>CM031709.1:12539800-12947300 GCA_018466805.1 Hippocampus abdominalis
TTTTTTTCCCAGCATCCTACTGAAAATGTTTTTGGGGGTTTTATTTGTTGTTGTTTTTTTTTTATAGGTGACCATCAAAAAACGTGATGACACAGTGACAAGGCCAGAGAGAGGACACGGGAGGTGGCAAATGACGGCTTTTATGGTGGCAATTTTGGGCTTGTTATTCCTTTTTGTACCCCAGCCATGGTCCGGTCTGGACATAGTTGGAGCAAACACTCATCTTGCATCGAGCAGAAATGAGAAAAAGTCCTTGATCCAAAATCCCGGAAACAGAATTTATGTGACGGGTAAAACTGTTCATATATAGTACAGTACTATGACGAGTGTACATATAAAAATAGTCATTAAAATATAAGTCGAGGATAACCGTGCCATTCGTTCCAAACAACCAAATGCTCTTTTATACTCTCTTCATTTGAATCATGAGTGTTTTTGCGTTGAATCCGAATCGAAACATTTGCAGTATTTTTGCCCATTTTCTGGCACATTACAGACCAAACTAGGAACTGAATCTTCACAAATTTACGCATTTTCTACATTGCTCATTTAAAATAATGGCACGTTTTGGAGTTAAGTGAATAAATAAAATAATCAGCACATGTTTGCATGCGGTACTTTTAGTCATGAGCAGTACACAGAGTACGGCGCTACCTTAAGGTAGTGCACCACAGTCTGGCCTCTTTTCATTCCTAAACGAGGAGGAGGACAATGTCCAGCCCTTCATCGGCCCATACATTATTGAAACGGCGCTAATTAAAATGAAACCTTCCATAAGGCTCGTCAAAGCGTGCGCCCCCTAAATCGTTTCTCTTTGAAGCCATTAGATGGAATACAGAGTCAGATTCAGAGGAAATGAAATTGGACATAACTCACCATCTGCGTTTAATTAAAGAGCGGGAGGGAGAAGCGAGCTGTCATTGCGTCTCATCAAGCGCAAAGCAATGGGCATCTTAAAGATGGGAGAGATTCCCCCCCACCCCACCACCACCCGCCTTTTTACTTTTCTGTTTTATTAAAAGCTTCTGTCGCAGCAAAGGAAAGTCATGCCGTGGACGTGACAGATACCAGGTGCTGGTTCTGCAGCTTATCTGATGGGCGCCCGGTGTGAAGTAAACCATCTCCAACGCTTTGAAGAGAAGATTGTTTGCAGAATGGAAGGGGCTGCAGGGGGGGGGGGGGGGGGCAAAAGGAGCGAGTCCTTTCCTTTTCATTAGCCACCAAGTGGAGATAAGAGGCCATCAGAGCCAAGTTGAAGTAGACGTCAAGAGGACTCAAGCTAGCTCGTTGGTGCACCATCATAAAATTAGGCCGACCATTGAAATCCCCTCTTGACTGGTACTCGTAAGAGGGCGCACATAACTCCTACTCCGGCATCCCTTCACTGGCTCCTGATACATTATAGAGTTCTTTTTAAGATCCTATTATTTGTTTTCAAACCTTTAAATGGCCTCGCGCCACCTTACCTCTCTGAGCTCATACGCCCCAACATACCTGCCCGGCGCCTCAGGTCTGTGGACCAGACATTATTAGAAGTACCAAGAACTAAGCGGAGGCTCAGAGGGGATCGAGCCTTACCGTTTGGTGTTTTCTACTGTCTTTGTTATTAATTTGTTGTTTTTATTGTTGTACAGTCAAACCTCGGTTTTGGTCCATAATCCGTTCCAGAAGGCTGTTTGAAAACCGAATTGTTCGAAAACCGAAACCACGCTCTTTTTATAATAAAAATGTTTATTGAACACGTCTGCTCACAATGGAAAGCAACACGAGGAAGCGTCACTTCCTCGTCTACCCGAGGAAGCGTCACTTCCTCGTGTAAGGAAGGTGAGAGGAGTCAAATGGTGCATTCAAGTGTGCTCGGTTTGTTTGAGAACCGAAATGTGTTCGTCATCCGAGGCATATAGGATATTTGCTCCATGTACAGTACTTTGTAGACAGCAATGGTTGTTTTAAAGTACTCTATAAATACAGGTGAGTTGAGTTGAGAAAAAGATACTGTAACAGGTTAGAGCTTAACTCAGTGAGTCCTATGGCAACATTTTAAGAAATGCACTGCACCCATGAGGATTACTTGTTTCGGAATTTAATTTGCATTGAAACCGCCTGGGTGTGCCCGTTGCGTGCTCTTCTAGCGTTTTTAAACAAAAGCATGTCACAGACTTGTTATTAAGAAAGCTGGCAACTGTTTACGGCTGTGGGAAAAAAAAAATGCATCCTACGGTCTCCTTTCATGTTGCTTTCTCACTTTGTCAACATCTGCGTCATGTCGCTGCTGCATTTTCACTTTCTCCTCCTGATGCTTGCACTCCAACACTTTCACTCTCATGTCAACCTGCAAACAGAAAAACGACAATAAAAAGTGAAACTACTGCCTTTTTTTTTGGTTTTTATATTATTATGACTTCAAGATGGCGCCGCGAGAGTGGCTGCCTTTACAGCATCTCCAATACTTTTTGTTCTTCTACTTTCTTCCTTTTGTTACTTTGTTGGTGTAAATCGGGAATTTCTCCATTGTGAGACGATTAAAGGTTTTTCTTATTCTTGTTCATTTTTTTGGTACAAGTTGCTAAGCAAAAGAATCAGAGCTTGTTTAGTGGCCAAATATTCTACGAATATCTTCATATCATATCAACACATTGCACGAGCAATTATGAAATGGCTCAGAGTAACATGCAAAGCATGGACAGAGGTTTTGCACTGGGCTGGCCCCTTTAGAGCGCCTCATCGTCGCGGCATGGAAAAGCCACTGGAGGCTCCCATCGGATATATTCTCACAGTTCAAACGTGTAGGCATAAAAAATATGCTCGACTAAGCAGACTAAGTAGAAATGCTATTTGACTGACAGCTGACAGTTGAATGGGGCTTGGTTTCAGCAGACGCCGCAGATACACCTACTACGTTCGAGCGGCAAGAGCAGATTTATTTTTTTCCCCCCAATTTGATTACTTGGTGATTTTTTTTTTTAATCTTTCAAATTTGATCTTTAATCTTTCAAACTTGACACACCCTAGACCAGGGGTGTCAAACTCATTTTTGTCGCGGGCCACATTATAATTACCGTTTCCCTTAGAGGGTCGTGATGACTATAACTATACAAAGATGTCAAGGATAACGTTTTATTAAACTATTGTTTCAGTAACTGTAATGAGGGGTTTGGTAACAAGAAAATGTTTAAAATATGTCACTGATTTGTTAGGGAAGAAAATTAGAAATTTTGGTACCCATTTTAGCAAGTATGATGGAAGTTGCCATCTTTGATTTGCTTTCGTGGGCCACTTAAAACGATATGGCGGGCCACATCTGGCCCCCGGGCCTTACGTTTGACACGTGTGCCCTAGACACTCTTGTCAAGTTTGGAAAAGGTCTTAAAAGTTTCATCCCTTTGACAGGAACTGAGCAGAAGAGGCTCCTCCAAGTGATCAAATAAAATGCATTTGACTTATTGAAGCAGCATGTTATTCTTCTACACGTTCCCAAGGACTGTAACTGTAACCGTAAAATAATTGCTTGTTTGTTGGGCTCTTCCTCAATTCCCACGTTATTTCAAGAAGCTTTAATGAGCGCCAAGTGCTAATTCTGTTGTTTTATTTGGTTAATTACGATCTGCTCTTTCTTGAAAGGCAACATATTTTCTCTGCTCTTTTCAAGCTGCAAGTCGCCACACTGTGTTTGTCCTTCCAAACACAAAGGGGAAGCTTTAATAGAAGGAAAGGAGCCCATCCGTTTGATGTGGCGACTCATGTTTTGTCAGTGTCTGGTCCTGGCATCTTCATCATCCTTGGGGCAGGGTGACAACTGGGATGCCTTTGAGCGTGGGAGTCGGAGTATGTGTGCAAATGTGTCACAGAATGCTGCTTGGCCACTGGATTTATGAAAGAAAACTGCCAAATAATACTTCAAGCAAAGTCAAGTAGCTAACACTAGACTTAAAAGTGATGGAACCATCCATCATCCATCCGTTTTTGGCAGTACAAGGCTTGTCCTCAGTATGTTGTGGGTGATAAATATTAACATTTTACCACTTGGTGGCAGAAATGGTGAAAAGTGGAGACATGGGAGCCATTTGTTCAGTGTTTTTTTTGTGCCTTGTTTATCACATGGCTGACACTGACAACAAAAAAACGTTCAGGCGAGAGGGCAGATTCCGCAACTGTTTATTAACAAGCCTGCCGCTCTGCTCGGCAACAGTTGGACAAATTGTGGCAACAGTGGCATAATAAAATAAAATATGAATGAAAATGTTACTTTTAGAAATACGGGGGGGGGGGCATAAGCATCTTAGTGGGCAGGCACCGGGAGACATTCAGCACAGCCATCTTTCTTAACCGGCTAGAATTAGCATTAGTGAAATGGGTGTCCGTAGGTACTTTATCTATGTTTTCTGACTGTACACTAGAGGGCAGTGTTGCTATAAAAATACTGCTCCGATGAAAAAGGGAGGAGTTCTGTAATGGCGACTAAATGAGTTGTACAAACGAGTGTTGTGATGTTAATAGCCTGTCAAGAAAATAAAATGTTTGGCTACAATCTGGCCTTGTTATTTTGCCACCCACATACTTAATCCGGTTAGGGACTATTAACTCATTCAGTACCAGCCAATTCTGGACCAAGTCTGAAAAGACGTTCGAAAACGTCTTTGGGAGTGAATGAGTTAAAGGGACGGACGAATACCTACTTCTGTCTTTGCTTAGTTTGTCCTTTAAAAAATAAATAAAAAAATCTTGTCCTCCGTGATCAAAATGGGCGTCCGACAGAATACCCATCTCTGATGCTTTTATTTTGAAGGTCTGAATTGTGACGGGATATTTTCGACAGGACTTGCATTGTCGAATCATCAGAGGTTCCACTCTAATGAATAATAAGTAATTTCCTCTCAGGGCATGATAAAGTATCAACAGAGTAAGAGTATTAAAAATAAAAGCTGTGAGCCGCACTGCTTCATCACGCACTTAGACTAGAATTCCTTCTGAAAAGTCTACCCTTGAGGATGTTCGATTTAGTCATCTGCCTTCTTTTTTTGTTGTTGATCCATCAAGATTTGTTGGTGCAAGTGAAAGGACAACAAGAGAGTTGTCAGCGCGTCAACAGAAAACGTAAAGGACAGGCAAGTGCGAGGGGGTGGGAGGGAGCGAGATGATTGAAAAGCAGGAGAGTAAACGCAGAGCCGATTCTGCAGGCGCACAAAAAAAATGGATAAGATGCGTGAAGAAGAAGAAAAAAAAGGCACATGTGGAGGTGTCACTTTCTCAGCCTTTATTCAAATGCTCTTTTGAGAAAGTTTGTCAAACTAGATCAGAGGCGTTAAAAACTTGTTTATAAAAGGCGTCAGTGAAGGAGGGAGGAGGAAGAACGTGGTACACCTAAGGCTTCAGAGACGCCTTCAATCAGGCCGTCTGGGTGGTGATGCTTTTTTTTCCCGCCTCTCTTCTTCAGAGTCATAGCTGGCAAGATGTAAGATGCCATCTTTTTTGACACCTCCCTCTTGAAAGGATGAGCGGATAGGAGTGCGGAGAGGGGTGTGTGAAAGAAAGCGTGTGTACGGGGGAGGCAATCTGAGGCAAAGACGCAAACAGTTGCCCTCGAAACCGGCGCGGGGTCAAGGCCTTTTTTCCCCCCTCGGGGGAGGGGGAGGAGGTGGGGCGGCGGGGATGCGCTCGCAAAATGTCTGCAAAGTGTTCAGGGCCTCAAAAGCAAGGTTGCTTTTGTGCGTTCGTCTTTCGTCTCGTCGGAGACGTACAATGTTCTGCCGTGTGACTTGCATCAAACACAGATGCTCAAGGATAGTCGGGATGCGCCATCCTGGTGTCTTTTCCACTGTCTGACAACAATTTACATTTGTTGGTGTTTGTCCAGTGGCGGCCCGGTAGTCCGGTGGTTAGCACATGGACTTCACAGTGCAGTGGTTCAATTCCAGCTCCGGCCTCCCTGTGTGGAGTTTGCATGTTCTCACGTGGGTTTTCTCTCGTGGTACTCCGGTTTCCTCCCACATTCCAAAAACATGCATGGCTGGTTAATGGAACACTCTAAATTGTCCCAAGGTGTGAGTGTGAGCCCGGATGGTTATTTGTCTCTGTGTGCCCTGCGATTGGCCTAGCCTACTGCCCGAAGACAGCTGGGATAGGCTCCAGCCCCCGTGACCCGAGTGAGAATAAAGCGGTTCGGAAAATGAATTAATGAATGGTGTTTGTCCAAACGCTGAGAACAAAGCGACACTATTATTCAATCTTTGGTCATTGTGAGTTTTGTGTTATCGCGATCGTTAAAGAGAGAAAGGTTTTCTTGCATTTACACCTTGTATCGTATTTTCCACACACCTTCAATGAATGAGCTATTTTCAATTTTTTTTTTCATACATTGGGCGCACTGCATTATGAGACGCAATCTACAATGCCTCCACTATGCTCAAGGAAACGCCAACAGAACGATCAGATGTCAGTAAAACATATTTAATAAAGCAGCGACACAGTTCACTTAACCAACAGCTAGTTATAACTCGTTAACGTTGAACTCTCTTTCCGCTGCTCTATTTCCATTTTCAACTGCCTAACCGATCGCCTTAAGTTTGAACTCTGCATTGTCATCAAGTCTCGAGCAAGGAGCCATTTTGGGGGTCGAAATATTACCGTAATGACCATACACAAGGCGCATCGGATTTTAAGGCGCTCTGTGAGCTTTTAAGAAAATGGAAGGCTTTTAGGTGCGCCTCTTAGTGCGGAAAATACGGTCATTGTTTTCCTGACTGAGACAACACACAACAGGCAATTAAATAATCTGATCTAATTCGTTTGGACAGCACTTGTTTCAAGTTTAACTTTTTTTTTTTTTGAAAGATGTCCGAGAAAATTGTACAGCAACAACAAGGATGGTAAATGCAATATTAAAATGGGACATGTTATGGAAAATGGACTTAAAACAGTATCAACATCCCCACACTGAATTTCCCGGCTCATTACATGATCAGCAAGGGTGTGTGAAAATCCAGGGCCACTTTTAGGCTGCGGACGTTCAATCATGCATGCAATGTTCTTTTTTTTGAAATTTTTTTATGCATGACAGAATAAATTGTTCTACTTGTGAAATGAATGAAACGTCTAACACTACAAACAGGAGAGCAAGCAGGTAAAACCCTGTGAAGAAGCCAGTGTGATCAGGGGCTATTCATTCTCGCCCATGAGAACAGTGCTGCCATTAAATACGTGTTGAATTCCTTGAGTGACCATCCGCAAAATATATTTGCCCAATAAAAATAGCGCTTGGACAATATTGTACTTTACAAAAAGCAACCATGACAGCTACAGTGCCTGTATTTGCTCATTTTATCTGAAAAACCCACCAAGTGTGAACTACACACTGAAATGTTCAATATGCGTATCATCAAATGCAGTGCTTAAAAAAAGAGGGGGAAAAATATAGAACTTTAAAGTTCTTGTTTGTTTTTTTTAAGAGTTTTGCAAATAGCAATTGGCCCTAATTTTCTGCAATGGTCCATATAATATAAATATACACAACAACATAAAATACATGCATATTGCTGTATGTACAGGGGTCATTCTATAAATAAGGTGAATTTTTTGAGATAAGTACTTCTAATCCCTTTTTTCCCCCCAATGTCCCAGCACTGTCACACACCTTTCCCATCTCCTTCCATATTCACCCAGCGTAAACATGTCGCTCACAACACTTTTGACTTTGTCACTTTCAAACATCGTGCCAACTCCTGTGAACTGCTGAGGCAGGTCAAGAAAGAAATCAAGAACAAAAGCAGGGGTCATCAGTCAGAAGGAGCCATCTTGCATCATGATAAGACCGCAGCAGCCCAAATGGTCCAGACCATCAAGAAGCTGGGCTGGGAAGTGCTTTTTTTCCCTTCAATTATTGCCGAGCAGGCTTTGGCATTGACACTTAAAAACAAAGACTTGGACTCGGGTGCCCTCAAGAAAAAATGTGATTGGGACATCCAGAACTGAGCACTTGAAGGCAGAGCAGGACTTTAGCAAGACATTTTCCACAACTCCTCCAACGGTTGTGACATACTAGGCGAGTCAAAGCAAAAGCGGCTTTGCTGGAAGATTTCTGAGCCGTCACTCATTGTTCCAAAGGAAAAGAGCAGTCAGCATTCTTGTCGGTGCAGCTGGCGACACAGTCGGATGGATGAGGACCAGTTTAGTGAAAAAGCTGATGTTCATTAAGCCGCTGTGAGCTTAATGGCATACGGCATATACGTTTAACACTTGAGAAAATTTCCAGCTAAGCCTGGAGGATTAAGGGGGGAGTGATGTCACTGTGATTTGCCCAACACTCGGCATTCTATAGCTCGGCTCCTTTTGCCCCCCCCCCCAAAAAAAAGGTCTGATAATGAATAAAAAGCACCTCTGCTGGTTGCAACCAAGTACCACACTGCATTTTAGCCAGTGAGTCCGAGCTAATGCAACAAAAAAAAAACTACAATTGAAAAAACTATCGCTCCCAAATTAAAAAGCAAAACAAAAAAACAACTAAAACTACGTTTTGTTAAAACTAACACAAGAGTGTTTTTTCATTTTGGTCAATTAAGATCAAACCTGAGCTTTTTTAGATTTATTTTGGTATACAGTGGGACCACAACTTACGAACGTCTCTTCATACGAAATTTTAAAGTTATGAAAGGTCTCAACAGGAAGATATTGCCTCTTGTTACGAAAGAAATTTCAAGATACGAAAGCTAAAAATACAGTATGGGCTGCTTGTCGTAGCTCCGAGTTTCCTGAACGCAACATACTTATAGCTGCTCTGGCATTGGCTATTACCGAGGGTCATCCTGGCTTCCCATTGGCTAAGAGGGACTTCTTACCCTATGTGTCTATGTGTGTAGAGCGATAGGTATGGATCGATGCAGCGTCCTGGTCATTGGTCCCTCGGGCCATGAGGTGTTCCGATTCCGTTTTACGTAAATCACCCAGAAAAAGTGTTCACCAGTGCAGGCTCATTCTGCTGATGTTTGCCTTGGACATTTTCGAAGGATTGTTAAAAGCCGACAAAAGCAAACGTCCTTGGATCAGTTCTTTACAAAACGCCAGGCGAAATCCGGATCAGTTCTTTACAAAACGCCAGGCGAAATCCACTTCTGAGAGAAAACATGGACTAATGACAGCCAAAAACGATGGGGATGCAGTTAAGTGTTAGATGACCATCATTTTATTCTTTACTCTATTCTTTGTTTTTTACATTATGCACAACTCTCATTTATTGTGCAATAATCTCATTGTAAAATGTATTTGTTACATATTTTGATGCATTTTTATGCTTTAGGAAACATTTATGTCTGAATTGTGGGGGGGCTTGGAACGAATTAGGGCATTTACATGGAAAACGCGTCTCCACTTATTAACATTTTGAGTTGAGACATTTCTTCCAGAACCAATTAATTTCATAAGTAGAGGTACCACTGTAGTTGGATGTGCTAAGTGGCATTTCCAAGATGGACACAGCCTAAGAAACCAGGCTGATCTTCAATCACAAAACAGCCCAGAAACCGACATTCAGAGATTGACGGAAGACTCAGAAAGCACGCACGCTACTGGAGCATGGGTGCATCTGCATTTGCAGTATCATCTTTCATGAAACATTGATGGATTTAGATCACTATTGCGCTACGCGTTTGTTTTTCTAATCGCAGTTTGTTTCTTTTCTAACAAGGACAATCTGAAGATGATTATAACAGTCGCGGATAAAAGTGCAAGCTAAACTAATATCCGAATCGAACCAAGTCAGAAATCCTTCAATTTTGCCACAGCGCCAACATTTGACAACAAAAAAAAAAAAAAAACAACAAAAAAAAAACAAGTCTCCATATGAAGCACTCATTGCCATATGACATTAGACACAAATCCCCAAAGTACCGTATTGGCCCGATTATAAGACGGCCCTGATTATAAGACGACCCCCTCTTTTTCAAGACTCAAGTTTGAAAAAAGACTTTTTGAACACCAAATTAATTTTTGTACAGAAAATAATTACAGTACATCTGACACAAATGATTATAACAATATATTTGAGAGAAAAAGCATGTTATTTTGCCTCATTCAAAACTTAATATCTGAACATTTAAATATGTAAACTAAAGTGCAATCACATTCGTAAATGAATGGCTTCTGGTTTTTGAAATCATAACTTCTCAGCTGCCGGTTAACCTGGCCGATCTTTGATCCACTTTTCTCTAGATTTTCGCTACGTTTCTCCATGTTCTGTTATCTTTTCTATTATTTTCTTCTCTTTTCTTTCTTACCGCTATTTTTTATTTTTCTTCTTCGTGCTACCGCTATTTTTATTTTTATTCTTCGTGACAGGGGTTCGCTTTGGCCTGGGGAGTCAAGTTCAGCATTCGCTTCAATGGTATCTGGCGCCATTAGCGTCCTGAATGGGTATAACGTTTAGACCCCGAATATAAGACGACCCCCACTTTTTCTTTTTTTCTTGTCTTATTTCAATGCAAAAAAACACCGTCTTATATCCGGGCCAATACGGGATACACCGTTTCATCGAACGACCATGATTTGATGAAAATCCAACCTTTGCAATATTTTGGACTTTATGGTGCATACCTCCTTGCTCTGCAGCTGCAGGTCCACATCATCAGGCAAGGTGTGACTCCGAACAAGGCCGGACTTGAAAATCTACAGTAAGAAAAATGTCATATTGAATTACCAGGATTGAGGAAACACAAACAGTAACCGTACTGTTTGTGTTTCCATATGCCATATGGGACAATTTACCGGAGACAAGGTCTTTCTTCGCAAGTAGCCCGGCTTCTCAATCTGAAACAAGTTAAAAACATAAAATGAAAAACAAAACAGAATACCGTTAGCCCTCTTGTTGTCACCTTCCTCTTCAGACGAACCCTCCCTGCGACAAGTCGAACCTACATACCTCTATCACTCTGCCATAAACAATGCGGGAGACACATCAAAGGCTTGTCGGGAGGGGGGAATCTCTTCCATCAACTCTTGTCTGTTTAGAAAAACAGGCATTGTGTATTTCCGCTCTCGACGTGCCTTTTGTCAACACGCCCGGACCGCTAAGCCGTAAGCCATCTCCACTCTGTTTACTTGCGGATGGACGCTAATGTGTAGACGTCCTTGCCAATAACTGACGTTCTTTGATTCGAGCACCAAGCTCAAAGAAACAGCAAAAACAAACCACTAAACCCACATGAGAGCGAATAAAGGTCACAGACGAAGTGATTCGACAGCATTAAATCACCGCGGTCGACTTGGAGAAGGGAAAGAACACTGTGTTGCTGTTTGATATTTGTTTATGACCCACTTACATCCCTGTGAACTCTGACAATAAAGCCTTTTTCTATGTCTTTGGGGGCCTTGCCGACGAACGGCAAGATCACGGCCTTTCGCTTTCAAAACGGGCTTTGGAGATGACTGACAGCGGTGGCGCCAAATAAACAGTTGCCTTGCTTATCTCCTTGACGCGAAGATGAAGCGGGAGAACAAGCAGAAGGGAAGAAAGCGCGCAACTAAAACAACATCTGACGCCACGCCGAGATAATCCACAACGGGATGGAAGATTGGAGGATGGGAATAGAGGGATTGGGGATGGAAAAATTGTTGTGTCGTCGATAGAGGGATGACGTCATGAAATGGAGAAACATACCATCCGCTGAATTCCAATAACCGGTTAAATCTGATTTTTATTTTATTATTACTGTTTTTGTTTTTTTTAGGGTGTACTGTATGACGCGATGGAAAAATTGTTCTGTCGTCGATAGAGGGATGACGTCATGAAATGGAGGACCGTACCATCCGCTGAATTCAAACAACCGGTTAAATCAGATTTTCATTTGATTATTGTTTTTTTTTTTTTTTTTTTTAATGGCGTACTGTATGACGCCTAGCTTGACGGTAGGTAATCAAGTCCTAAGAAAGCAGATATAACATATTGGCCTGAATATAAGACTGTGTTTTTTGCATTGAAAGACTGAAAAAGGGGTGGTCGTCTTATATTCGGGGTCTAGAAATTATACCCCTTCACGACGCTAGATGGCGCCAGATATCATTGAAGCAAATGCTGAACTTGACTCCCCAGGCCAAAGTGAACACCTGTCACAAAGAATAAAAATAAAAATAGCGGTATCACGAAGAAGAAAAATAAAAAATAGCGCTAAGAAAGAAAAGAAAAGAAAAAAAATAATAGATAACAGAAAATGGAGAAACGTAGCGACAATCTGGAGAAACGTGGGTCGAAGATCGGCCAGGTTAACCGGCAGCTCAGGAGAAGTTATGATATCATTTACATATTTAAATGTCAAGATATTAAGATTTGAATGAGGCAAAGTAAAATGCTTTTTCTCTCAAATATATGGTTATAATCATTTGTTTCAGATGTACTGTAATTATTTTCTGTATAAAAATTAATTTGGTGTTCAAAAAGTCTTTTTTCAAACTTGAGTCTTGAAAAAGAGGGGGTCGTCTTATAATCAGGGCTGTCTTATATTCGGGCCAATACGGTATATACCCAAAAGCGAGGAATCAGCCACGCTCTAATTTGGATCCTTAAACCAATGGATCAATCAACCTCCTTTCAAATAGCAGCCCTGAAATCAAGCACGGCCCAAGATAGACATGTCGGCGAAATGCTGCGGTGCACGACCGCCAAAGGATTACGCTATCCCGTGCGCCCATGTGCTGTGCGGGCACACCTTCCCGTGTGCCCACACACGTTACAGTGCACACGCACAAAGTCTAGCCTTCCAGTTGGCAGGGCATCACTGAATTCTGATGCGGATGGACGGCTCTGCCGCAAACACAGGAAAAAAAAAAAAGGACAAGGCTCCACATCACAAGGCCTGGCTTGCCGGCCAAACAAACACGGTGTGATTGATGGCTTCCTAGTTTAGCACAGAATAACCTTTCAGTACTCCCGAGTGACCGCTGACAATGGAGGGCCAAGTGGCAAGGACTACCGCTGAATACATTGCATTCCTCCTTAGTCAGCATTATGTTTTGGATTTTTTTTTTTCAACTGCAAGGTCAATGAATGTTGCACATCACTCAATAGCCCCCAAAAAACAATGGAAATGATTGTGGTTGGTTGAATCACTGGGAGACACTAAGGGTACTCCGGCTTCCTCCCGGATCCCCTAAATTGCGATTAATGGCGAACAAATTACAGTCATAGACTCATACCAAATTGCATACCCACCCACATGTTCTAACAACTTGAGCCACCACATACATTATACCGTATTTTCCACACTATAAGCGGTCCCCAAGCTTTTTTGCCCCACGGACCGGTTTAATGTCAGACAATATTTTCAGGGACCGGCCTTTATGGTGTGACGGATAAATCCAACAATATGATATGGCCTGAAAATTGTGGTATTTTCTAAACATAAAAATAAACATGACACAAGGAACGTCCTATTTGGCCGCAACACTCTGTGGTCGCTATGGTAACGTTTAGGAGTGCCTTCAAAATAAGATACGCTGCAAATACAAAGTGCATGAAAAATACGACTCACCATCGCCGCATATTATGCAGAGTAGGCTTGGTGCCTGGGTATCTCCTATTGAGATAAAGCCGTATTTTAAGTAGGTCTCCTGATATTGTCTATTAAATGTAGCCTTCTTGGTCTTGAAAGCCATCGGCTCCTCTCCCGCTAGCTTTTTCCCCTTCCCAAAGAAACTTTCTAAAGACGTTTGTTTTTTGCTCATTTTGCTAGCTCCTGGGTTTTATTTTAGCGGTAACCTATCACGTGATCGAGAAGCGCAGCTTTAATCTGTGTCAAGAGTGACATACTGCAGATGGAGGAAACAGAGAATCTGGTAATTTTTCAAAATAAAACATCTTTAGATTACAAAATGAATAAAACGGAAGTAATGCAAGTTATTTATTCTTTTCTGTGCGGCCCGGTACCAAATGACCCACGGTCCGGTACCAGTCCGCAGCCCGGGGGGTTGTGGACCGCTGCTATAAAGCGTTTCGGAGTATAAGGCGTACCGTCAAAGAATGGCCTATTTTAAAACTGTTTTAATCTATCGGGCGCACCGCATCATAAGCCGCATAAAATAGAAGCTACAATAGTAGCTACAGATAGGTTATGCATCCACTAGATGGTGCTACACTGAAGGCAATACAAAACAATACAATACAGTTTTATTTACATCGAGCTGTCACAAGCGCTTTACAGAACATTTAAAATACTACGTCCAAGAAATCAGATTATTCATCCATATTAAGGTGCATCGGATTATAAAGCACACTGTCAGGTTTTGAGAAGATTGAATGCTTTAAGATGCGCCTTATAGTGCAGAAAATACGGTTCTCTAATATTGAACAAAGGTAACAGCCAATCAAAATGCACATAAGCGTTCACAAGCTAAAAATACGATTCTGTGTTTTAAAATAGCCATACAAAGTCAGTGTAGAAAGTATACTGAGCCTCTCAAAATGTTTTTTCTTTCATTCTCGCCCACATCCTCTTTGTAGCACCGCTTTGACTGTTACTCTCTTTTCATGGTTGACTAAACGTGATGAAGTACAATAGAGTGTATGCGCAGCCTCAAAAGTCGATACAGGCTCGCCGTTTTACATCGCAGGGTATCTGTAGATCAAATTTTTTAATGTGTGGGTGTGAGTTGTCATTTTCTTGCGATAGCCGCATCACATTGTGGCCTTTACTTCTTAGCTGAGTTAACTAATCGGTGCAACCCCAACTTTCTACCGCTGTTGGGTTTTAGACTGTCAGTTTCTTTTTTTTTCTCCCCAACACAGACCCAAACGGCATTTAAAACAGATGGCGGACAAGCTGCCTGATAGTTTGCATCTTTGAAAGAACAACAAAAAGAAACCAAAAAAAACATCTTTGGCCAATCTTTAAGTGTCCAGTATGTCCACCAAGCCAATTCATTGCAGCTCAGGTAAAATAAAGAAACCAATTTGAGCGGCTTCAAAACATCTGAAGCAAAAGCTGAATCCGCCCCAGAGCATGTGCAGGCTCGTCTCTGCTACAATTTCACACGAAGAGGCCGCTTTGAAGGAGAGCGACTACAAAAACTTCTATAAACTTGAAGGGCTTCGCTTGCATGTGTTTATGTGCCGAGACACATCTGTTGATTTGAAAGAGGCTGTCGAGGGGGTGGGGGTTGTGTGGGGGGGAAGCATAGCCAAGCAATAACCGTTATCAGCATCGCAACACACGAGGAGAAGAGGAGCTGGAGTGTGCGCACGGCTTTATGCCTGCTGATGGATAACCGAGATTAGCGCCGTACTGAAGGACAGATCAGGTTTAGGGATGGTACAACAGAGAGAAATACAGGTTGGAGGGGGTCTCCAAAAAAAAAAGTAAGTTTGTATGGTGATCATGGTTCCTACAGGTGCAGAAAGAGAGAGTATGGGGGCAATCAGAAGAGTGTTTATTGAGCTCTGGCCTTATGCACTCCAGACTGAGTGGATAAGAGAAGTAAATATGCCTCAGATGTTTAGTTTACATTGCCAGCTTCCCCCTTCACCACCCAGAACAGCGGGAAGGTGGTCTTCGACACACGCCGATACGATGTTAAATGAATGAGACGGCAATAAATAATTGCAGAACCTTTTCCACATTTAATACCTGCGCACCTGGGGGGGATGCGCGCACCCTTAAAACGCCAGAGGTGCTCTAAATCTGTCAGATTTGGAAGGGCATCTCTTGAGCACAGCCCTCGCTTAACGTTTCCATTTTTAAAAATTAATTTTGGAGGGATGTCAGGTTTTTGAGAAATTCAGTGGGCATGGTATATTTCTTCCACTTTTTTTTGAAAACTATCATCAGTTTTGACTGTTGTCATTAAGAGTGATTCAAAACCGATCAATGTGCTGCAGGAAATTACTTCTACCAATTACTCTTGAATCCTTAAGAGCTATTGAAGGGAAATGCCCTCAACGTCAATTGCCCTCAATAAGTTCTTTTTATGAGAATAAATCGGCGAAACGTCTTGGTTTTCACGTAGCCACAAAACAATATTCTCTGAGCCCTTGAAAGATCAAGTCGAACCCTCTAAATAAGAGGTCCCCAAGCTTTTTTGACCCACGGACCGGTTTCATGCCAGACAATATTTTCAGGGACAGGCCTGATATGACCTGCATGAAAAGTGTGGCATTTTCACGAGGAACGTCCTATCTGGCCACAACATTCTCTGGTCGCTATGGTAACGTTTAAACGTGCCTTCAAAATAAGATACGCCGCAAATACAAAGTGCATGAATAATACGACTCACCGCTTATTATGCAGAGTAAGCTTGGTGCGTGTGAATCTCCCATTGAGATAAAGCCGTATTTGAAATAGGACTCCTGACACTGTCTATTAAATGTAAATCCTCTTCTGTCTCTTGGCCAGGCCGTTTCCCCTTCCCGAAAAAACTTTCCAAAGATGTTTTTGTTTTTTTAATGCAGTAACCTATCACGTGACCAAGAAGCCCGCATTCACCTGCGTCAAGAGTGACATACTGTAGACTGATATAACAGAGAATCCGGTCATTTTTCAAAATAAAACATCTTTCAGATTCAGATACGAATAAAACGGAAGGAATGTAAGTTATTTATTCTTTCTGTGCGGCCCGGCACCAAATGACCTGCGGACCGGTACAGGTCCAGGGCCCGGCGATTGGGGACCCCTGCTCTAAATTGTCTGCCAGTCAGGACGTTCTCTTTTTTGAAAATGACTGGCAGAGAAAGCATTAACTGCCTCTAAAATTATTTATTATTTAATTTATTATGCATCTTTGTTCAACTACCAGCACTGCAACACATTGGGGCCTGTGTCTGGGCTATGCTGTGACCGTCCTGTCGCTCCTCCGTCTGCCCGTGGGGGGGACTGCTGCGGTGCTCGGTGGCGGGGCTTCTTGGGTTCCCTTCCGGTGGTCGGGCTCCCCGCCTGCGCTGCACCGCTTCCCGGGCGTCGCTCCTCATCCATCCCGGAGGTGCATCCGCCACGGATTTCGTCGGGGCTTCCACCTCGATGGCTCCAGGGGCATCACCTCCTTTTGGTCGTCCTCCCGCTGGCCACGCAGAGACAACGGCAGAAACGACGCCCAATCCACGGCGTGTTGGCCGGCCTGGCTGGGTCGGCTAGTGCTCCAAGCGACGGCGATGTTGCCGGCGTCAACTTTTTTAAATCGCTATTTAAATCGCATATTCAGTTTAAATGCATTTCTCCTTTTGATTATTTATAATTTTATCTGTGTTTTTATTGTTCTTGTTTTGATTGTAAAGTGTCCTTGAGTGTTTTGAAAGGCGCTTTTAAATGAAATGTATTATTATTATTATTATTACATTGTGACCGGGACAACAATTAAATGCTCTTCCACTAGATGGCGGTAGAATATAATTACACACCTGTGTATCTACCCATCATCATGCCAAGAACTGAAAAAGTCACACAGTGTTCAGCTAAATAGGCGCAGATTTCACTGGGATACGTTTGTTATCAATCTGTAAATGTTTTTAGATCTAACAATAAAATACAACCACCCCGGCGAGGTATTTAGTACGATTGTTATCTTGAGACGTTGCCCTGACTGTAAATAAGGCGCACACTCGCTGAGAGTTCCGGGTTCGCCATCGGTGCGCCTCGGGACTCACCCTCAGGTTCCAGCTGTTGAGCCGAGCCTCCAGGTCACTGTCATCGGGAGACATCTGCCCCGCATCCACCTGATAAGCGGAAGGTAAAAAACAAGTGGGTACAAACTGGGAATTCAATGCCGATGATGAAATAAAACAAGGGAATTGAGACAATTCCCTGACAGCGCTTTGACTGGCAGTTTGGCCTGAGGAACAGTTGATTATTGTGACAGCATAGAAACGCTTCTGGCAAAAAAAAAAAACAACAACAACAAAAATGCAGGCAATTGATGCCTCGCCTTCAGAACAACAACATCCATTTATGGTCTATAAAAAGTAGTTTCAAGTCATGCGTTCTTATTGTATCATCATTATGCAAATGGGACTGCAGCAAAATTGACCGTCTAATCTTGTCTTGACAAACGTGACTGACTAACCCCTTTATTATTTGATGGCAACATTTTTTTGTGAATAATTCCTCTTCAGAGTTTGCTGCAATAATGTGTAAAAAGTAACAGACTAATGGAATCTATTAGTAAATGACAATGAAATTAGACTGTTGAAAAAAGGATTGATGTTTGTTGAGTTTGCATGTTCTCCCTGTGCCTGCGTGGGTTTTCTCCGGGTACTCCGGTTTCCTCCCACATTGTAAAAACATGCTTGACGGGCTGATTGAACACTCCAAAATTGTCCCTAGATGTGAGTGTGAACGCGGATGGTTGTTCGTCTGTGTGTGCCCTGCGATTGGCTGGCAACTGGTTCAGGGTGTCCCTCACCTACCGCCCAAAGACACTGTTCTCAAGTTTGGGGTCTTAATGTTTTCCCCATGCTAGGAGGGGTTTTCTCTGAGGTACGAAGCAAGAGTGTACTGAAATACAGCCGTACTTACCAAAATAGCACTTGTCGTATTTGTAAGAAGTGGTTTACATTTTGCTTCAATGACTGCAAGACATTATTCAGCAATCAAATCCGCACAATTAAGAGAATTCTATCCGAGGGTATCGGCCTCTTTAAAAGCTTACATGCACAGGTGCCCCCCTCCAAATAGTAAGAGCGTTGTACTCCCCCCCCACCCCTTCCGTTATCTCCCATCTCGCCACCCTGTGTGCCGTCACGCTCCTCCCTCCCACATTTGGAGCTCCAGATGTTTGCTGGTTCCACAAAATTTCTGTCACGCTGGGAATTCCGTAGAAGTGGAATAATGCCGCTAAAATGGCAAAGGATTCCCTCCCCTCCCACTTCGACGCAGTATTTCGTTACATTTTTTTTTTCATGTTGTAGGATTGCTACTTCTGGGGGAGTGTGTGTTGATACAAGCAGAGTTGACTCGAGCGGCAAGCACTAAGAAGGAGGAAATATCTAATAACCCTGAGATTGAAGAGGAGTGGATTGGCTGGGTGTAGCCGAGGAATCAGTGACTGGAATACCCAAAGATTAAATTACCCTTCTGATTCAAATGGTAGTAAAAGCCTGAGACGCTCATGGATAACACAAATGTCTCATCCCGGTGTCTTGGAATGCCGAACTAATATTGTATGTCACCAGAATTCACTGATAAATTGTACCTCCAACAGAGGAGAAGTAATGCGAAGGAGGGCAGAAATCAGAAGCCAAGAAAAAATGTTTCAAGTGGGGGTGGGGATTGATTAGTGGAAACATTTACAGTAAAGGGGGCACATTATCGAAACGCATACTTTTTAATTGCTTGTCGACTAACCGAAAGGCTAACTAATCAGTAAACCAACTCAGCATTGACTACGTACAGTGCAGTGATAAATTGTGTTTCTATTTTAATTTGCTGTTAATGCCGCTTTGTCAATAGGTTTCTTTGCTAGACTTCACACAGATCTGATTGGCAGGATCAGATCAGCAGATATTTTACATTTTCGGTAATGCCTTGTCATGTCATAATTTATCAATGACGTTTTATATATATAGACAGTCAAACCTCGGTTTTCGAACGTCTCGGTTCTCGACCAATTCAGTTTTCGACCAAAAATTGAGTTTATTTTTATGCCTCGGCTGACGAATAAAATTTCGGTTCTCGAGCAAACTGAGCGCACTTGAATGCACCATTTGACTCCTCTCGCCTTCCTTACACCAGGAAGTGACGCTTCCTCGTGTTGCTTTCCAAGGTGAGCAGACGTGTTCAGTAAACATTTTTATTTTAAAAAGAGCGTGGTTTCGGTTTTCGAACAATTTCGGTTTTCGAACAGCCTTCTGGAACGGATTATGGATAAAAACCGAGGTTTGACTGTATATATATATATATATATATATATATATATATATTTGCACGCACACGCATGTGCGCTCACACACACATACACACACGATATGTATTTTTTTTTTTTTAGCAAACTGGATATTAAAGAGCTGGGCCACTCAAAAGTCTATTAAATACTTTCTCGACCTTGATTCATTTTCTGATTGGCTTGGTGATGGTAAACTTTTTATTTATTTACTTTTTAATAAACTCGATCGGGTGATCGGCTCTTAAGTCCTGATCGTGTAAAGCCAGGTCTTTATGTTGCACACAGCAAAACAAAAACAAAAAATCATCAGTTAATCAATATCAACTTGACTTTCATGACAGTCAAACACATCCAGACACACACACGCACACAAATGAAAAACAAAACAGTCTTGAAAAAAAGGCAATCAAGAGCACCTCTACTGGTCGCCACCAAGCACTGCACTCACAACTGCTTGATCCATTTTGCGGTTGACTTCACTCAACAGTGTGCCAGTCTGTCACAGCGCACTTATCGAGACAGACAATTAGTCCTACTGAAGCCACACTACTTACACTAAAGTCAGACAACTACACTGGCAATTTTTTTTTTTTTTTTAATGAATTAATCGACGAATACGAGGTACGCCCATCCCTATTTTGAAGTGCATTCGGATGCCGGACTGTGAGCCGTAATGTTTCCCTCTGACTTTATGACGGATATGCTGGAAGGTTTTCAGGTCAAAAATGTCTGTACAGAATACGTTGGGGGAATTTCCTTGAGCTGGGTGGGAAACAGACTTCTGGGCTTTCCGAAATGTGCCCTCAGCCGACATTAAAGAAGAAAGCCAATCATTGCGGTGACAATTTGTGTTTGGCACCAGCAAGTTTGCTGCAAATAATTCAACGCGTCATCACGAATCCCTCGCAGGGACAAATAAATCTGCAACGCACACACGCAAAAATATGAAAATAAAAACAGGATGCCAGCGGCTGGGTGAACTCACCGCTCTGGCTTCATGTGTGGGTGAAGGCTTGAGTGAGCTGGAGGCGCTCGCTCCTTGTGGGGTTTTCTCCTTATTCAGATGGCGGGCTCTGCAATCGAGGCGGTTCGTGGGACAAAAAGGGGAGAGGGGGTGGGGGGGGGGGGGAGGCAAAAACAAAGCTTCAGTTTAGCCTGCCTGGCTTTGTATACACATCAACATGTGGCTGGCACCGGTTGCATACTTTGTGGTTTCCATCTCATCTTTTTGTGGCAAACACGGCCGCTTTACATCAGCCTCATCCTATACCGGGGGTCGGCAACACGCGGCTCCAGAGCGTCATGCGGCTCTTTAGCGACATCTAGTGGCTCCATGGAGCTTTATAAAAAATTTTTGAAAATGGAAAAAGATTTTGATAGTAGGCTAATATAGCTCAAATAGATATAAATACATGTTGCAGCTGCGATAAAGGAGAGCTGTGGTGTTGGTTTTTTTTTTAAACGTACTTTATTTATGCTTTTAACAGTCTCGACAAACACAGACACGTCTGCTTCCGACTCTCTCTTCTCGTTCAACTCGAGGCGTTCAAAGACAGCCTCTGAAAAACGGAAATTCATGATCACTTCAATGACACTAAGAAAAGCGAAAATAATGCACCAAAACAAAAAAAATCAAGCGAGTAAATCACAAAATCAATTCTATGGGGCGTTTGTGAAAACACAACAAAGTAATGAATAACATAAACAATTCTGAGACAGTCCAGTCTCCTACATACATACAGCATGTGTTTCCTTCATTGTAAGTTTTATAGAAGGCTTTTATTTTTTTGCGGCTCCAGACATATTGGGGTTTTTTTTGTCCTATATGGCTCTTTCAACATTTTGGGTTGCCGACCCCTGTCCTATACATTTCAACATTTTGTGTATCATACAGCTCACTCCGTGCCTCTTCATGTCAATCACTCATGCCAGAGTCGTGTCATTGGGACACGTTTTAGCAAAAAACAAAAAAAACAAACCAAAAAAGTTGAATGCTGTATTATGCTTCGAACCACAACTGAATTGAGGACTGCATCGTTTTCTGTGTTTGAACGTTTTCAGCAATTACCTTCAAACGTGTCATACACTTCACGTTGCAGAGTCTTTCAATTCTGCCATTTTATTACAAGGTCTGAACAGCTACCGCCCTAACCCGAGAGGCAAAAAAAAGTTGTAAATGACTTCTAATTACTTGATGAGTCTTCATGATGAAACGCATTCAAAATGTCTCACTGTGTGCTGGCTCGCATCCCGCTATGTGTGAGCCTCAGCATGAGTTGCGCTTAAGCGCATACATCCATGAAACTTGGAAAGAGGGAGGCGGGCGGGAAGGGGAGCGGGGTGGTGGGGGGTTGCGGGTGGGTGTCGAGCTTCGCAATCTCAGGCCTCTAAGTCAACAGGTGGATGAGGATAATTGAATCAGATGTGTCTGGAGTCTGAGGCTCGGAGATCAAAGCTGTGGCAAGTCAGGCCAGAGTTACACACACGCACGCACGCACGCACACACACATGCGTAGGGAAGAAAATGAGAACACCATGAAGAGCCTCAGAAGCTGCAGCTCGCCTGATTAAAGCAGCCTGACATCAGAACACCAGCCTGACCTCCAGGTGCACAGCCAGCCTCGGGGCGGACCAGGAAATCAGTCTGACCTTGGGACGCAAAACACCCACCAAACACGCACCCCCGCCCCCCACCCCCTTGAGGGCAACCTAAGTGAGCGAACGAGAGGCTAAAGCGTTTTTTCTAAGGACATCGCTGCCGACTTGTGCCACCGCGAGGACGATCTGACTGGTCGCTGAAAAACAGACGGAGGAGGGGGGAGGAAAAGGGGGCAAAGGGTTAAAAGTTCTCACATGTGGATGAAAAGCACACAAATGGGAGACAGGAGTCAGACAGACGCACAGGGGAGGGAAAACAAGGACATAAAAGGGAGGCCCAGGAGAGTAGCTATCAACTCAACTTCAGCACTGAACTTGACACGAGAAGCAAAATCAGCTTGGACACGGCACGTTTTCTCTCGTTTCAACATCACTTGCCCCCACCCCCCTTTTTTTTTTTTAAACACAAGGTGACATCACTGCACACTAATGCCCAAAGCTTCTTGGCATGATTCAATTGTTTCTGCCACATTCTTGCACTTGGACCAAGACGACATATTAGTTCGTGACTCCATCTTGTGGTGTCCTTCAGAACTGCACAACAGTTGTCATGAGGCTTCCCGTGTAGGTATTGTTTCCGTGGTCTGGAATTCACTGAACCAAATAATGGCTCAAATGATCCCAATGTGAACAAGATGTAAAAAGTCAGAGGGTAACACTTCATCATGAAGCCGCCAACTTGTCACTTTGTGTGGGACGCAGCTCTTTGTGCCGGTCATCCGTGGCGAAACCCAGGGTGGGGATATCCATCCATCCATTTTCCGATTTGCCTATCCTCACAAAGGTCGCGGGGGGTGCTGGAGCCTATTCCAGCTGTCTTCGGGCGGTAGGCGGGGGACACCCTGAACCGGTTGCCAGCCAATCGCAGGGCACACAGAGACGAACAACCATCCGCGCTCACACTCACCCCTCGGGACAATTTGGAGGGTTCAATCAGCCTGCCATACATGTTTTTAGAATGTGGGAGGAAACCGGAGTACCCGGAGAAAACCCACGCAGGCACGGGGAGAACATGCAAACTCCACAGAGGGAGGCCGCAGGTGGAATTGAACCCGGTACCTCTGCAATGTGAGGTGGCCGCGCGAACCACTGAACCAACGGGGAATATTAAATATGGAAATGTAACATCACAGGGGAGGAAATTCTGAATTTTTGGAAAGAGACAACAAAACATTTACAGTCATACCTCGGTTTTCGACCATAATCCGTTCCAGAAGGCTGAAAACCGATTTGTTCAAAAACCGAAACCACGCTCTTTTGGAATTTTTTTTTTTTTTATTGAACACGTCTGCTCACAATGGAAAGCGACACGAGGAAGCATCACTTCCTCGTGCAAGGAAGGCGAGAGGAGTCAAGTGGCGCATTCAAGTGCGCTCAGTTTGGTCAAGAAACGATTTTCGGTCGTAATCCGAGGCATAAAAAAACGATTTGGTTGAGAACAGAGACGTTCGAAACCCGAGGTTTGACTGTACTTTGTTTTTCACCACATGTTAGTTGAGCCATTATCTTGTCAAAGAGAGCGAGCCATTTTCAACATTTAACAACGCTCAATAATTTGTAAAAAATCCTAGGCAGGGAATAATCAATAGTACCTACTAATGAAAAAAAAAAAAAATTCATTTACCAAATTTGGACATAGGTGGTTTTGACTGGACGCTAGCAAAATAGTACAAATAAGTTCATTGCGGCTCCAAAATCATGCAGGCCATGGCAACTAGAGTGCAATACACACACACACACGCACACGCACACGCACACGCACACACACGCACAAGAAGAAAAGAATTAGGTAAGCTGCAGTCATATTAGTGATATTTCACAGAGAATAAAGAAGATATGCCTGTCAGTATTGTTAGACTGTTGTGTTTACCCAACTCAACTTTATTTACAAAACATTTAAAACACAAGAGCACACCCAGTGAGGATAAGCGGCTCGGATAACGGATGGATGGATAGTTTTTTAAAGGGTTCGAACACCAAGACGCTGACGCTATTTGTGAGACGGCCTGCGGCATTTTGCATTATGTGTTCCCATTAATTTAGTGGACTTTGACTTCCCTATTTTATGTTTAGTTTAACAGTAAGCATTTTCTTTTTCTCAACAATTATTCACAATCTGTCAAACTGCTGCTTGGTGTGACATGAGTCTGAGTTCATTGCTTCCGACATTCCAAAAACATTAGCTTGAAGTTAGCTTCATTCCAAAAACATTAGCTTCAAGTTAGCTTCATTTTAGAGTCGAAATTGTCCATAGGTGTGAACGTGCTTGTGAACGGTGGTTTGTCTCTTTATCGTACAGCCTTGAGATTGGATGAACACTCCAGGTGAAAAATCATCTGGGTTATGCACCCAGGACTTTAAATGAGGACTAAAAAAATCGAATCGAAATAAAAAAGCTCACACGAGAGTGAGAAAATGAGCTGTTCAGCCTTCTCTTCACAAGTGCAAAAGCGCAGGAAAAAAAAAAAGGCGAGAGAGATGAGCGGCTCCTGGTGTTCTCCTGCTGTTTTGAAACGCTGCCTCTTTGAAAAGTCCAAATGGACAGCTCCTGCAGACTGACGCAAGGAGCAGGCAATGCCTTCTGCTCGCTCTTCAGATACGGCGCCACTGAGCAAATACTGCACAAAGGCTACCTCGAAATAAGCCATGCGTGTCTAGCTTGGCTGCCAAGTTCAATGTTTTCACGCCGATAAAGGAGCATCACAACCAAATGCTTGAGTAAATATTGAATGAGCCACGGGCGGGAGATTGAGATGCTCCTAGAGAGGCATGGGTGTGTTTATTTACGCAACTTAACATCTCTTTGAGCAAAGGTGTAATTTCATGGCAAGGCCATTCTAAAATGATTCAACAATTGAGACCAATAGACCCTCTTCCGTGCATTGCAGTTGAAAAATGTACTTCATATCTACTGGACGAATATATACTGCATGTCGGTGGCAGTAAAGAGTTTGATTGCAGTTAATGAATATAAATACTCACAGCAGTGAATGAGTTAAATATGGATATTATACAGCAAAACAGTACCTGGTAAAAGCAGCGTTTGGGGTGGAAGTGGTTCTATCTTTAAGCAAGGCAGCAGCCAAACTGTCCTCGTCATCCAGCTCTCCCATCACCCAGTCGGGCAGAGTCACTTTGCTGTGGTCCTCTGACCCACCAATCAGTGGCTCATCAAAGTAAATGGACTAAAACAGTCCAGACACCATGTTTCATTATGTTTCAATGCTGTAGACTTTAGATCTGAACAATTAGAAGAAACTGCAATGATTACCATGTAAGTGGGAAGGTTCTTGAGGCTCCCATGTTGTGGTTTGCTGGCAAACGGCCCTTCCAGGACGCCTCTTTTGAGCATGTGAAGAAGCAAACGGGCATGCAGATTGCGGTTCTTGTAACCTGCGAGACTTGAGCCGCATGTTGCTGGGTCGCACAGCTTCTTTATCCACAAGGCACAGTGCTGGCGCTCTGTTAATGAAGACAGAATGAATTTGTAAAACAGTTGCAGGGGACATATTGGAAAATGACTTAATTGCTTGTACACACCTGGCTTCCAACACAAAAGCAAGTATTCTGCCTTTTAAACAACGCATGAATTATATTGTTTGGATACAGCTAATGCGTTACATTAAAACACATTGACGAAAAGTTCTTACCAGTATTGTTGGGGTGTTTTAGGACATATGGTTTCATCTCCAGAACAAAATGGTTCAATTCAGAGTTCAGCTTTTCCAACGATACCTCATTTTTGTTCATGATGTCCTGATTAGTCGAAGAAAAATTAGAGTGACTATCAAATCAGAGTTGTCGGGTACTAATGGAACATTAAATTACATCCCCATAAGTTAACAGGATGCTATTTTAACGTTCTTGGAGCTTGCAGTCAATCGACATCCAACAAAATCACTGTAGCGAATGCAAGCTAACAAGAAACACTGAAAGGAAGTCGGTGCAAAGTTCTCCAGATATTGTGTATTCCTTATAATACAACAACACGTCAGTACCGTATGTGCATAAACGCGACGAGGACGGAACATTTACACTTAGTTTTTTTCTTTAGGTTCCTTGAGAAGCGCTGCAGCGCTTAGTTTGATTCAAAATCTCAGCGTCTCCGATTTACGACACTTCCGGTTTCCACGACCGTTGTTATGGAAACATTCCCCGGTTATACTTTGACACAGGGTCCACATAATCCCAAATTTGAATAAATATCCAAACACCTGGAGATATTTTCACGGGACGTATTTGTTTTTTCGTATATTTTGATCACCGATCTCGTAAAAGACAAGCATTTATGTCACGATGAGAGTCGAACGCCAATTTAGTGACTTTTACAGTTCAGTTTATAGCTGCCCATTTTACTGTACCGCCCTTTGGTCAAACTGTAATAGTTTTGAAGATTGATACCGCTAAAGTTTATACTTTGTATTATTGTTTGACTGAAAACCGATACAGTACCAACTACGTCCACACGGCGACGCCAAACATCTGCAGCTTGCGAGGCACTCTGCAAGGAGGCGGTGGTTCATGCTGCGTTCAAATACGCTTCATATTTCGTAAAAACAGTCGTTTGAGTTAATTTGAAATTTGCTACATTTAGTTACGCACATGACACTTTATAATTTCCGTAATTAATCTACGGGGTTTGTAATAGATTGAACCATGGATTTTGTAAAATCCCATCGTCATCAAACGCCTCGCCGCTCACGTCAGACTGAATGAAAAAGAAGCGCTTTGCCTGTGGCTCAGACAGAGAGGAGGCGTGCGAGCTGTCAAGAGGGCTCCAGCAGGAACTGCATCACTTGACAATAGCGGTGAAGAGGCAATAACTTCACACAAGTTGGCGCCGTGTAGTTTTATCGCCCCATCCCCTTTCCTCCATAATGGCTGATCACCATTTACATTATAACGACTCCGCTGGTGTTGGCAACAGATTTGCCCGCAAAGGTGCTTTGCGGCAGAAAAACGTGCACGAAATCAAAAACCACAAATTCACCGCTAGGTTTTTCAAGCAGCCGACCTTCTGCAGCCACTGTACGGACTTCATATGGTGAGTTTCGAGTTGCGCTTCAACTTGAAACTGAACTTTTGTTCGCAGCGCTGACTGTTCGTTTACGTTGCAGGGGATTCGGCAAACAAGGGTTCCAATGCCAAGGTAAATTTCGCAAATGTAATTTTATTTTTGCAGGCATTGCACGTAACTGGCAAAATGCCCTTGTGGCTCATTGACAACGCAGCGTAAACTTGTTGCTCGCTTACAAATGGGGCTTCAGTGTGCAGCCGATTTTGATTGCAAAGATGAAGCTATGTGAAAATTGCACGTTTTAATTCACATGAGACACGTTTACAACTCAAGATCAACTCCTCAGTGCTTCACTCCAAAGCAGTTTCGGGCATAGTAGTGATATCCAACCAGTGGGTGCGCAACTCGGGGAGTGTAGCTGGCTTTGGTGAATAGAGAGCTTGCCTCGCTCGTGGCCATTTCTGGAGCGGATGATGTACTGTAGGTTGGTGGCTCCTCTGGTTCCTCTTCTAGTTCAGCCCGTTTTCCCTCTTGGTCTCCTCCAGCTTATGGAAACCAGTCAAGGACGCTAGTCGTCATCCCTTAAAAAGTTGTGCCACCAAGTGTCAGATAGGTATTCAGGCTGGGCACCACTGAATGGCATGTAATTTGAGACAGCAGACACCCCCGGGTGGAATTGAAAGACTCTCTCAAAGACAAGGGGGTTGTGGTCTCCATTCTGGTCTTCATTACCAGAACCAGACGGTGCTACATCAGAACTACTCTGTTGATCGACGTGGTGAGTAGCATTTCTAACGCTACGAGGTCCCACCAGTCCAGAGTATACCCACATGTTGATCCCATGAGCTTTAGTAGGGTCCCAGTTGAGGTCTTCATCAATCACTGGATTATGTGTTTGTCCATTTCTATGACCTACAACATGAGTAGTTTGAGTAAATCACAGGTCGCTTCAGTGTAAAGGGATGATTTGGACTATGACCTTACCTTGTTTAACAGGCAACCCAGTACTTCCATTTAAGATGAAAATGCACACCAGAGAGCCACTACAAAACAGGTTTTGGGGGGGGGTTGTGATACAATTTGATTTTCCAAAACAGATAAAAGGGTCAAAGTCAAATTTACAGCAAGACATTCAGCACAGCCCCACTAGTGTAAATGCTGTGTTCTGATTGTATATTGCATTTGTGGAATACAAATTATGAAGCCAAATCGAGTTTTGATGCCACTTGCTTTCGACTAAAAATGACAGTGGGCTCATGTAACAGCCAATCACAGCTCACCTTTTGTCTGGGTTTGTTCATGTGATACTTTTAGTCGACTGCAAGTGGCAAAACTGTCACCATCTAGATTAAAAACGGGTAAAATTTAGCCGGCCACTTTATATTCCACAGATGCAATAATAAATCAGAATACAGAGTTTTGACTAGGTGGGCAGCATAGAACAAACTTGACTGGACATCCCCTGTAAGTCACTTGATCTTAATTCTGCCATGTTTGGAAAGATTGACAAATGAAATTTAAATTCATGTGCCAAATCACAGCAGAGGTTCTCATAGCAGAAAAAAAAAAAAAAATTTTACATAATCACAAAATAAAATAATTGATCAAAATGACCATTCTCCAAAAGTAAGGCCTTAATCAGCCCTAAAAGAGATCTTTAAATCTACAGTTCATGAAGTCAAAAACACATGCAGCCCAAGTACAATATACAGCACTACTATAGTTGGAAAACTCAAGAATTTGACTCAATTCATGGACTGTAATCACTGTAGAAAGGTTTCATACTTTGAGGCATTAAACATTTGATATTGTGATAAGATTGGACCTATTGCCCACCCACTAGTCTCTAAGTGGTAATGTTCAGCAATTGGCATCTTAAAATTTGCTGAAAGTGACCTTTAAAAAAATATAACTATTCTCAAAAATAACACTTATGTGCAGTTCAATGGTTAAGCAATACACATGCACGCAGTTGTCCAAAATTCAAGTTTATAGGTGAATATTAGGTCCAATATTATTCCGAATGAGTCCGTGTTCCGTGATCTTGAATTAGATTTAAAAGTGGCCTTAAAATGGTCTCATAACAAAATGGAAAGGTAGCGCATGAATAAAACATACCATAAAAGAACTCCAAGAGTCATGGCTGCCAGCTAAGAAAAGGCGGCGGGGGGGGGGGGGGGGGGGGGGGGGGAATAAGAAGCAACTTGCACTCCTCAGAAGTTTCACCCCGAGTGACTGCAGCGCTGAAATAACAGGTCACGCGGCCTCGCCTTTATCCTACCTGGCAACATCACACCTGCCCCTTGATGAGCAATTAAGCGCTCAGCAAGGATCAGATGGAATGGAATCCGCTACTCATTCCATTTTATTTATCTATACATTTTGGTTGCATTTGCAGAGGCATGAAAATTTAATGTCATTTATTTAATTTAATGCAATAGAATGGTAGGCAAAATAAAGCACAGACATATGGGGGCTACACACAAATGTGTGTGTGTGTGTGTGTGTGTATATATATATATATATATATATATATATATATATATATATATATAATTACATTTTAAGGCGGCCCGGTAGCCCAGTGGTTAGCACGTCGGCTTCACAGTGCAGAGGTACCGGGTTCGATCCCAGCTCCGGCCTCCCTGTGTGGAGTTTGCATGTTCTCCCCGGGCTTGCGTGGGTTTTCTCCGGGTGCTCCGGTTTCCTCCCACATTCCAAAAACATGCATGGCAGGCTCGTTGGGCACTCTAAATTGTCCCTAGGTGTGAGTGTGAGCGTGGATGGTTGTTCGTCTCTGTGTGCCCTGCGATTGGCTGGCAACCAATTCAGGGTGTCCCCCGCCTACTGCCCGAAGACTGCTGGGATAGGCTCCTGCACCCCCCCGCAACCCTAGTGAGGATGAAGCGGTTCGGAAAATGGATTACATTTAATGTATATACAGTATTATATATATATATATTTTTTTGTAACAGATCCAAACATATCTTTGTGTTGGCATCAATATAAGTTTGGGGGATAAAGGGTTCAATAAATGCATGATTTTATTTTATTAGAGCTCCCTGGAAGCTTCCTCATTTGCATATTATGTCCCGAGACATAAATAAATGCTTGCATACAAAAACGTTCCAGAGTGTGTGCCCCCATGTGTCCAAACCTGGCATTCTGATTCATATTGTAATATCGGAATATGAAATGCTGATTTAAAAAAAAAAAAAAAAAACACAACACAATTTTTGTTCACTCACAGGGTGCGGCCATTTTGGCTTCTACTCCCACTTGCTGTTGACTGAAAATTATGTCACAGTGATGTCATTTTCAGTCACAGCAAGTCGCAAAATGGCGCCCGCCCCGAGATGGCCCACAATGGAAGACATTTTGTGTTGTTTACATTGAAATATTTTGTCTCTCCATCATATATAATAGACTGGCATTAGTTATTAATATTCATACAGCTTGTTTTCTCTCGGGTATGTGTAAATATCTGATGCCCGACTATGCTGTGGACAAGAACCTCGGGTGGTTTTTGCTAGCCTTTTTATGAGTGCCAAGAGAGGTTCGTGACATTAGATGTGTTATTGAATACAAAGTGTTGCCTTGAGAAGTGACTCCGACGTGCATGCCAAGTCTGGGCACATTTGGTCACATGATGACGGAACAAATTCAATTTGTATCTGAATGTAATATGGCATAACTTCCTATTATTAACTCATGCAGTACCAGCCAATTCTAGACAAGTCTGAAAAGACGTTTAAAAACGTCTTTGGGAGTGAATGAGTTAATGTTTCAAAGCTACTCCTCTTCAGACCGCCACAATTGTCTGTGTGAAGTAAAAGCAAGATTAGTCGGATGTCTTTATTTATTTGCTTTAGGGATGATAAAACGGTTGCCGGCGGTTTCCTGCCATTATTGCGCCGTAGCTATGCAAACTCTTTCCTTGAAGCACTTCACTGTGTGTGTAGGTGGAGTGCCATGCTGTTCCCAGGGCGATCTCCCCTTTTCACTCTTGAAAAGGGGAGATGCGGTTGATGGGCGTCTGCTTTTGTATGTAAGATGCTCACCCACAGACAAAGACACCTAATTGCATTGCTTGATCGAAAGAGGACATCCAATTTTTAATCCCTGGTGATGGTTTTGCCTCCGATTTTTCTGATTTGGAATGTGTGTTGTAGTCACAGATACGAAGCGAGGCACACGCATAATGACAACCGGGCCAAAATTTGAGCATTTTCTCAACATTGTGATGAAAGTCAGCATGGATGCAACTTTTCAGCTATGGGAAAGTTGAGCGACATCTATGCCACAATCTACAAGTCTTGTCCAATAGAAATGTATTGTTTTGCCACTGACATTAAACCGGAGCAAATGCAAACTTCACAGTCTGGATGTTGCTTTCCCTCCAAAGTTTCAGGGACAGGTACATTGATGGTTTTCCTTGGTCCGAGACATGTTGGACTCGTTTTTTTATTCAGCAAACAATTGCTTGTATTTTCTGCCAGACGCTGCCTACCCGTCTGCCAAGCAAATGGTTGGTGGCCTGGGCTAACGAAGCCTCATCTTGGCTTGCACGCTCACGCGCTTACAAAAGCACGAAAGCTCCATTTCGCCGCACTCTTTCCGAGTTCCAAGGATTTATTTTTAATACCTGGCTTCTGACATTGCAGATAATCCTGGATACGAATTTGTCTGTTGGCGTCTCACTTTACCGAGCGGCATATGAATACGTTACGGCGGTTAGGGTAGAAATTTTCATTTGAATGACTCGGCCGCTGAACTTTTAATTCCGGGAAGGAATAAATTAATGTTTCCGCTCGCGTGCATTCAAATCTCTAAATTGTTGATTTGGATACATTAGAACGGGAAGACGCCGCTCATGGATTCAGTTCATGTTGAGTGACTTTGTGAATGTGGGTGGTTGTCTGACCTGGCGTCCAGTCCCGGGTGGGACCGTCAATCATGCCCAAAGTCATTTGGGATAGGCGACCCTAATGACGAGAAGCGAGACAGAAAATGGATGCTAGCGGTAGTGCAATGGTTCACATGGCTGACTTTCAGCTGGTGTGAGATGAATTTTTATAATTGGGATTCAATTCAGGGTTGGAATGGATGAAAAGATGCATTGGTAAATAGACAGATGGGCGGACGGATAGAAAGACAGAGATTTAGTTTCGGAAATGCTATCTTAAGTCAAACTGTGAAAATTAAGTCATTCAATCCCAGCCATTTTCACTGGATTTTGACTGATCTTGCAAGGCCAACAGAATATTTGGTTCTAATACTATATAAACATGGAGCCTAAAATAAAGTTTGGACCCCTCTTTCAGTCGAAAAACAATTTTTGTTTCTATCTTTTTCCATTCTTCAGCAATCGGCATGACAAAATGGCTGAGTTTCATGAAAATGGCGATTCCTGGGCAAAAAAAGGAGAAAAAGAGCTTTTTGTAAAAGCATGCATTTCAAGCACGTGAGGCACCACTGCCACCTACTGGTCGCTTTTATTTTTACATGATTTACAATGCAAACGGCTTAGTCTCATTCACAGATTGCATCAGACCCTCCTCCTCTCTCTATGACGCAAAAAAAGACAGACGTACAAGTATGTCCTTGGTAGGCAGGGCCTAATTTTAAAAAGTCATACAAGTACGTCTTATGGAATTAAAGAGTTAATTATTGTGTAAAATATGTTTCCCCATTGCCCTTTCACCACCTCTCAAGTCACCCGTGCATTTTGAATATCCTCGCAACCAATGTCCAGGATTAACCCGGACCACTTTGCCATAAAGAAGTCAATGAGCACATTTCCGTCACTGACCCATCCATGGTCAGAGGTCTGCCCCCACCCCCACCCCCGCAGCTTCTTAACTTCAGCGTCTGTGGGAAATAACAGTGCCATCTGGAGGGTGGGGAGGACGGCCTTATGTCTGGAAACAAGAAAAGCGGCTGGAGATGGTGGGAGAGCCTGCAAGTGGGAGAGGTGGAAGAAGACATTCGTTGAAAGGATGGAAAGAAGCTGAGGAGGAGTTCAATCTGTCAAATCGACGAGGCTTCCTGACCACTCGGTCTCAGTACGTCGATGCTGTTGTTCACATATACGGACGTTTATTAGGAATGTCGCTCCTTCTGAGGCATTTAAACAGTCTGTCAGACGAATCCAAGTGTGGAATGGATGTTCTTAATGAGTTAAAGCTAATCTTAAACGTTGGTCTCAAACGTTAATGTTATTGCTTGAATGCAGTACAAATAAACTGTCCCTAATAGATAATAATTGAGTCTTGAGCTGAAATAAAGGCAGACGTGTACATAATTAAAGAGGGTATTTTTTTTTAAAGATCCAGGACAAAGATGAATGAGGAGTGAATTAACATTCAGTTCCAACTGAACCCTTAAGGGCACCGTTGGCTCTCTGTTCATTTCTTAGAAGAGCAAATCGTGAACATCTCCCCCGCTTGCTCTCTCTCTTTTTTCTCTGTTCTTTCCAAATGGCCAAAATGTAATGTCCCAAAATGGGTCATTCATTATTCACAGTTTCAGATTTGATCATGTCAAAGTCAAGTTTCTGAAATACTGTACCTCGGCTGGTTAAATCACATTTTTTGCAACATATCAATGAGTTCCATGTCTTTGGGAAATGCGCAGCACATTCACTGCAATCAAGGCTGCAAAAGTCACAAAATATAGCGAGCAACCAAATCGCTACGTTTGCAACACAGGCTATGCGTTTGTAGCTCTTCCATGGTGACAGTCATGTTGTTAGTGTAAGCGGTGAACGTCAGTGGGAACGCATTTGGAACTTTGCAGACAGCTTTGCCGCTGCTCGTAGAGGTCTGGCTCTGGAGCTCTGCGAGGCTCTCTGGCAATTGGAAGGTTAGCAGTTGAACCCCCTGGCTCTCGCCACAGACCGCATCCAAGCGTCCTTGACCGAGAAACTGAAGCCCAAACTGCACCTGATGACCAGCACTCATCAATTTTATCGGCTCTGGCTGCTCTTTGCCAAATTATATTTTAGGGCTATACAGCCCTGTGGCCAAAAGTGTTTTCATCTGTTAGCGGCCCTGTGGAAGGAGTGACACAAGACCGTCTTATCGTGTATGTCAGCATTAAGAAGTGAATTGCTCCTGGTCTGGCTACTCGCCAGAGTGCCCTTATTAAAAAATTTTTTTTTTAAAAGACTCAGACGAGGATGAAGGGGAGAGGAAATGATGGAGAATGTGATAATGACTGCGGGATGGAAGAAGGCTTTTCACATTTTGAAGCAGACCTCAAATGCAACTTATGTCTCATCTCTGTTGTGATTACATGTACAGCTAGCTAGCTAGTACATTTAATACAGCTAGCTAGCTGTATTAGTTGTACGTTAGCTAGCGACTTGCGTTAGCTAGCTTGCTAGCAAGCTTGCTAGCTAAGGTAAGTCATTATTTGGAATATAAAAGGGCCAATATTTAGTCTCTAGAGCTTTGTAGATTTTGGCCTTTTCCAGTAATTCATTTCAACTCAATTTATTAGTGAGAAGAGTGTCTGAAATGTTTTTTTGGTGGTGTTTTGTGTGGAAAAAGTATCATCCCTTAAAGCTGTGATGTTGTAAAGTCAGCATGCAGTGTGAAGCCTTGAGATACGAGTGCCCTGACTTATGACTTTTTCACGATGCAAGCCCCCATTCAGCCAATATTCTGTTACGACTTGTGAACAAAAATGTGAGGTACGAGCACGACATGGCAGCAGTTTGTGGGCAACTCTTCAAAGGCGTTGAAGTTTACTGTCAAACTAAACATAAAACAAAGAGTGGTACACATTTCCTCAAAACGAAGACATTGTTTTGCTGTCATGGTTTTGCTCGGTCTGTGTTTTTTGGTGTTTTCAGCACCAGCAGGAGTGGAGGTTGTGCCTCTTCAGCTGGTGCACCTTGTTTCCAATCAAGCCTGCCATGTATTTAAAAACTGCCAGGCTGCCTAGTCTCTTGTCGTATTATTGGCCTTGTTCGCTGTGTATGCTCAAGTGATATTTTCTAGATATTTTCTTGCCCACGTTCATAGTCGTTCTAGATTCTTGTTCAGAAAGTCTTTTGGTTCTCAAGTCATCATGGGCTACTTTAAGTTTCATGTGTTTAGATTTTTGCCATTTTGTTTTGACTACTTTCGGTTGTCAAATTTACCTTGCGGCTGACAAGCACTTTCTGTTCATATCTGGTTTTCCTGGCTTGTTGTTGCCAGCAATTTCTGTTTATACTTTGTCGGTAGGGCGGCCCGGTAAGTCCAGTGGTTAGCACGTCGGCTTCACAGTGCTGAGGTACCGGGTTCAAATCCAGCTCCGGCCTCCCTGTGTGGAGTTTGCATGTTCTCCCCGGGCCTGCGTGGGTTTTCTCCGGGTGCTCCGGTTTCCTCCCACGTTCCAAACACATGCATGGCAGGCTGATTGTGCACTCTAAATTGTCCCTAGGTATGAATATGAGCGTGGATGGTTGTTCGTCTCTGTGTGCCCTGCGATTGGCTGGCAACCAATTCAGGGTGTCCCCCGCCTACTGCCCGAAGACAGCTGGGATAGGCTCCGGCACCCCCCGCGACCCTAGTGAGGACCAAGCGGTTCGGAAAATGGATGGATGGATACTTTGTCGGTACTTCCTTTTTCAGTGTACATATTTTTTTGTAACGCAGTTTATCTGAGTCTGCATTTTTGGGATCCACACTCCAGCTGGTTCTTTTTAAGATCATGTCAGCTGTGGATAAATCCAAACAAACAATTGAAAACCACACATAAGGGGATAACGGATAAGATCAGTGTTGTGGTGTTACAACCCTCGACCAACTGATATTCGAACACAAAAGGTGGCGCAACACATGTATATAGAAAGGTACGACATCGATACTCCCTGGCCTATATTCTTTCTCCTCTGCAATGAACGAAGAATATATACATACTGTTTAAGTTGAAGGCAACGTCAACAGAATACTTGAAAAGTATCCAAAAAACAGGAGCCTGCGGATTTCATGGCCCCACAAAACACCATGTTTTTGACACATATCCTCCCCATTTAAGCGGAAGTGACTCGGATCTTCTTACGCACAAGCCCTGTAACGCCTGCCCTGTCACAAAACCGTTCAAAGCAACACACTCATATTTGTGCTTTCATCTTTCAAAGTTACTGTTAAGGCAACGCACAATTTTGCCATAGTAACGGCGCTTGTGTACCCCAGGCGAGCATTTCCCTTTGGAGCAAAACAGAGCCAATAGCCGCCCTTTTGTTTCCCAATTATCCTTAAGTGATGATTCACCAAAGGATCTCCGGCTTTGGTTTCTATGGTTGCTTTGAATCGGATATGAATGTGGCCGTGCTATTCTAAAAGCGCTCCCCGGAGAGCAAAATCCACCAGGATTTTCCACATCAGCTCCTTTCTCTGCGCAGCAGTGACCGCCACGAGTGCAATATTTCGTTTTCGCAGACTGTCTGAGCAGATCATGTCATGGTGTTGTGCTTGTATAACACGATGTCATCTAGTGACATTAAAAAAAAAAAAAAAGAGGTCTTTTGGGGAGGCGTTACTCAGCCGGGAGTGGGTCCTTAATTGTCGAGAGAGCTGCCGTCATATTTTTTTGCTGAGACACAACAAAGCTGTGTAATAAGATGACACAAGCTCTTTCCCTCATCGGCCCCTTTTCCACCATAAAAGGCAAAACAGTATTTGAGCAAACGAGAAAGCGAAAGGAACACAGCCTTGCGGCTTCTTTTGCCTTTTATATGCCAATTGACTGTATATGCTTTATACCTTCCCCGTTTTTGTATTCCGGACTACTCATGTGACCCACGAAACCATCATTAATGGTCGGGGCGGCCCGTTTAAGGAGGATGGCAACTCGTTTTGTGTTTTTGTACTAGATCAGTGTGCCGTTAAATCTGAGCAGGGCGCTCTGAAGTGCTATCATCCGCGATCGACCCACGAGGATATATAGAAAAGACATCATCAGCATGAGACATTTAACCCCATTAACGCTCCTTACTCTTATCCTCCTTGCCCATCTGTCGCCATAGCAACATAATAAGCCATAGGTGTGACCTCATGGCTTGGACCGGCGCTGAAGAGATCAATAAAGGAGTACCGTGTCTGTTGTGTACGTGTGCTTTGCAGTCTCCTCGGGGAGGGAAATTAGAGCAGAGTGAGCGTCTCACCTCGACACGCCCCACCTCTCCAGCTGTGCTCAATGAATTCGGAGGTGATTACACCTGCGGCTATTTTGGGTTTGAAGAGATTTTCAGGCTTGACCCACATGAAGTGAGCGGAGCACTGTGTAAATGAGAGTCATTCAGCCGGGACGCTTGAGAGTCCAAGGACAGAAAGCAATGAGAACATGTTTGCCATCCACCCTCATCATGAGACGGGAATCCGGTTCTACTTTTATCGCTTATTTTAGGACCATTGTTTTTATTAAAGATTAGAGTCATCCGTGAAAAGGTCACGAGGGGACGAACACTTTCATATACTGTGTGAGTTGGAAAGTTTGTTGTTTTTTTTTCTGTTTTAAAGCAGCAGCCTGCCCACTAAGGATTCCGGTGATCAAACGTAGTCTGCGCTTACAATTTGATCCGTTTTATCCATTCGTTTGTTATTGCTCCTTTTCTACTTTCTTTCCCAAATCTCTCTCTCGCTTTCTTTAATCTTTGCTTCTACATTCTTTGTTTTCAAAAGCAAGAATGTAAGCTATGCTATGTTCTGTTCTGTTCAAAATTACTTCACATTAAAACGTCCATCTCACTTGCAGATCTTTGTTCTCCATGGATGTCTTAAGAAAATATGACAGTATTCAAGCAGATGGTGGAAGTTTGTCAATTCATTGCATAACAAAAATAAACTTGACGTGTAGCGGTCCAGATGTGAACTGACACTGATTCTGGACCCCTATAAAAATAGACAAAGTGATTTCACTTAAATGTAGCATGGCATTTCAGTTGTGATGTCTCAGTCTGACCACTAGGAGGCACTATGTAAAAGCGACATCCCAGTCTAACTGTGTGAATGAATATGTGGAGTTTTGGTATGTTGGTATTTTCGTAGATGGGCCACACTTATAAGTGGCCGTTTGCGCCGTTGTGGGAGTGAACACAGCCGACTTGATTCTCGGCCAATCAAGGTGGCTGTGCTCATTCCCTTTAAATTCAGCGCAGGAGAACCGTGCGGTCTACTTGGCAGAAACATAACGGACTCGCTGGAATCCGTGCAGGAGACCAGCAAAGTGGTTTTACAAGGAGTTGCGGATGATGTTAAGTTGGCCACTCTGAAGTGGGCCCTTTGAGACTGACTACCCTTCACTCCTGATCCTGATCCTGAGTCTGTGTGTGTGAGTGTGTGAGTGTGTGTGTGTGTGTTAGGGGGGTTATCACACTCAGACACACTTGCGCTGCTGTCAGGAAGTGCTTTTAAAAATGTGTGAAAAATGATAATGATTTTAATAATAATAATAATAATAATAATGCACTTAATTAATATATTACTACAATGATTCAAAGGGTTCAGTGCACGCCAACGCGATATTTTATGAATGAAATGTGTTGACGTACACTACACATATCAGCAAAATGGAATCTGTCTTCCTGCGCATGGATCAAATCCACCCAAATCACCTCACATCATATGCGCCACAACTTAGACCTTGTTTCACCTGGTCTAAAGTCCGGCCTGCTTTCTCTCACCAAATTGTCAGGTCCGCCCTGGGCGCATAACAGACCATTCAGCAAGGCGCAGCGCGGTCGGCCAACTACCCAAATATGATAAACTAGACTTATTCCGGCACAAAAATGAAGATGTGCCGGTTTTCACACAGAGTGCACCTTTCTCCCAAAAAAGACCCCAGAGTCAACTACGTCAACAAACACGTCGTAATCCATGCTAGTTTCTCTGTGTGTTAAGGGCGTAAAAAAAAAAAATACAAAGACTGTTTCCTTAACCCCCATGCAGTAATTATCCCAAAATTGGACATTTCGGACACTTTGGACGATTTTGGACTGTTGGACAAATGGACACCACAGACAAAACAGTGAAAAATAACTCCACAAAGCTGACATTTTGCATAGGATGTATATCTATGTCTTGGCCAATTCCCACTGAACATTTTGAGGGGTTGAAAGTGAAAAAATATTAAAAGTGAAAAAAGTTGTTGCACATTGGAAGAGGGACATTTTTGGGACAATCCTCGAGGACGTAATACCCTTCATGCAGCCGCTTAAAATACTGCATGAGGGTTAAATTATCTCCACACGACTGATGTGACTTCGACACCATATTGCCTGAATTTAGTCAGGCTTGTAAAGTGGTATCGGGGTGTAGTATCGGAGCCTTTTTTGAAACATAGGGTTAAACAACCTTAACTTTGAAAAGTGACATGTCCACTGCTCGCGAGCGAGTGGCTCTTGCGTGATACTAACTCAGAAAGCTTCTCCTGGTATCGACCTTTCCTGAAGAAAAAGCCAAAGGAAAAAAGTATATCGTGTCTTGAGATAAGGCAAAAGATAAAAACATCCAGAAAAGATAAATAATGAATATGGCGAAGTGTAAAAAGACACATTGAATGGAGTGGGGGGCCTGGGCTGGACACATGGGACTTCACCAGCCTCAGAGTAATATTTCTGCTATTTCTGTACAAGGACAAAGATGCAGGGGGGGTGGGGGTAGTGGAGGGAGAGTTTAATGTGTGTGCCAGTTTTCTGAAGCGTGTGTTCCTCCTTCCTGCTCCCGTGGTGCTGGAAGCCAGCATATCTATGTGTGTGTGTATGTGTGCATGCGCATTTTGAGGGTCATCCAGAAAGAGACTGAGGCGCAGCTTTTAGTCACCATCACACCTCTCTCTCTTCTATTTTTTTTTTTTTACCTTCCACTCCATCTGTCTACATCACAGGAAAAAACACATTGCACACCGTAAACACATCAAAATATACAAATTTGCCCCTGTGTGTGACCTCACACACACTCAACTGAAATTTATTATTTTTTTTCCATTAGCTGTCAACTTCACTTTGGATTGCATTTCATTCATATAATGCTCGTGCTGCCCTTGCAGCATTGCATCCAAAATCCAGATAATATACTGTACCGCAAATGTTGTTGGACGTCACGCCAGAAATGCATTCAAATAAAGGCCTCCGCTCGTCTTCGATTAAATACATCAACACTCTCAGCCATGACTTGCGGAAATGAGAGTACTATCGAGGCTGTAAATTGGAGTAGTGCATGTATCTCGTCTGAGTTGCTTAATTGAAAGTGCATGGGAGCGTCTTTCCCAGCCTTCCCGCTCCGATCGGAACAAATATAGCAACAGGCACCACGGGGGGGCGATATGCCAGCTTGTTTATTTTGGCGTCCCCTAACAACGAGTGGAAGGAATCCTTCTTTAGATTAGCATTTATTCTCCACGGGGTCCCGCTGATGAAAGCTCCAGAGGGAGTGTGTCTTGTTGTTTTGTGTGAATCTGTTTACGCATTGAGATTTCTCTTCATCTCAACCGCGTAGCTTTCAAGTCGACATCTCTACTTATTGTCAACGTTGTGAATCAAGGCCAAAGTACGTATGTTGCTCCTCTGCCTGCCTTGGCCACATGTGGGTTGTATCATCCAGACAAACGGATTAACACGGGGGTGGTCACTCTGCAGTGAGATGCAGAGGATAAGAATATATGCGCGTGAGTATTATTTGATCATGTCTACAGGTTTTGCTCCACCATTTGTATTCAATAGCTGCTGCAACACCGATGCTACATGTTAGCACGTTCACCTCACGTAATATTAAGTGAGAAATTAACCCATCAAGATATTTACAAAAACTTGTTAGCAAGTCCACCTCACAGTGCAGAGGTGTAGGGTTCATTTCCCACTCCGTCCTTCCTGTGTAGAGTTTGCATGTTCTCCCTGAGGCCTGCGTGGGTTTGCTCCAGTTACTCCGGTTTCCTCCCACATTTCAAAAACATGCATGGCAGGTTAATGGAACACTCTAAATTGTCCCGAGGTGCGATTGTAAACGATAATGTTTGTTTGTCTATGTGTGCCCTGGGATTGGCTGGCAAACAGTTGCGTGTACCCCGCCTACTGCCCTAAGTCAGCTGGGAGAGGCTACGGCACGCCCTGTGAGGATAAACGGATCAGAGTGGATGGATGGATTAAAACGCAAACACAATTTTTGATTTCAAGTGGCACACACACGACGGTAGCCGTTTGGATAAGCTAATGTCTTGTTCCGATGACAAATGAATATTCTTGGAGCTCGTAATTGACATGAATTACTGTACTCCACGTATTGTAAAATTTACGAACAACTCAGTGTGGCTGAAGCATGGTGGAATCGTATATCCACCAATTTCAGTCCATTGAAATGGTTCTGCTGCAACGGCAGGTTGTCATAGTGATGGTAGTTTCAGAGATGCTTTTAGGCCAGTGTTAATAATGCTGCTGCAGGGATGTTTGTAGATGAGCCATCCATCCATTATCTCAGTCGCTTCCCCTCACCAGGTTCCCAAGCGTACTGGAGCCTATCCCAGCTGTCTTCGGGCGGTAGGCGGGAGTACACCCTCAAATGGTTGCCAGCCAATCGCAGGGTACGAACAACCATTCGCAACTCGGGACAATTTGCAGTGTTCCATTAACCTGCCGCGCATATTTTTTGGAATGTGGGAGGAAACTGGAGTCCTTGGAGAAACCCCACGCAGGCACGGGGAGAACATGCAAACTCGACACGGGAAGTACAGAGCTCGAAATGGAACGCCGGACCTCTGCGCTGTGAGCCGGACGACGTAACCAGTTGACCACTGTGTCGCCAGATGAGCTATTCATCAACCACAAAATGCGTATGTTGGACAAACAACAGAAGTGTACCTCTGTGTTCCAGGAAATGGGACCAAAAGTTACTTTGAAGTCCAATAATATCTGGAGTGCATCAGTCTAGACCAGTGGTTCTTAAGCTTTTTGGAGGTACCGAACCCAACCAGTTAATATGCACATTCACCGAACCCTTCATGAGTAACAAATAAATATATATTTTTTTTACTAATTCAAGATATAAAAAAAAACCGCATTTATTAAAAACAGAAAAAAGTAAATAAAATTTCAAGAGATAAGTACAGTATACTTTTTTTTTTTTGCACGACAGTCACACGTTGACTTCTAAGCGAACTAAATTTCCCACAGCACTGATTGGACAAGCGATGTCATGTGATCATCTGCAGCCAGTGATGGCCAAGCGGGCGTGTCATAACTAATTAGCATGTTGTCGCGTGTGTCTTACCCTCCATCTCAGAGGCTCCATCGAACCCCTGAGACCGACTCACCGAACCCAGGTTAAGAACCACTCCTTTAGACTGAATCCATGGAGAATTTCAAGCAAATTTGCAAATTAAGATGTTTGAGGAAAATTTGGAATTGGAAACGTGCCATTAAGTGGCAACTGAGAGTAATTCCATCCATCCATTTTCTGAACCGTTTTATCCTCACAAGGGTCGCCGGGTGTAATGGAGGCTATCCCAGTTGTCTTCGGGCAGCAGGTGGGGGGCACCCTGAACCGGTTGCCAATCGCAGGGCACACTGAGACAAACAACCATCAGCGCTCACACTCACACTTAGGGACAATTTGGAGTGTTGAATCAGCCTACCGTGCATGTTTTTGGAATGTGGGAGGAAACCGGAGTACCGGGAGAAAACTCATGCAGGCACGGGAAGAACATGCAAACTCCACACAGGGAGGCCGGAGCTGGAATCGAACCCGGTGTCTCTGCACTGTGAGATCGACGCGCTAACCACTGGTCCACCGGGCCACCTTGAGAGTAATTCAATGCCCAGATTGCTTTGTTAAAATTCAAAGCAATGCAACGCCGCCATCACTGGAGATGTGTTAGTTACCCTGGTTTACCAATCTGAATTTTTCAAAGAAGACGGACGGACAAAAGATTCCGGCATTAAAAATAGCTGTGATTTTCCAACCCTCGTACTCACTTCGTATACCCACTTGTGATAAATACGGCAAGAAAAAGTCTATCCTGTAGCTACATTCAGACTACTTTGCCCTTTTGGACAATAACTAGCACAAAATGTCATCCAGTCACCAGCTTGTCTATCCCAGCGGAATGTGGAGAAGAAAAGAAAGCAGCCTTGGTTCCATCTGCGCCGGCAGGCCAGAGAGGTGGAAGGGAGCAGGAGGAACTTGGTGATGTGAAAGGAGGGGTTAGCTGTGTGCGTGCACTCGTCGCGCCGGCGTTTGCGAGCAATCCAAATCAATCAGAGGGTTCGTCGTGGAAAGAGGGCCAGGCTCTGAAAAGGGCTCATTGTCTCCATTTTTAGGAAGCAGTTTCTGTTTTTAATTTACTTGCAGCTGCTTCTGCGGGAGGCCACAAAAAAAATGATTCAAACCTTTAACTGTCCCCGGGTCCCTCATCGTTCTTAATTATGCATTGTAACACACTGATTTCAGCAGTGATTTCATTATTGATCAGTGGATTTACAACAAAAAAAAAACCTCAGTTGCAATATAATGACCTGCTTGAATTATTTTTATTATAATGAACGAATGGTCTCACGGAAGCTTGTAGCACTTACTATTCAGTCAATCGTATTGCTCAAATTTCATACCCTGAAACACAAATGGTGCAGGACCACATGTAGACAGACAAAAGGTTCATGCTTTCCGGCATATATTGTCTCCCATTTCCAAAAAATGAGACCAGTTAGCCATTTTACCTGCCTCAGTAGCAACTCTGTCGGATTTACTTCACCCCTTGTAGACACTGCAGCCCTTGCAACTGCTTGCAAATGTTACACCCGTCCTGGTTTTTCATGGAAAACGCTTATTTTAGCACTTAGCACTTTAGCACTTTAGTACTTTTTTCCAGATAATTTATAATGGGCATCAGTCATACACAGATTTTCGCTATTCATAAGGTGGCATTGATGGATCGAGAAGGTCCACTGCACAGTACTTCATGTGGTAGTTAAATGCTGACATGATCTCGAGTTTCTTTAATTTTCAGTGCAGGTGCTTTTAAACTGATATCTTAAATACAGTCAAACCTCGGTTTTCGACCATAATCCGTTCCAGAAAGCTGTTCGAAAACCGATTTGTTTGAAAATCAAAACCACGCTCTTTAAAAAAAAAAAAAACTTTATTGAACACGTCTGCTCACAATGGAACGCTACACGAGGAAGCGTCACTTCCTCGTCTACCCGAGTAAGCGTCACTTCCTCCTGTAAGGAAGGCGAGAGGAGTCAAATGGTGCATTCAATTGCGCTCAGTTTTTTTGAGAAACGAAATTTGTTCGTCATCCGAGGCATAAAAAACTCGAAATCTTTGGTCGAAAACCGAATTGGTCGAGAACCGAGACGTTCGAAAACCGAGGTTTGACTGTGTATCCATCCATCACAGCAAAACTTCGATTTGGTGAATTAAATATGCTTTCAATTCAATGGAAAGGAATAGGAGAGGTCGCCAAGTGTGAATTGCAACAACCTTCCAGAAAGAAAAAAAAAGCCATTTCACCACAGCTGCTGGCTTTTGTTCCAGTTGATCCTCCTCCTTCCAAATGATAGAAGCCATGCCAGGCCTCCACTAAAGGCTCCACACGGGCGTGGATGCAAGCATGTGGATGAAGTGAGCCAATTAAGCTCAGCGCAAGCGATCCAGAGTGATGAGAGGAGCCATCCTTTTCCTCCCTCCCGCATCCTTCTGTCCATCCAGTGCTGTGAATCAGCATTAAAGCTGCTGAAGTAACACGACAGTCGAGCCAATCGCTTGACGCTCGCAGCGGCCATGTTTTCTGGCTCAAGTCTCTTGACCTCAATACAGCATGACTGCCTTTCTCTGGGGCTTTGCACTTTTCATGCCGCACCAAAAAAAAAAAAAAAAAAGGTACTTCTTGAGGGCTTAAGAACGCCACAGAGAACAGCACGATGTGTTTGCTCTCAAATGCACTCTGAAAGTAACAATTTGGAGAATGTTTGCCCTAAAATGACACCTAGGAAAGTGATTTTAATGCTAAATTGGGTTTGTTTTGAAAACAGTTCCCAGGTGTCCTAATCCAGTGATTGCCTCCCAAGATGCCACCAGAAATGATCCAATATCACTTAAACGCTCCAAAAATATTCGCGTGTTCCTGCAAGTACAAGTGCTTTATGTTCAACTAAACAGACCCGTATTTTACACTGAGTATGTTTGTCAGTAAATTGAGTCTTCATTGTCAAGAATATGATTTGGTGCCATACTTTGTGGGTGTCCTGCAAGATTTTGCTGAAGTAGGATATGTGTCTCGGCTCATCAAAGGTTGGGCAATGCAGTCTCCATTACGGTTTTATCATAATGGTCATATGTGCATCCCAAAAACTCAATGCAGATTGCAAACTGGAAGATGGGATGCCAAAAATACGTGATTTACGATTAGTGGACTTCATGAGTTGAGCGTCACCGTGGCGAGATAAATTCGACTCATTTATCAGTCCACGAATCCAATAATTAAGACAACCATTTCTTGTCTTACTGAAATGCCGTTTTCAAAGCTTAACAGAAGCTAACGTGTTAGCTAATGCTAATCTGTACATCCACCCCCAACAAAAAATTCAATTAAGATTGCAGACTGGAAGACGAGATGTCCAAAACACATGATGAGGGATTAGTCGACTTCAAGAGATGATCGTTAATGCGATGTAGGGGAGTCAACTCATCGACTAGTCAATTCAGAGCTTTAGCCCCTAGTGTGCAATGCTTGTGTTCAAACTCCCTTCCATATCGATTGACTTCTTAAGAATAAAAGACTTGTCCATATTTGATGTTGTCTCACTGGTCTTTTTTCCCTACCCAACCAACACAGATTTTTGTTTCTGTGATTTACAACCTGATTTTCCACGCTTGCCCAAGGTTAGAATGATTCATCCGAATTTTGGAGTGCCGTGTTTGTTTGCCCGAGTGACTCGCCTCTTCGCAGCGCGTAGCAATATGAATCATACAATTGCAACGGCTGGCTCCCCGTTTGATTCATACCACTCAGCCGAGGCACCTCTGGAAAGACGTGTCGTGCGGCGTTTGATGAAGTCTCGCACCGTTTCGTCAAATGCAATTGATATAAGTTGGACGCAGTCTGCCCATCCAGTGAGATGTTCGCCATTGATGCAATTGCAAGAGATTTTTTTGTGGGTTTTATATACATTATGTGACACATTTATTGTGTATCATTGAGCAACTGAGTTGATTGCATGTCCTCTGAGGCTTGAATTGCTCTTTTTATATCCGTCAAGTGTCGAATGTTGTTTTGAGAGTGCGAAAGTTTTTTTGGGGCGAGGGCGGGGTTGTTTTTTTTTGACTGCTTGTGCAAATTTCTTACACGTTCTGTAATGTACACGTCTCCTCCTGTATTTTATATACAGTAATCCCTCGTTTATCGCGGTGAATGGGGACCAAAACCACCCGTGATAAACGAAAATCTGCGAAGTAGCGACCAATTAACATATATAATTTTTTTTTTACGTTTTTCAGTCCGCAAACGGTCCTCGAGAAGCTGCGAAAGTCAGCAAAACAACAGCGAGTCACATAGAGCAACATATAGAGTACTGTACTCCATGTACATGAAAAAAAATATATATACCGTAATTTCCGGACTATAAGCCGCGACTTTTGTCACACGCTTTCAACTCTGCGGCTTATTTAATGAAGCGGCCTATATAAAGACTTTTTTTAACGGCCGCCTGTGTACCGTCTTTCTTTGTAAATATCTCTTGTAACAATATGGGCACCTGCGGCTTATAGACGGGTGCGGCTTATGTGTGTACAAAATGTTTTTTTCCTTTAAAAATGTAGTGGTGCGGCTTATAATCAGGTGCGGTCTATAGTCCAGAAATTACGGTATATATATATTTTTTTATGGATATGTTTGAAAAAATCCGCGATGCACTGAAGCCGCGATAAACGAACCGCGAAATAACGAGGGATCACTGGATATATTTTTTGTCCACGTTCATGTATGAGAGAAAACCGTGTTGGAAAAACATTCGTGTTATCAAATGTCACTCACTCCTGCGCCCAAGTGGCAGCTAACGGCACTACAACCACAAAATGAAGAAATGCGAAGTGACAGGAGGCTTTCTATGAAGTGCTTGTCACCATTAATTGCCCCTCGGGGACAAATTGAAATCCTGCAAAGTAGCTGTCGTGAGAGTACTTCATCAAGAAAAGTAATGCATTAGATTAGTTCTCAGTGTAAAAGAAGGGATATACTGTATTTGAGTAACACGTTACTTTCAAATGCGTTATTGGTATCACTGTCCAACACACGTTGGGCTGTTAAAAGGAAGACAAAAGTGGCCCATAAGGAAAATCTAATAATTTCTGCCACACCTTGCATTGGTGGCTTTAATCTCCACAAGAAACACCTGCAAAATATTTGCTGATGCCAAGTTTGACATCAAGCATGACGGTGGTTGCAACCTTTAGTGCATATTTGGACTCATGACCCAGATCTGTTTTGGTCAGTACAACAAATCCACGTCCAGATGAGCAAGATAGAAATTATCCACCGCATTATTAATCAGGTTTGAAGTATGGTGAAAAGAAACTACCACAACTGGTCTTCTTCTCTTGCTAGTCTGCGCAATTAGAATCCATCAAGAAATTCATTACCGCCGCCACTCGCAGCCACCCGCCGCGTTACCGCATTTATGCATAATTAGGTTGGTGCCTTTTTTTAGCATGTGTATTTACATGTGTGCTTGTTCTCGCCTCCCGTTGACACCCCGTCTTGCTTACAGTCTAATTTTGTCCCTGTGCAGCTGTGTCAGACTTCGGAGCGTCTGGAAGGCTCCCAATTAGTCAGACGCATTACATTACTACCAGTGTGGCACCTGCTACTTGGCAGGTGATACGTCATCGCATGGACCGTGATCTGTACTTGTTTAAAAAACAAAAAACGTCATTTTCTTTGTGCACTAGAATGATTGGCAGCTAAACAATTATACGCACAGATCTGGTTGTGCTCATGTGTCCAACAATTACCATAAATGCGTGTGCGTGCGTGTGTGTGTGTGTGTGTGTTGTGTGTGTGTGTGTGTGTGTGTGTGTGCACTCACAGTCATGTTTGATTCATGATGCTTTGTCATTGTATCTACTGTGTGACTCATAAACGTCTGGCAGCCAAACACTCCCACCTATAGTTTGGAATAATTGAACAAGGCCTCCCCTTGTGGACTCGGAATACGAAAACAAAACAGTGATCTACACTTGAATCCATCTGCATATATTTCACATATTTCAAAAGGGAAAGGTTGACGAAAAGCGCAAATTGAAAATTAGATGCGTTAATGAGTAAGCGTTGGCACAGAAATTTGAAAAGTAGTTCTTTCGACTTGGAATTAAATGGGGTTAGGACACAAAACAATAACATCAGCCATCAAAATATATATACAGTCAAACCGCGGTTTTCGTCCATAATCCGTTCCAGAAGGCTGTTCGAAAATCGAAATTGTTCAAAAACCGAAACCACGCTCTTTTTAAAATAAAAATGTTTACAGAACACGTCTGCTCACAATGGAAAGCAACACGAGCTTCCTCGTAGTAAGGAAGGCGAGAGGAGTCAAATGGTGCATTCAAGTGCGCTCAGTTTGTTTGAGAACCGACATTTGTTCGTCATCCGAGGCATAAAAAACTCAAAATTTTTGGTCGAAAACCGAATTGGTCGAGAACCGAGACGTTCGAAAACAGAGGTTTGACTCTATATATATACACACACACATACACCCTAACACTAACCCAAATGAATCCACACCAGGGGGCAGTCAAAGACAGACGGACGGACAGATATCCTAATATCGTATACCAGGGGTGTCAAACTCATTTTTGGCGCAGGCCGCATTTTCGTTACCGTTTCCCTTGGATGGCCATAATGACTGAAACCAAATTTAAAAAGTCACTAATAACGGTTTATTAAACTATTGTTCAAGTTACTGTAATGAGGGGTTTGGTTCCAAGAAAATGCTTAGAATATGTCTCTTATTTATGACATATGACCAAATTTTGGTAGAGATTTTAGCAAGCATCATGGAAGTTGACATGTTTGATTTGCTTTCGCGGGCTACATAAAATGATGTGGCTGGCCGGATCTGGCCCCTGGGCCTTGAGTTTGGCACCAGTGTTCGATATGGATGCCTCAAATCCAGCCTCAGCTCATCAGTACAGCACTAATATCAGTTGTTCAGTGTAGACAGTAAAGAATACAGGACTAAGTGCTGTTAAATTGTCTGTCTACATGTGTAGCTACACCGTTTGCGAGCTAACCGGAAGGTGAACCTATGTGGTTGTTTGGTTTGTTTTAGGTTTGGTAAAACAGTCAATTTCAACTGGGAGGCAGTTGAATGAGGCAAAATGCAGTCATGCTTTCTCCCTTTTCTTTATACGGACGGTGCAGTGCTTTTGCGCGGATTTGCTTTGCGTATTCGTCCTTCTGAATGTTGAGGTTGTGGGGGATGATTTTGAGATAAGCACAAATTCCTTGAGAACTTTTACAGCTTTGTGCCAAGGAGTAAAGATCATTCATGGTTTTGTCTGATTCATTGTGTGCTTATTCCAATGTGCCATCTTTGTGAAGGGCTTGCTCAATGCTTTCAAGGTCAAGCCGTCTCTGTGTGAGGCAGAGTTTGTGGAGCTCGCTGTCAGCCATTGTTCTAAGCGTGTCTCTGTCACGTGGCAATCTTTTACCTCCAAACCTTCTATTTGTTGCGTCCAATCACTTTATTGCTTTCCATCGGCAGGTCGATGCGTCTCGTTTGGTTTCTATAGCTTGTACGCGATTTCCCAAAGGTGGCGGGAAATGGTCAGAGATGGAACGGTTCACATAATCCTCGGTTTGGTTTTTATCGTGGTTTTTGTTGTCATGACCCTTTTTTCATCAGAAATGGCTTTGCTGTAGGTGTCCCTAAATATATCATTGTGGTTGACTTCTTTTTCCAGTACATCAGTCTTTTTTGGTGATATATATATATATATACCATATTGGCCCTAATTATAAGACGACCCCCTCTTTTTCAAGACTCAATTTTGAAAAAAGACTTTTTGAACACCAAATTAATTTTTAAAACAATTACAGTACATCTGAAACAAATTATTATAACAATATATTTGAGAGAAAAAGCATACCGCTATTTTCATTTTTATTCTTCGTGACAGGGGTTCACTTGGGCCTGGGGAGTCAAATTCAGCATTCGCTTCAATGATATCTGGCGCCATCTAGCGCCGTGAATGGGTATAATGTGTAGACCCCGAATATAAGACGACCCCCACTTTTTCAGTCTTATTTCAATGCAAAAAACACCGTCTTATACTCGGGCCAATACGGTATATACGAAATTTTTATTTTTATTTTTTTTTAGACCTATAAAAGCTTGCGTACAACTCACATGGTAACAACACTTGGTAAATGTGTTGTCATTTATAGCTATGGCTGCAGAAAAAAAAAACTCCACATATTGATGAACGTCCATCCATCCATCCATATTCTGATCCGCTTATCCTGACACGGGTTGTGGCTGTCTTCAGGCAGTCGGCAGGGTACACCCTCAACTGGTTGCCAGCCAATCGCGGGGCACACATACACAAACAACCATCTGCGCTCACACTCCGAGAGTCAATTTAGCGTTCCATTAGCCTGCCATGCATGTTTTTAGAATGTGGGAGGAATCCGGAGTACCCGGAGAAAACCCACGCAGGCACCGGGAGAACATGCAAACTCCACACAGGAAGGCCGGAGCCGGAATTGAACCCTGCACCTCTGCACTGTGAGGCTAACCACTCGTCCACGGGCCGCCGCATTGTGCCATTTGTACCTCAAATAAATTAAACAAAATATCATTTTACTCAAATCAAAACACAAAGCACACCTACGGATACGTAGTTGAAAGGATCTTTCATTTATTTATTTATTTTTTTCTTTCACACAATGACCGTAAAAGCTTCAGTGCCAAGGCACTGTTGAGTGCAAGTGGTCGAGATGGTAAACAGATCTGGTTGCTCGGTAAGCTTCACACTTGACCTCCTCAAATTCTCATGAGAACCGGATGATACAGGCGGGTTTGAAAGGAGTCACGCTTCTGCGTCACACTCCCGTTGGCTTTTTGGATCAACCTTCCGTGATTTTATTCCAAAACAGTTTCCACTGGCACTTTCTGATGACAGAAATGGCCTTCTTCCCATCTTTCACTCTCTCTGGTCTTACTTTCTCTCACACACACACACACACACACATTCTAATCTGAGATCTGCCAGTGTTTGTTTGCACACGGATGCCAGTCACAGCATCGGACCACCTGTACAATTATAAATATCCATGGGCCAGGTGGAGAGGAAATGTCTTCCCTCACTTGAGCACCTCACTGGGGTTCAGGGCTCTTTGTTCCAAGCTGCTTCTAAAAATAACCGAGAGGTAACACGCATGCATCTCCCCTTCAAAAGAGGGAGGAGAAAAAAAAAAGTGTTTAATACCACCAACACCTGGCAAGAGACAGTCAGCCGCCATTGATCATTTCTTAACTCCGTACAAATGCAAAAGGGTTCATGCAAAAGATGGACTGAAGAGCCTCACACGTTTGCAAAGCTTTTCGAGATTCAGACCCAGTACCTCAAAACAGGGATGCACGTGTGACACGCCAGCCACTAGTCCACCGTCTTGCCTGAAACAAGACATAACTACGTGTTTTTCAATGTGCATCCTTTCCAAGGGTATAACACGGTGACAGATGAAGTCGTCTGATGTTGAGCTGCATTTGCACATCTCTCCACCTGTCGCATGCACATCCTTCTCTCGATACTCAGACGGTAAAAGCGCTTTTTGCACTCAATGAACCGTCGGGGGTCCAGATTGACTGGATGTGACTGGAGGGTATTGTGCAGGTCTGGCCCCCGCAGGTGGTCTTGCTCTCTCTTTTCGCTCTCTCTCTCTCACTCTCTGCGTTACTCTCTCTTTCTCCATGAACAGTAGCTCTTTCTCTCTCCCTACGTCTCTCTCGTTCTCTTTTGCTGTCTAGCTAGCTATCTCTTACTTTCTCTTTCTAGCTAGCTGTCCCTCTGTAGCTCGATCTTCTTTATCCCTCTCTCGCTCTCCGTCTCTCTTCCTCTTCTTATCTGTCTTTACCTCGATCTCTCTCCCTCTAGCTAGCTATTTGTCTTTTTCTCTTTAGCTTTCTCACTTGATCTAGCATCTATCTGGCTCGTTCTGTTTATCTACTGTATCTCTCACTCCACCCCAGTCTTTTTCCGTTCATGTCTTTCTTTGCTTTTCTATCTGAAGGTTGATCTACTGTATTTAGCTATCTCTGTCTGTAGCGCTCTCTCTCTCTCTCTCTCTATTTTTCTCCATGTACAGGAGCTCTTTCTCTCTCCCTAGGTCTCTCATTCTCTTTTGCTATCTAGCTAGCTATCTCTTACTTTCTCTTTCTAGCTAGCTGTCCCTCTGTAGCTCGATCTTCTTTATCCCTCTCTCGCTCTCCGTCTCTCTTCCTCTTCTTATCTGTCTTTACCTCGAGCTCTCTCCCTCTAGCTAGCTATTTGTCTTTTTCTCTTTAGCTTTCTCACTTGATCTAGCATCTATCTGGCTCGTTCTGTTTATCTACTGTATCTCTCACTCCACCTCATGTCTTCTTTGCTTTTCTATCTGAGGTTGATCATGTATTTAGCTTTCTCTGCTCTCTCTCTCTCTATTTTTCTCCATGTACAGGAGCTCTTTCTCTCTCCCTAGAAGGTCTCTTACTTTCTCCTTCTAGAGCTCTCTGTAGCTCGATCTTCTTTATCTCTCTCTCGTCTCCGTCTCTCTTCCCCTTCTTATTTAGCTCTCTCCCTCTATTTTTGTCTTCGTCTGTCTAGCTCTCTCATCTACTGTATCTCTCACTCCACCTCAGTCTTCCTCGAGTTCATGTCTTTCTCTGCTTTTCTATTTGAAGGTCGATCTACTGTATTTAGCTATTTCTTCGTCTGTAGCGCTCTCATGTATCTTTTATCCTCCTCTATTGTTCTCTTTCCATCTCTTCTTTCTCGATCTCACTTTCTCTCCACTATAAATCTTTCTCCTGAATGACTGCCATTAATTGTATTTAAGCTATAACTTGGTATATTACCAATTTGACCGGATTAGCCGGTGCCAAAATACACTTTTAAAAGGGTCAGCGCGAGTGAAGAGGATTAGAGCTTCCTCCACAGTGTGATATGTGAGGTTTTCACGTGGTAGTATTATTCATACAAACACGATGCATAATGAGCTTTTTTTTTCGGTTCTCGAGCAAACTGCAACGTGTGCACGCATCCCCTCAGAAGGAAACATTGCCGTTGCGTAATCTGCTTTGCAATGCCCATATCGCTGCGCCGAAGCAATTAGGCTGGTAAAACCAAAAGCAGAAAAAAAAAAAAAGCTTGCAGTAATTAATCCTAACATCCCTGACGCTACAGTATGTCAGTGTGTCACCTCCCGCTCCCGCCACTTCGCACACTCAATGTTTGGACGCAACCATCTGTGGAGATCTGCACTCCTTTCACTTCGCCAGTCGCCAAATGAGTCACCAAGGAGATTTATTTGAGGCTACCGGATTTACTTTGTTCTCCTTCATGTCCCGTCAGACTCGGTTGAGATAATGTTGTTGGGTTGTTGAACAATTTATGGGTGCGACCCTCGGGGTGTGATCTTTTTCGCCGTATGTTTACCATTGGCCGACGTGATGCTAAACGCTAACCTGACACGCCAGATGGTTTGCTTGACAAAATGTCTCGCAAATCCGTCTGGGAAAGTGCCAGTGGAAACTGTTTTGGAGTAAATCGGATGTTCCGTCTGTCGAACATTGAAGGAGACACATTGGAGACATTATTTTTTGAATCCGCTCGATTTTAACTTTATTTTTAGAGGACTTGAATAACAACCACAGCTGGAGCTTGGTGCTGCATTTAAAACATCCATCCGTCCGTCCGTTTTCCTTCTGTTTATCTGAGGTCAATTCGCAAGGGCACCAGTTTTAGCAGTGAAGGCCAGACTATCCTTTCCCCAGTCACTTCATCCAGCTCTTCCCAGGAAATCCCAAGGTGTCCCCACTCCAGCCGGGAGGGATTGTCCCCCCCAGCATGTTGTGGGACATCCCTGAGGCTTCCTCCAGGTTGGACACCTCACCAGGAGGCATCATCACCAAATGCCTGATCTCCCACATCAGACTCGTCTCGATGCCAATGAGCCTCACCCGCAGGCCTGCTCCCGAGTGGGATCTCGTGACCCACATCTGGGTCGTGGGGAAAACGTCTCCCATAGTTCTTGTGCACAACAGGAGGTCTCAGAGTCGTTCTTGGTCTGGCAACTCACCAAGGACCGGTTTGCCATTGGTGACCCTGCCTGTGACCCCAAGTCCCCAAAAAACTTTTCTCATATGATCTTTGGGACACACAACCCTCAATATGCAGTAAAGGTCTTTACTGCATTTGAAATCTCGTAATCATAGCGTGTATGGTGTCACCCAAGTTTGCCACAAGCCAATTTTGACTGGAAGCAAGCAACCGTAATTTTTTCTTACGGCTGATAGTTGTCGAGTAAAAGTGTCCTTTGGCAAATGAGCAACCCCAATGTCACATTCAACTACTGCTGAAGTCAAGGTTCATTGATTTTTCTTTTGCAACATTTGCCAGTTAATTGTCACCCATAATGAGATCAAAGAGTATCAAAACTGAGAATGTGAGAAGTGCGTGTATTCCATGTGCGTTTTAAGGACCAAATGATTGATGACGAGATGGAAACGTGGACGTCATCAGAGACCTCGATTCCTATATTGTATGACGGCAGGGAGCAGAAGAAACCTGATCAACCACAATAAATTCTCAATGCGATTTAATTGCTATGACAAAAGCCGAGATGAATCATGCTCCTCTGCTTTGCTCCCAAATGCAAATGCTTTCTTAATTTCGTTGACGGTGGAGACCTGTAAAGCCTTCCCCGAAGAAGAGGAGAAAAAAAAAATCACCTTACTTTTTCTCAAGGATTAAATGAGGTTGTGAACTGGTTTTCTTCTCTCTTTTCCCCCCCCCTTATTTTGGCCTCAATGGAAGAATTAAGAGGGCTGCTTGTGGGAGTGCGCTCCTACAGTCAACCATCTTCCATCTGTCGTGAGCCTTAAGGAGTCCAGAAATCACATTTGGTGGTAGCATGTGGATCACAAGGATCGCCATAACATTTGGGCCAGGCGATAAATAGCTGAAATGCTGATCGTGACTCTGAAAAGCTGAAAGCAAAATGTGAAGACACAATAAAATAAGCGAGGAGATGAGACCGTTATTCATACCAATGCTATTGTACCTATTAGAAATGATGAGAAATTATATATATATATACTGTATACACCGAATTTTCCACACTAAAAGGCGTACCTTCAATAAATGGCCTATTTTGTAATTTTTTTCATACATTAGCATACACCGCATTATGAGACACATAATCTACGCATTATCTACAACGCCTCCACTAGATGGTGGTAAGATCAAGGAAGCGCCAACAGAACAATCAGATGTCCGTAAAACGTATTTAACAAAGCAGCGACACAGTTCACTTAACCAACAGCAAGTTATAACATTGACTCGTTCACGTTGAACTCTCTTGCCGCTGCTCTATTTCCGTGTTCAACTGCGTAACCAATCGCCTTAAGTTTGAACTCTGCGTTGTCAGCATGTCTCGAGTAAGGAGCCATTTTGGGGTTGAAATATTACCGTAATGACCATACACAAGTCACATCGGATTTTAAGGCACGCTGTGAGCTTTTAAGAAAATGGAAGGCTTTAAGTGCGCCTTTTAGTGCGGAAAATATGGTATATGACATCAATTTCCCATTGCACTGAATGTAGTCTATGTTGAGCTGGTTAATCGATTCGTTGGCCAATCGGTGATTTTACAAGCAATTGTGCACATTTGTGATATCACTTTTTTCTTCTTCTTAAGATAAGAAAACATTTACCGTATTGGCCCGAATATAAGATTATAAGACAACCCCCTCTTTTTCAAGACTCAAGTTTGAAAATAGACTTTTTGAACACCAAATTTTTTATACAGAAGATAATTACAGTTACAGTACATGTTATTTTGTTAACTTAATATCTGAACATTTAAATATGCCTAAAGATCTTCGTGACCCACTTTTCTCCAGATTGTCGCTACGTTTTTCCATTTTCTGTTCTCTCTTCGATTATTTTCTTCTCTTGTCCTTCTTACTGCTATTTTTTATTTTTCTTCTTCGTGCTACCGCTATTTTTATTTTTATTTTTCACTTTGGCCTGGGGAGTCAAGTTCAGTATTCACGTCAATGATATCTGGCGCCATTTAGCGTCGTGAATGGGTATAATGTTTAGACCCCGAATAGAAGACGACCCCCACTTTTTCAGTCTTATTTCAATGCAAAAAACACCTTCTTATATTCGGGCCAATACAGTATTTGTCTCACAATGGAGAAATGTTACCTCGTAGAATCACCTGACTTTGCAAAGTTTGTGGCCAGATTTGTCAGTGTTGGGGCTTCTATACCCAATAGGAACGCTTCATCCAAAATGGAAGTTATCTTGTCGGCCTTGTGTCCTCTTTATTGTCGGCAACCTGGTTTGCTCCAGTTTTGTGTCGTCTAAATCCAGCTTGCATCCACTTTTTATTTTGTTGGCGGCGGTTCATCATCAACATGACAAGTGCAAGGCTAACTATTTTGCTGAGTTGTTTATCCCCTCAACTCTCTCCTTCACATTTCCTCTTTATTAGTGAAAGAGATTAATTTGTTCGCTGCTCCTCCACTCCGAGGGGAAATTCACCTCCCGGAGAGTATTCGGTTCTCCGAACCAACCTTGTGCAAACATTCATTACTCCTGAAAGTGCTCATTATAAGAGAGTTATCTCTAAAAGTTGCTGCTGTTTACTAGACGACTCAATGGAGCGAAAAGAGTGGCAAACTTGATTTTGCACGACAGCGCACATGACCGGCTAGCTCTCTTGCATCTGGACGCAAGCCGAAGATGACAGATTGTGTGAGAAGGGGGACAAGGGGGGGTGAGGGAGAGTGGGGGGGGGCATTCCAAACAAAAGTAGACAGAGGGAGTGTGTTGTTGTTGTCACAGATGTACATGGGTGCCGCCCCCCCAAAAAAGGCGAATGACGTCAGGTGTCATGTGTGCCATGCCCCCACGGCGTCTTGGAATTAGCCGACGGCTGCAGCAGCCTCCATCAGTGACGCCGGTGACATTCTGTGTGTGGGATTGAGCGTGTGGGCGTTTGTGCGTGCGCGAGCTTGATTGGCTTTCCTTTCCGCAAACTTGTCGGCCTTGCAAGCAAGCAGAATGGTTTGTTGATTGTGCCTTGTTTACAAGTAAAGTGGGCTTACACGCATACATATTTTCAGCATTGCAACCGCTTTTTAAAAATGTGAGCCTCTGGCGCGAGAAAGAAAGCGTGTCTTCCTCCTGCTTTTGTATGTGGCATACTACGATTGTCTAAAGGAAGCGCCGCTATCCACTTCAGCATAGTTCATTGGCAACAGCATGTCACCAAAACAATACTTTCGTCTGAAAGCTATTCGACTCACCTTCAATATAGTTATTTGGCAACATGTCGCCAAACATGTCGCCAAAGCCCAGATTTTGTCCAAATAAAGTTACTGTACTCACTTCAGCATACTATAGTTCCTTGGCACCAAGATGGTGCCAAAGCAATCCGGTCGTCTAAATTAAGCTCCTCAATTTACTTCAATATAGGTATTTGGAAACAACGTGGCATCAAAGTCCGACTTTTGTCCAAATAACGGCACTGTACTCCAACATACTGCAGTTCCTTGGCACCAAAGTGGTGCCAAAGCAACAAGATTGTCAAAATGAAGCTCCTCAACTTAATTCAACATTGTTCCTTGACAACAAAATGCCATAGGGTGGCACCAAAGCAACCAAAGAAAGCTCTTCAGCTCACTTCAACATAGTGCAGTGGTACCAAAATACCACGAGATGGCGCCAGAGCATGGCTTTTGTCGAAATGGAGCCCCTCAACTAACTCCAACATAGTTCCCTGCTACCAAGATGCCACAAGATTGCACCTAAGCACTATTCTTGTGTAGGGTATGAACAACATCAACTCGTTTTCAGTATTAGAAGAGGATTGGCTGCCCAGCTAAAAATGTGACCAGAGAAAGTTGACCCCACTCTCTATACGTGTGTCTCGACACCCTACTTTCCCGTTTTTGACTTGCAAATCTCTCTCTTGCTTTTGTTTTCCAGTGTGCTGTTTTGTCGTTCACAAACGCTGCCACGAGTTTGTAACCTTCTCCTGTCCCGGAGCTGACAAAGGTCCCGACACAGACGTAAGTTGTCAATGCTTTTCAAGAGTGACGTATTGGCTCGTCCGTCGCTCCCGTCTACGTCTTGTGTCACTCGCTTGCTGATTGCGTCGTGATCAACAGTATCTGTGGCGGTATTTAGTGGGATATGAAAAGATGACACAGTTCATGGAGTGAATGGCGAACGATCCGTACAGCGATTCAACGTCGCTAACTTTGCAATGCTTGCTTACGTACATGTAAAGAAATGATTTCTTGGACATCAAAAGCCCTTTCTCTGTCTTGTTTTTCTTGTATTAAAGTTTATAGCGTCACAAAAGCAAAAAAATATATACCGTATTTTCCGCACTAAAAGCCTTCCATTTTCTTAAAAGCTAACAGTGCGCCTTTAAATCCGATGCACCTTGTGTCTGGTCATTACGGTAATATTTCGACCCCAAAATGGCTCCTTGCTCGAGACATGCTTACAACGCAGAGTTCAACATACAGTTGAACACGGAAATAGAGCAGCGGCAAGAGAGTTCAACGTTAATGAGTCAATGCTATAACTTGCTGTTGGTTAAGTGAACTGTGTCGCTGTTTTATTTAATAAGTTTTACTGACCTCTGATCGTTCTGTTGGCATTTCCTTGAGCGTAGCTCCATCTAGTGGATGCATTATAGATTGCGTCATATAATGCGGTGCATCCAATACAGTCAAACCTCGGTTTTCGTCCATAATCCGTTCCAGAAGGCTGTTCGAAAACCGAAACCGCGCTCTTTTTAAAATAAAAATGTTTCCTGAACACGTCTGCTCACAATGGAAAGCAACACGAGGAAGCGTCACTTCCTCGTGGAAAGGAAGGCGAGAGGAGTCAAATGGTGCATTCAAGTGCGCTCAGTTTGTTTGAGAACCGAAATTTGTTCGTCATCAGAGGCATAAAAAACTCAACATTTTGGTCGAAAACCGAATTGCGGTTGAGAACTGAGACGTTCGAAAACCGAGGTTTGACTGTGTATACATAAAAAAAATCACTGCTAAGCTTGACTCTTCTTTTCAAAAAAGGCTCATTTGTGCTGCTCTTTGGCGAAACCAACTCATGTTCTCCCACTACAAGTCTCCACTTTCTTTTGGTGGGTCAAAACTAAATATTCTTTGGGTCTTGAAAGACCGGTCTTGCAATTTGGGGGTTTAAGACATCTGCGATCTGTTTTTAAGTCAAAATACGGCTCCTTAAAAGTGACTTTTTATCAGTGAACACGAGTGGAGTGGTGAAACCCGAATTTGCCCCCGTGTTTATCCACCGGGAGGATTTCTGCAACACACATCGACGCGTTAACGTATCTGATCGCCTTCTGACCGAGCGATTATGACTCACTCACACCCGTCGCATCACTACTCCTCCATCTCTGATAGTCATCTTCTGAATCAGCAAGGCGTCACGCACGCACACACACACACACACACACACACACACACACACACACACAAAAGCGGTGGGCCCTTTTTCGCAATCGCAGGTCGCCCGAATGGCATCAGGCGTCCAGCAGATGCTTTGATCCGCTCGCATGTCGCAAAAGGACAGATGTTGGCATTAGCATTTGAGCGCAAAGGGCTTTCATTCAGTACATTGTGTAGTGGAGGTGGTAAATAGTCGGGTATTATTTGTCAAGGACCACTCCGGAGTCCGTGACTCACGCCGAGAGAAACAATACGCGTTTCACAACCAGGTTACGTGTGCGCCATCTTACACACGGATGGAGTCCCTTTACAAATCTACCCTTTTTGATCTGCCTTCATGTCATTGATAGATTTGGCCCCGGCGACTGCGGGAGATTATGTTTCGCATGTTGCCATTACTCACGTCGGGGGGGAAAAAAAAAAATCCTCTTTCCCACCATCTGTCTTTCGCCCTGATTACTGTCACGGCTGCGCAGCGTTTTACAGCGTGTGTTAGCGCATTAGCATCGTGTGTCTCTCGATGCCTAACCGGACAAATTTGAGAAATGTTATCCCAAAGATGCCTTGCTGCTGGGTGTGCAAACCTTTCATGTTCTCCTCGTGCCTGCCTAGTTTTCCTCCAGCTTCCTCCCCCCAAAAAATAAAACAAGAACGCACGAAAGATTTGGCGCTCCGCTTCCAGTCCAGTAAGTTAAATATCAGCCGCAGCCAAACGAGGTCATGTGTAAATCAGCTGCAGTTTGTCACTTAGATTACCACAGGCACACTTTAGGTCCCCGGGCCCGCCGCTGCCCATGTTCCAAAAATGTCAACAAGGAACAAATTTTACCACTATACTGTTCATCATAAAATTAGTTGACCTTCCGAAATCTCCTGCGTGCCTTCTTGCGGTCGTGCGAGCGTGTCGCGTTTGTCACCATGCGGGATAACAGTCAGAGAATGAAAGCCGAGGGTTTGCGTCACACTGACAGACGGTTGAGCTGCGACGTGACACAACTTCTTGTTCGCTTCGTTCGCCTCGTGGCAACTGTTGACATGCGTGGCAGTTTGAGACTTGTTATCGTCTCCTCTCCGAAACTACCGCCACCCGTTGTGCCATTTCAAAACGATGCTACGGCTTGACAAATCATTCACCCGTTCAGGTTCTGAGGACATGGAAAATAAACCCAATAGGGTTCTGAGGTCAGCAGACTTGGGTCAAGGAGTGGAGGACAGAAAATGCTCAAACTGGGAGGATCAACTCACGGTACGTCGTATTTATGAAAAAAAGAATTAAGCTCAAATGAAGTAATATGATTTACGGCAGGGTTGAATCGGTGCTGATTAAGGACTACTTGATATGTGGCTGGATCCACAATTTCATGACAGATGTGGCAAGTCCTCAACAGGGGCTATGTGACTCAATGCGCTTAGTGACCAATGCTTTTTTTCCAACCTTGCCACCGGTGAACCTCGATCAAAGGTATGGGAAAATGAAGGCTTGAAATCAAAGATCCAAAGAAAAACCGGTAATATCATGTGATTTGCGATTAGTAAGTTCAAACTGGTGACCTGTTCCTGCTTTTTTTTTTTTTTTTAAATGTGAGGGCAAAGGGACATCATTACAGTTTTAGATAGGGCGAAGCAAGTGCTTACGTATTCAAAGACAGCAACCAAAAATGACCCTTTTTATTGAGCGATGGGAAAAAAAGACAAGCAGCGGTTTAAAACAACACCAACTCTCGTCTCTGTGCCAAAACACGTCTAATGATGCTATTACATAACAGCAGCCTGTGCAATTGCCCCCCCCCCCACACACACCCTCCCCTCCCCTTTTCATGACCGTCGCTTCTCATTAAAAGTCGTTTTTTTTGTTGCCTAAATGGCGTCGGCAGACCTGAGACAGAAGCAGGAGATGAGAGCCAAGCAATTAAGAGGATTAAAGTGGAGAGTTTCAGCATTGCGGCTCGGTCCTTCCCTCCGAACTTGAAGAAATTGGTGCCGCTGTTGGAGAACTGCAACGATTATGCACCCACAAACCACACCGTTGAAATAAGACACTTAGGCCTGAGAATGCAATTAGTGATAGTCCGACAGCACTCTTATTACTCTGCTTTTGTGTATATGTGTGTGTGTGTGTGTGTGTGTGTGTGTGTGTGTGGTGTGTGTGTGAGAGAGTGTGAGAGAGAGAGAGATTGTTGTGTCGGCTAATTAAAGCCTGATAATCATGAAAGATAAACTACAGTTAATCGCGGCAATCAAAATGCATGCCAATTACTGGATGTCTGACTAATTAATGGGCATACTCAATCCACTTTTAATGACAGTTAATGTGCCGAAATGCGACTCGTCTTGGCAAGTTCACAAGAGGAAGAAACACAATAAAGGTTTGCAAAAATAAAAAATTGCAGACTTGTTTCATGGCCTTTTGCAAGTTTAATCGAGTAAGGGGTGCAGAAGAACATTCAGGGACGAATTTTAATTAGGGCTGAAACGAGAGTGCTGGAGTAATTCGGGTACCTTGATTTAAATAAATAAATTAACTAAATGCTTGAGGTGTTTTTATTACCTCGAGTGCACGCTAATTTACGTGTTCGCCGGCAACAAGAAGTCAAGCGAACCGTATGACATAGTAACAATCACACATGCAACAGTGGAAGGTAAACAGTGTGGTCAAGGAATCTGTTTTCGCCCTGTCGCGATCATCAATCAATGCAGTAATAAATATAGTCATAGATACAATGAAGGAGACTTTTACAACTGCTGTAACTGCCTCAGTAAGCTGCAGTAATAAGAGTCGTTTTTTGCAGAGGATAAGGAATATATGTCTTATTTAAAACCGTGATTATTGATGTTATCGGGTTACAGGGTACATGAAAGAGTTAAATACCCAACGGGCTCTTATATTGTTCGTCATCGATGTAAATCCAGCGCAGAGGCTGATTCGTGTAATTTCAAGAGTGAGGGGCTGCGCCGCTGTGGGAGTGGTCACAGTCAACACAGTCTATCCTTCCAATTATTTCCCTTTGAAATGGGATGATCTTATTCACACACGACAGTCTCGGTATGGTCAAAGCACATCTGCGCTATGAAGTGGGCCCTTGGAGACCACCCCCACCCACAAACTGCTCCTCACCCCACAGCTGTTCCGGCCAACCGGATCATTCAAACAAATACAATAATAAATCCATAGACAGTAAAACACGAACACACTCAGAGCACACGCACACACAAGCTGCGGTCAACCACCGCTCTCGCCCAGACACTCATACGCAGGCTTGCTGACATCACACACCAGCTCAAAGGTCCTGCTTTTTTAACCCTTTCGGGGACAGCAGTGACTATAGTGGACAGCTTATGTTATCCGGTTACAAGATGCATGCAAAGGTTAAGGCACATGCAATCACATACACTACAATGCGTACAGGACTTTCTATTCTTAAGCTTGCTATTTGCTGTTTTATATTCAAATACATTGACTATGTATTTTAAAAAGTGTGTTTTGATAGGGTTAACTTTGTTTTACTGCGAAAAAAAAACAAAACAGGGATTGACTAACCGAGATTGTGTGCCCCTGGGAATAGGCTTTATTTCGCTAAATTGCTTTTCTATTTGCGTTTGAGTGCATTGCAGTGAGGTATAGAAATGAGCACAAAAGGACACAAACCCACACTTCCAGACACACACACACACCCACGCGCACATATAGGGTTGCCCTAGAAATGTCAGCACAGCACCTTTTTTTTTTTTTTCTTCTTCGCTAGGAAGCTAGCTTCCTCGAAAGGTGGACTCTTTTGACAAAAAACAAAAAGCTGACATTTACCTCTCCCGGGTCAACTCAATGAGTTGCCTACACTTGGCGCTGACCCATTTTGATTACTACGTGCCCTCAAGAGCAAGCGTCTCTGCTCGATCTGATCAACAACAAAAGCGCGGGCCTTGTAAAGATATAATAGCATATTTGATGGGCTACAATTGCAGCTATTAGTCCTGATTACATCCAGGAAGGGGTCTTGACTTGATTTCCCGGCCAATCAAAGCGGCTCCCTTCATTCCCTATTAAATTCAATGCCAGGGAGGTGCGCGGTCAGCATGATGGAAGCATACTCAACTCGAACGGCAAGTGCAAATTTCATTTATAACAGGGGTGTCAAACTCATTTTTGGCGGGGGCCACATTTTAGTGTTTCACTTGGAGGGCCGTTATGACTGAAACCATATGAAGAAGTCAAGAATGGGTGTTGATTCAACCATTGTTTAAGTTACGATCATGAGGGGTTTGGTAACAAGAAAATGCTTAGAATATATCTCTTATTTATTACATATGAGAATTTAAGATATTGGTAGACGTTTTAGAAAGGATCATGGAAGTTGACATCTTTGAGCTGCTTTCGCGGGCCATATAAAATGATGTGGCGGGCCAGATCTGGCCCCCGGGCCTTGAGTTTGACACATGTGAATTACAAGGTACTGCAAGAAGAGACATTCAGATGATGCTGATCATGTCTCGGAGTGTGACAGCCCGCCCGCAGTACAAGGGTGCTTATAAAAAGATATTAAGGGAATAAAAATAATGCATTCATTGAATAGATATACAGTAAATATTCTCTAGTACGGACTCATGTTTGCGCTGTCCAATCTGTCCTTATAACAGAAATTCCTCTTTTGGGAAATGAGCATGGTACATGTCCTTTATGAACCTGCAAGTATGTTGAAAACTGCATGTGTAACAACGCAAGCAATAAAATGCAAAAATATACTGTCCAAAAACTGTTTATATAACAAAAACAGCAGTACAGTATACAGTACAGGTGTAGATTTAAAAAACCACAACACAGTATAGTATGTACAGTATTTTAATGTTGATTTTTTTCAGTCTTGGGAAAAAATGAGTCTATTTTGGGTTGTTTTGTTTTGTTGGGTTCTTCCTCGTTTTCTATGCCATGATCTACAGGACGAAAGTAAATAAAGTTAAAATCGTTCGCAATTACAGTAAAACGCACGCCAATAAAAAGTCACTGACACAAAAAGTCGTTTCGAATTCGATGACATAAACGGCGAAGCAAACACGTTTCTTCCATCTTCTCCAGTTGTGTTGAGTGGGCGTTGCTTTTTACGCTAGTGCCGCGAGCAACAGGACGTAAGTGAATAAAGTTAGAAATCGTTCGCAATTACAGTAAAACGCACGCCAATAAAAACTCACTTACACGTCGTCGTTTCGAATCTGATTATCAAAAAATGCGACGTGAAAAGGTGTCTCCGTTGGTGTCTTTCCGCGTATCGGGTGGAGCGTTGCGTGTATTTAAGCTACCGCGGCATGACGTCTCCATCCGGGTTACGGCTAGTGGAATTTCCGCTTACGTAGTTCCGGTAACATGTAATATCGTAGTCAAAATGTTAATGCATAGGTTTTTATTACGGGTGAAGGATATTCCTTTTCATAGAATTCTGGGGATGGGAATGTTTACTGTATCTACATTGATTCAGAGAGTCTGATACATGTTGATGTCGCATTTATGAATGAAATACAATAACATGAGCGCAGAATCTGTCGACCGGCACCTGGATGAAATCCACCAAAGTTACATTCCGCCACCTGCGCCACAACTTAGACCTGCTTTCACCTGGTCTAATGTCCAGTCTACTTTCTGTCACCAAATTGTGTGCACCCTCATTTTTTTATTTTTTTTTTTAATTGAGGGTCACTTTTTTTAAGGAATACAATATGTCTCTTTGAAAGCTGACCGATGGTACTACCAGAAATCTTTTCCAAAAGTGCTGCAAGGGTCACAATTGACGGTGTGCGTTCTTTTCCCTTTGCCCCCATGTTTCCTGGAGTCCTTTACTTCTTTTCTGCAACTCGTGCATTCCGCCTCCGTTGTCGTCCCGTCATCACAAATGCGAGTGTTAAGACTGTCGGGGGATGCAGGATTTGCTTTGCTGTGATAAATGCATTTCTCTATTATAGACGCCCACAAAGAAGCATGTGGACGCCCGCAGGTTTTCGACTCGCGTGTGTGCGTGCACATGAGAATTATTTGGTCAGCAGGTGCCGGCAACTCACTTTGGAAAGCGACGAGTTTGCATTTTGTTGCAGTCGGCGTCATAGCACTGTCAGTCTCACCGACTTTCCGACTTTTTCCCCGACTGGTATCAAGCATTTGAGTCCATCTGTTTACACTGTTTGACAAGAAGAACACTGAATAAACATGTGAGCTGTTTTGCACTAGCCGCTAGCTATTCTCGTCATATGCTTGTCACTTCTGATCAAAAAAGTTGAGTGTTAAACGAGTGTGGAAAGGGTTATGTGAAATTAGTGGCTGAAACATTTTATACTTGACTGATGAAATAAAATATGTCCAGTTCATAAAGATTTTATGATGGCTCAGTTTGGACTCTCAAATAAACTACTTGGCTACTATGCCTTTAGGCTAATGATATGAGAAATTTAGTGGTCTATAATTGCAGCACCACCTTATGTTCATGCTAGCATTATTTCAGAGTTGTATACTGTCGAAACTAAGAGACTGGAACATTACTCCATTCCTCAATACTTTCCACTGTCTCTCAGTTAGATGGAAAATAGACTTGAAAAATATGCTTCTGGTCTATAAAACACTGAATAGCATATGTCCTGAATACATGAAAGAAATTTTCCAAGATAAGGTGAGAAGCTCTGTCATCTGTTAAGGGCTCAGAGTCGAGCCGCTTCTCCTCCACGTCGAGAGGAGCCAGATGAGGTGGCTCGGGCATCTGATTAGGATGCCCCCTGAACACCTCCCTGGTGAGGTGTTCTGGGCATGTCCCACCGGCAGGACTATGTCATCCAGTTAGCCTGGGAACGCCTCGGGATCCCCCTGGAAGAGATCGAAGAAGTGGCTGGGGAGAGGGAAGTCTAGGATTCCCTGCTAAAGCTGCTGCCCCCACGACCCGACCCCGGGATAAGAGGTAGAAGATGGATGAATGAATGGAAATTTTCCGAGACTATAAACCTAGGATGGTTCTGAGGGAGTGGAGCTCAGAGTTCAAAGCAAACATGGTGAATCGGCCTTAAACTGTTATGCTGCAAGCAAGTGGAATAATCTGCCAACAGAATTGAAGTTAGCCCGAAGTGGAAATGCTTTTAAATCCATGCTAAAAATTATGCCCATAACTATGATTAAGGTCTTTTACAGCATTTCTTGAACATTTCTTTTCCCAAATCGTGTACTTGCAATGTATGTTCTATTAGTAAATTTCTCTACTTTGTTTTTAAATGTCTTAAATTATTCCGTTTTTTTTTTTTAAATGTCCAAATGTGTTTTGTAACTATGTGAAGCACATTGAGTTAGCTTGTGTATGAAACGCGCCATAAAACGAAAGCCGTCTAGCCGTCCCCTCGCCTTGTATAGAAACCTTCAAGCAAACTTGATGAGGTCATTCTTATTCCACATTTTAGCACATCCTGTCACGTTGCGAGGTGGTGGTGGACCCCAAAAAGCAGGCAGGAGGGAGGAGCAGGGTGAACTTGGCGGATTGTATTTAATAAAACACAGAGAAAACTGAATCCAAAACAAACAAAGTGCTAACAACCAAAACAAATCCAAAGTATCAAACAAAACCATGACTGAAGCAAAAATTATCACTAAACGAAACATGACCGGAACAAACATGACCTAAACATGACAAACAAACCTGACAGCAGCTAACAGGCAAACAATGACCTGACAAAGAGTGGTCAGACTGGGAGTCCTTTTAAAGCCCTAATTGCCTAATGACCAACAGGTGTGCAGCTGCAGGGAAACGCCCCACAGTGCCACCTGTTGGTCACAAACCGAAACATGACACATCCATTAATCAGCTTGAGCTGCCGACATCATTGAATCTTGGGGCGGCTGTGTCCATTTTAACTTCATGCGAGCCTAATAAACTAACATTTGTAAAATCTCATTTCCGACATGAAACTAGATCAACTATTTTCCGAATCAGTCAAAAAGTCTGAACGCCAACAGCTTGTGCACAATGTGGAGCAAACAAAATAAATAAAGAAAAGAGAACGCTTCATTTCCAAGGGGAATGAGAGTTTAATGAGTGGGGGATTTATAAACGTAAAGCCCAATCAAATCATCCAATGTCATTTATCAGATGGGATTTATAGAGCCAGTCTATCCCCCGTTTGTATATGAAATGCATCTATCCGTGGCATTTACAGCAAACAGGTAAACAGTGCGTGTGTCTTTTGAGGAGTGCAGACTGCAACCGAGGAGCTGACCTATTCCACCGTCTGGAGGCGGAGGTAACTCACTGTTTAATGCCACCACCGGGGAGAGACCACAGGGGGACATCAGTAGGGGTCGGGTGGGGCGGCTGGAAAAATCAGCAATGGGTGCTTTTTTTAGCCAAAGTGAGATCTCAAAAGATGCGAGTTTCCCCCCCGACACAATGGGCAATAATCAGAACCGCCACAAGAGATGTTACCTCCCAGTGTTGTTGCTGGCGGGGGTGGAGAAGAAAAACAGCCAGTTGACTTCCTGTGACAAAAAGATATTAACTTCTGGACGCTCCTCTCTCTAACCCTCTTCTGAAAGTGAACAGAGGCATCCAGCCCTTGAGGGCCATTGATGCCGTATTGTTTTGGAGGTGCACGAATATAGTATTTGAAAATGGATCTCCAAGTGAATGTTTTTGAAAATGAAAAAAGGCTGAAAATGCCCTGTTGGGAAAATAGAGCACATTCCAGTGTAGGCATGTGCACATTCGTGATGTGAGAATCACACAGTAATTACAATACAATATTAGTGCAATAATTTGGCGGTGGGCATGTTCCAGACCTACCGGCCATAGCTGGAATATATCCATCCATTTTCTTATCCGGTTATCCTCACAAGGTTTCGCCAGGTGTGCTGGAGCCTATCCCAGCTCTCTTCGGGGCAGTAGGCGGGGTGCACCGCAAACTGGTTGCCAGTCAGTTGCAGGACACACAAATAGACAAACATCCGTTTGCGCTCACAATCACACCTAGGGACAATTGGAAGTGTTCCATTAACCCGCCACGCAAGTTTTTGGAATGTGGGAGGAAACCGGAGTACCCGGAGAAAACCCACTCAGCCAAGGAGAGAACATGCAAACTCCATACAGCAGGGGGTGTCAAACTCGTTTTTATCGTGTGCCGCATTGTAGTTACGCTTTCCCTCGGATGAATTTTGGGGAAAACTAGTTTTACAATCAGAAGTCAAGAATTATTATTCGGTTAACTAATTATTAAGTCAAGCATCATGGAACTTGACATGATTGATTTGCTTTCGCGGGCCAGATAAAATGGTGTGGCGGGCCAGATATGGCCCCCGGGCCTTGATTTTGACACCTGTGCCATACAGGAAGGCCACAGCCAGAATCGAACCAGTCGACCACCAGGCGGCCCCAGCTGCAATATAGAGAGATCATTAAAAAAAAAGGAATTGTTTCTACCCCTCCCTACCGCGTTCTATAGTGCCTTTTAATTGGCCCTGCTGTTTTTTCTCATTCCAAACAAGCTTCCATTCACAACTCGGAAAATTTACACGAGCAGCGTGAGTCACATTTGCATTCATTCCGAGTGGCGAGCTGACATTTTAAACTCTACTGTTGCTAGTCGTAGGTCTTTAACAAGCGCTGTAAATCATGTTGTTGGTGCTGCCGGTTCCCCTCAGATAAAAGTACAGACAAAACATGGCAATCAATTTTCCCCATGAGGCGCCAGGCCGAGGTGCCACGCTGGGCTCTTTGTGTCTGCCGCCATCTCTCCGACAAAGCTCCACCGGGGGACGTGGCGGGTCTCGGGGGGCCGTCTGCTTTCTGCTTCTTCCTCAACCTTCACTGTTACGTAATGTGTCGCTCAAGACGCCGAATGTCAAAATCCCTGGAGGGGGTGTTTAGTTCGGGATGCATGTGGCTAAGAGTTTTGCAGGTGTGAGTTTTGTGTGCTTGTGTTTCTGGGGCACTATTTCGAGTTCTCTTCTTCTAGACCCGGAAGCCGCAATGGAGAAGGGATTACTGTATTTCCTATCTTATAGCTTCTTAAATTCAACATAGCATGTCTGTTTGTGTAACAGTATTGCGTCATCACCACAGCCACATGCTCTCCACTCGTAGCAATTCACTGTTACATGCACATGGTACAGAACGAATTAAGAGCACACATAAAGCGTCAGTATAACAAAGCTGTGTGAGTGAATTGAAGCGTCATAGGTCATTTTATCATCTCATGTCATCGCGTCCCCTCGTCTAATCATGAGTATAGATCGTACGGATAATCCGGAGTTCATGACTCGCTAACACCTTGAGGATTAGTGGCCCTGCCGACGGGCCAGGCTGCTGATCTTTTGGTGTTAATGTAACAAGTCTCTGATTACTTGACAGATAGGAGAAAACGACATCGGTCAACAAATAGGCGGTTCGGATAAAGTGATAAGATACCTAAGCTGCCTGTGGCTTAGTTGGTTGGGAGCAAAGCTGCTTTTTCGACACTTCCCACAAAGGGAACAGAGAACAGCTGTGCGTCTTATGCAATTTCCCCGAAGTGAATAGTGAGCTTGCGCACATATTGCAATGCAACAGTGCATTGGACAGTGTATATGTAAGTGCACTGGTAGTCTGCTGGATGGGAAAATGTGTCACTCACACTTCCAAAATAACGTGTTTGCATGTGATTTCATTTCATTCATTCATTTCAGTACTGTGATGCCACAACCGCAAATGCAATGTGAGCTGTTTATTGAATGGGCCAAGCCAGTTCATGATGTCACTCACTCGCCCACGCTCCTTAGAGGCTCAAATGCAACACATGATCAGATAAGAAAAGATAAGAAAACCTTTATTTGTCTCACAATGGAGAAATTCCCAATTTACAGCAGCAAATTTATGAAAGGGAGAAAGTAGAAGACAAAAAAGTATATACATAAATATAAAATATAAACATATTGGGTGAGTGGGGGTGAGTCCAGGTTTTCATGACCTGGGGTAGTTTTCAGGACTGTCTATTCAATGACTACTACTGTATGTACAGTACATCTTTAAAAATGCAGTTTATTTCTCAACATTCCTTTCTTGGCCAGTGGGGTTCCCCAGGGGTCAAGCCCGACACCCCTATTATTCAATCTACACGTTTCGAAATTGAATTGAATCAAAGGTATTCAGCTTGACAAATGCAGACATGGCAGATGTGAAGCTGAATTCAATTATACTTTTAAATGAACAATTCTGGGGCACGATCATTACTTCTGCCCTCAGTACACAAGATAAACAAATCCGAACACAGTATTGTCGCAGATGGCCATAGAGGATTAGTGTTTAATTACATCCCAGGCCACAAATGGGCTCGAACTCTTGATCTTGTGTATTCCATAAGCTATATGCACATTCCATAATGCCCCTGGCTTTGTTGCTTTGTTGATGCTTCTGAACCCTCTGAGCGCTGTGCTCCATGTGTTCATCCTCATGTGTTCATAAAAACGATTATTATCGATTCCTGCTGGTGCTGCCACTCACTCCAAATGTATTGGGATATTAATGGAAGGTAATGTGGTTGTCATTTGATAGATACTTTCTTCACAGATGATGGGGTTTGTTATTAAATGAGTTGAATGGGTTTCATGTTTACGCTATGTTGATGATTTGTCAACAAGTGGCGTTTGTCATTTTTTCTTTCAATTGAAATTGTATCATAATGTTCTCGGAAGGTCAGTGCAAAAAAAACTAAAAACAATATACAGTCAAACCTCGGTTTTCGAACGTCTCGGTTCTCGAGCAATTCGGTTTTCGACCAAAAATTCAAATTTCAAGTTTTTTATGCCTCGGATGAGGTTCTCGAACAAACTGAGCGCACTTGAATGCACCAAGTTTGACTCCTCTTGCCTTCCTTACACGAGGAAGTGATGCTTCCTCGGGTAGACGAGGAAGTGACGCTTCCTCGTGTTGCGTTCCATTGTGAGCAGAAATGTTCAGTAAACATTTTTATTTTAAAAAGAGTGTGGTTTCGGTTTTCGAACAATTTCGGTTTTCGAACAGCCTTCTGGAACGGATTATGGACGAAAACCGAGGTTTGACTGTATTTCGACACACATGGGCTTGGTCAAATACTAGCGCTGTCAAAACCAATTGTGATTCTCAGTGTAGTATGTGTGCCACTAGTGGTGTGTGCGCTCCCTCAAGCGATCAGTGACAACACTACTGAATTAAATCCAAAAAATATATATTTAAAACAACAATGCAATCAAACATTAAAATGACTGAAAATGTCTCATAAGATGAAGACGCTGAACCGAAGAAAATGAATGAGACAAACGCGCATTGAAAACAGATGCAGCCTCGCTACATTTCGGTTGACTGATTTGGTCTTGAAGAAATGCTTGTTTTTAAACGTGTATTTTGGTTGCATTTTTATTTCCTGTTTATGCACGAGACTATTTCTTCATGTACATTTTTGTCTATAACTATTACACTACTTAAGTTTTGTTGTCCTAATTGTTGTACATTCATTTTCATCTGAAATCCTAATGGTTAATAATCATAAGCACAGGCTACTGTGTGGATAATGCAATTTTATTCCACGGTGGAAAAAAAAAGTTTCAACTCCACAGGTCGAGTCATTTGGCCAGTGAACAGTGCGCCTCAGTGTTGGCGGTGCATGATATGTTTCTCGGAATATGCTGGTCACAGTCGTGGATGAAAGGGTGCAATGAATGAGAAGTAAAAGGGGTCACTTGTGAGACGCGTTGCTGAGCAAACTCCAGGCAAGATGCATTTTCATGCTTTCCTGGTAGTCCCAGACTGTGGGTCTAATGGATGTCCCTAAATGTACCCGTGCCGTAAATCAACATATGCATGTGGGTGTGAGAGATGGATCGAGAGAAGTATGCACCTTGGGATCCTTTCGGCTCTGTTTCGTTACAATGTCACATTGATGAATGTGCAGGTATATACAGTAAAAAGCAAGGTTGCTCCTTGTTTTATTTATTTATTTATTTATTTTGCAAGTCGAAGGGTTAGTAAAAGCGCCTGAGCAAAATGAGGACTGTGGCAAAGCACTGTGGCAGAACAAAGAGATTGATTGGGCCGTTGGCTACCACATCTTGCAATCTTCTCAGAAAAACGTAACGGTTGGCGAAATGCAACACGAAAAGTAAATCTACATCTGTCTAATTAGGATTAATATTCATGTCTCAACAGAAGTACCCCAGCTCCTTTTGTTTTAAAAAAGGATGCAAAGGTTTATCTGCATACATGTAAAACAGGCGCCATATCCTCGTCGGTCTCATTAAACGCCGTGTTTGATGATGAAAGTCGGATTGTAATGAAAGGTGCCGTGCGCATACACGTAAACACTGGATCTCCCCTGCCAATTAGACCAATAGGGGGCATGAGAAGGGGCCAAACACCTGCCTGTTGTTTTACCCTCCTCTTTGCTCAGCATTTTACATAACGCTATCACAGAACGACATCAACGTCATCCCCCGGCAATTGACGACACATCTCATCATCGAGAAATCAACCGATCCTTTAATGCGATGAGGCTGCTTCAGGGAGGGCTCTTGTAGCAATTCCGCCTAATGAGCTCATTCGTCGCTCTGCGTGTGCGCTTGTGTCGGCGAGTGAACGCTACGTTTGATATCCTAATGCCTTTTCATGTTTAATTCCCGAGCAAGACGAGAACGGTGCACAATCGGTGGAGGCACACAACAAACGCGGCGATCAAACACGACGAGCAGCCCCATCGGTGAATCTCTTTGCATGCAGGATTACTTCACCGCATCTAAAAGAGCTGACTGTAAATACAGTTGAATTGTTTTTTTTAAGCCATCGTTTGGATACGGCTGATTTCGTGTAATGGGAAAGGAGAGCAACTATTGCCAATGTACTTCTCAACCATTTATTTAACACTAAAACAGTACATTCAATCTCATTACCAACAGCTTTTCAGCCATAAGAAGACGTGAACCAAAAATGAACGACATGACTCACTATTCATGTAAGGTGAATTGAAGACTGAATTGTCTTTTAAACTCTGTTGCTTCACAGCAAAAATCAAATCAGCCGTATCGTATGAAATCACAACAAATTATATGGTGAAAAGGATGAGCATTGATTCTATCGCAGGCATCGTCTGATTCACATTTTTGACTCAATCGTCTGTCCTGCTTCAATTTGAACGATGCTGACGATCATCATCGCCTCAACAGTCCCAAAACATCGCCACGGACACCATAAAAACTATTCTACGTCCACATGAAAATATATTTGTAGGTAGTATCTAGTGCGTGCCAAAGCAGCAGGTAGATCTCTTAACATAAATACAAGTGTTATTTTACAATGCACACAATGTCATGCATCACACCATGACATTAATCGACACAAATGCCTCCACCCCCAAGCTGACATTTGAAAATATGCCGGTTATCAGAAGCTAACGCTGGCAACACTGTTAGCTAATGCTAAACTAATAACACAGCAGCTCTGCTTATCCTTTTTATTTTGATACGGCCGTGCTTCCGTCTAGTCTGGTTGCCGGGCTCCGGCCATGTCTTGAAAGTGCCTTTGGATCTTTGCCTGGCCTAGCGGATTAAGTCATGGGCAGAGAAGCTCAGTGTGGAGGCGTTTATTATGTAAATTAGTATCAGTTATGCACCAGTGCAGAACTGCTCCCTTACCGACATATTTTCAGAGCAGGACAGATTTAAGAAGATTTTCTAGGTTGTTTAATTTCACATTTGGTTTGGCAGGCAAATATTTGGATACAAACAATATAAAATCCTTTGTCGTTGTTTTTTTATAAAATGTCACCTTCAATTCAGTGCGATAACAGTTTACATAGCCCTATCACCAAAGGTGACTGGCGTACCTTGAACATGTTTTTAGTGACACTGGTGAATTGCCTATGTGGGTCAGGTGAGGTGAAATGGCTCTACATGAGCTTTTCCAGTTTTGTGCACATCTACTTGGGGGTTAGGCGGTGAATGAAAACAGGCATACCAACAAATCCATAAACAATGGTAGCCAGCAGGCTGAGGGCACTGAGTTCACATTTTGCCTCTGATTTGTTTGGCTTTCTGCAGGAGCTTCAATTACCTGTGACTTTCGAAGCAAAATTGCACATTTTAACAAAAGACACTGTGGGAAAACTTTAAAGACTTTTGCATCTGTAATAGAGGCGGGTTGATAATGTCAACCACAGAAATAGACTGGCAATGTTGTGTAGTATCTTCGTTATTGCTGTCTTCCAGCCAAGCTTTTTAAGGATACATTGACGATCCTCCCATTTGTGGATGTTAACCCATTTAATCCCACCGGTCACATTTGTGAAGGACAACAATGATTTAATTTACAGGGCTCTAAAAAATTGTATTACTGATTACTTAAAAGGGCAACCAATGACCCCTTATTTTGACTTTTAAATGTCTCTGAAAAATTTGGGATTAAATGGTTTAAGGAGCCAAAAATGGAGGAAAACCCGGGAGGCCACAAGACAAGAAGAGGCACGAATTACTGCACCTTCTGGGGGTTTTTCCTCTCCTCCTACCAGGCGGGCTGGTGCCCAAGGAGCAAAAAATAGCAAGTCCTCCTGCCAATTATAATTTCACTTGACCAGTCATTTCCCTGCCAATCGCACAATCACAACTCCACATTCATCTTTCCCTCTGCTTCTACTCTATTGCCAGCTTTTTCTCGGCTCCTCGTGTGATTTGCATTCAGTGACGTGGGCCTGCTATGTCGGTGTATAATTGCTTTTTAATCAGAAGATGAACCGTTTACTGTGGGGCCTTTGAGGTCGATCTCAATCAATTCCTGCAGATAGATTTTTCAATAAGTTAGTCGTAGGAGCTAAAAGCAAAATATTTGATCCATAAATCACCAAGACATTTTGTGGTTCAATCAGAAGTGGGATTTCCACAGTCCTCTTAATCATGATGCTCATTTGACATCAGGAGACCAAGATGGCACCCAAACAATTGATCACCATCATTTCACATTAGATGTTTTGCGACGGGTGCTTGGAGTGTCTTCAGCAAGTTGCAATACAGTGACTGGGAGAGTCACAGAAAGGCATAGGAGCGAACATCTACATTTTGCCTTTTGGCAGTCGGTGAGCAAATATGGGACAGCCATGTTTAGCCCTGTCGCGAGTTGTTCAGTTGCATCTGGAAGGCTGGCTTATTATTGATTGACAGGCACCATTTGCATTCTGGGAAGGGAGAAATACTCATCCCCTTAAAACGCTTCCATCCCAGACTAGAGAGTGAGGCTGATGGAAGAGACAGACCGGTCGCCAGCCTTAAATAGGGGGCACATGAAATGGGGGGTCAATTAAGACCCTGAAGACGAGACAGCACTGAATTTGCTCCATATATTCGTGCAGCATTGCCGATCCCATCTTGAATGGCGCTTTGTGCGACCACCGCAAGCTAGTTGTGGTGATCTGGCAGTCAAGTCTGGATTGATTGCTCCCCAGGCTGGTTGGTGGTGGTCAATCAGGCTGCACCTGTGCAAACCTCCACTTGATATGCCTGAGATGCCCAGTGCAGTTTGCCGGTCCGTCGTGGATGAAGGGTCACAGAAACCCCTTCAGGTTCAAGCTGTGAAATTCACTAAATTGTGTTCAAGTTTGCTCTGTTTCTTCCAACCCGGGGAACACATAGACAGGTGGAGATTACTACCTCGCCTGCTGCACAACAAAGACTTTCCTGCTCATCTGGAACTTACCTCTGCTAGCCTGCCTGATCTGCTGATGCTACTTCACCCGGCCTATTGCAGCTTTCTGCCATTTGGGTCAGAAAACTGTGTCAGAGCGTAGCAGTGTGGACTGGCCAACAATGGACCCAGCAGAACCTCCAAGAGCTGTCAACTGTCACCAGGCACTTGCCAGTTAGAGAGTTCTGCTTGGACAACATGAGCAGATGCTTCAAGCCTTGGTCAGTTCTACCCAAATTATCATGAACCAATTGTCTCTGTTGACCCAGCAGCTCACCAACCACTCTCTTGTCACCCCTGCTCCTGTCTCACTGCCCCCTTGAGATTCATATGCCATGGACCCTGAGTCCTTCGCTGGAGATCTGGACAACTGCAGAGGGTTCATCCTTTGGTGCAACCTGGTGTTTTGCCAGCGCCCTCAGACCTTTGCCTCTCATGAAAGGAAGGTACATTATGTTATGGGGCTCTTCCCTGGGCAGAAGCAACATTCTCTTGGGAGTCAAACCTGGACAAGGACTATGCTGAATGTCTGTCTCGAGGCAGTTTTTGACCATCCTCAGCGCTAGGTAGAGTCCCCCAACTCCTTTTATTTCTGAAACAGTGGAACCAGTCCATTGCGCAATATTCAGTGGAGTTCTGGACCTGGGAAGCTGACTCTGGGTAGAATGAGGAAACCCTCCGTTGCATTTTTTGTAAGGGTTTGCGCGTGTGGATAAAAGATGAGCTGGTGCTGAGAGATGTTCCAACAAACTGGCAATCCGTCTTGACAAAACACCTGCTCGAGAGGGCTGCTGAGTGGCGACAGGATGGTGTATGGTCCTCTTACCCATGATCTACCCAAGAGGGTAACTGATCCAGGACCACGATCTGTTTCCATCCCTTGTCCTTCAGTAGAACAACCCAGGGAGGTACCTATGCAGGTGGACCATGCGAATCTGACCTCCACGGAAAGGATGTGTCGCATGTGAGACATGGCATGCATGTATTGTGGGACCCAGGGCCATTTCATCTCAGCCCGCCCAGTATGGCCAAACAGGCCAGCTCGCCAGTAAGAGTAGCTTGTGCTACCAGGCCAAAACAACCCTGCACCTATGACTTCCTTCCGGCTGGTTCTACCAGCCTAATTGTACTTCAGTCCATGCCAGCTTCCTCTGCAAGTGTTGGTGGACTCGGGAGCTGAGGAGAACTTCCTGCGGTTGGGTGTGCTCTCGTTCCATTAGAAAGACCTCTGGTAGCCCATGTCTTGAATGGGAGGGATCTGGCCTGAGTGACCCATCGCACATCCCTGTCAAATTGGCCATGTCTGGTAACCACTCCTTTTAGGTCATCCCTGGTTATGCACTCACAACCCACATCTCAATTGGCACATGCAAGAAGTGCTGGGATGGAGTGAGCACTGCCACAAACTGTGTTTGAAATCTGCTTTTTCTGTTCTTCCCACTGCAGACCCCGAGGCAGGCCCTCCTACCCCTGACGTAGACTTGGCTGGCATTCCCCCTCAGTACCATGACCTACAGAAGGTATTCAGTAAATCTAGAGCCATGTCCCTTCACCTCACCGTCCCTGACTGTGCAAGTGACTTACTCCCTGGGGCTCCGTTACCTTCTGCTAAACTGTACAGTCATTAGCTGCAAGGATAAAAAAGACCATCCTCCTCCCCAGTGGAAGCAGGTTCTTTTTTTTTGTAGATAAGAAAGACAAGACCCTTTGTCCCTGCATTGACTACAAGGAACTGAACAAGATTACCCTAAAGAACCGTTACCAGCTCCCCCTGATTAAGTCAGCCTTTGCCCCATAGAATAATTCTACAGTATATTCTCCAAACCGGATCTGCATAATGCCTACCATCTAGTACGCATCCGGGAAGAGGATGAGAGGAAGACGGCTTTTAACACACCCTGGGCACTTTGACTACCTTGTGATGCCATTTGGTATAGCCAATGCAACGACCACCTTCCAAGCCCAAGTAAACAATGTTTCCTGTCACTTTTTGAACCACTTTGTTGATGACATATTGATTTACTCCCGCATATGTCTGAACACAGTCGGCATGTCCGTTAAGTCTTACAGAGGTTACTAGAGAACAAGCTTTATGTCAAAGCTGAGAAGTGTGAGTTCTACACTCAATTTAATGGTTGTCTAGGATTCATTAAAGTCCGGGCAGCTTCAAGTCGACCCTAAAAAAAACTCAGTCCCATAAGGGATTGGCCCACACCCACTTACCAGAAAGAATTGCAGCCTTTCCTTGGGTTCGCTCATTTCTATCGGTGGTTTATCAAAGGGTATAGCCAGATAGCCTCTCTGTTCGCTCCTCAGTCATTAAGTGGCTTCACACTTCCAAGCTGGCCTGTTACCCAGGAACCAGTCACACTCTCTTTCTTCTACGAAGGTATTGTTGGTGGTCCTCTATGGATGTCAAAGATTTTGTTGCAGCCTGCCTCACCGGTGCCGGTAACAAGCCATCTCACCAGATCCTGCTGGCCTTCTTCAGGCCTTCCTTCCTGTACCTCATCGGCCATGGTCCCATATCACACTTGATTTTGTGAAAGGACTAACCAACACCAGAGGGAACAGCACTATCCTCACCGTTGTGAACCGCTTCTCTAAAGCGGTTCATGTCATTCCACTCCCCTCTACTTTCGAAACTGCAAATCTGATTGGGACACACGTGGTCAGAACACATGCCATCCCACTTGTGCCCCGTGTCCGATCGTGGCCCCCCAAATCACTTACAAGGTTTGGAAGGCTTTCTGCAAAGCTTTAGGGGCCATAGGCAGTTTTTCATCCCCAGTCCAATGGCCAGTCAGAGCGCACCGACCAGGACCTTGAGAATGCCCTCCGCTGTGTCAAATCATGCAGTCAAGTTTTAATTGATTGCCCCCTCTCCCAGGCTGGTTGGTGGTGGCTGATCAGCTGCCCCTGTGCAAACCTCCACTACAAATGCCTGAGCTGCTCACTGTAGTTTGCCGGTCCGTCGTGGCTGAAGGGTCACAGAAACCCCTTCAGGCTCAAGCTGTGTAATTCACTAAATTGTGTTCAAGTCTGCTCTGTTTTTACCAGCCCTGGGAACATATAGACAGGTGGAGATCACAACCTCGCCTTCTGCACACTAAAAATACCTGTAACTTGCCTCTGTCTGCCTGATCTGCTGATGCTACTTCACCTTCCCTATTGCATCAATAAAAGAGGTTTTCTGCCATTTGATGTATGAGCTTAACACAAGTATTATGATGGACATCATTTATATTACATGTACAAAGACGCCTTGAGTATGTCAACGGGGCAGCCGTATTGGATGTGGCAAAGTGCAGCGAATTGTGAATATGCTTCCTCCTTGGAGATGTATCATCAAGCAAAATTTCATTGGATTGATACAGAATGATTGCTTTTGAATGTATGATGATATCCTAAGTTTTACGATATTATTTGCCGAATGTATGGCTAATATTAGAGCCACATACAATATGGCGTATGGGTTGGCATATCGCTTTGACTCGGTTCAACGATTGTCTGCTTTATGGCTCCCACGGAATCTTGTATTTAAACGGTTCAAATGCCTCTTTCATTGCTGAAACTAATTTGATATGTCCTTTATCACTTGCCATACAAAAATGCAACATGACAGTAAACCCATAGTGTAGGAATCTAAACCTAATGTGCCACAACTGCGGTCGATTGTCACCAAATTTTATGTTGACATTTTTACTTGTACTCACATCAACCTCTGAAAATAGAATGATCGCCCAAGTATTAGGGATTTTAGGGTGTTTTCCTCTTCACGAGAGAAACGCGTCCATAAAATACAAAACGCATGACATGTCCAGCATTACACAATGCCACAATTTGAAAAATGTGCAGGACTCTCGCGTGCAAAAATTGACATATTGATCGCATACACGCACGCCCGTGTTATAAAACCTTATTTTCAGTAACACGGTAATTGGTTGTTGCAGATCAGACTGGCCATCAATCAAAAACATGACATCCGTGTTTATATTTTTAATGTCTTAGTGATCAGCATAAAATAGCTACTATGATAAAATAAAAACTTTACTTTTAGAAAGCTGTGCCTCAAATGGCGGGCGAGGCACAAGCATCTTGGTGGGCGGGCACTAAGAGACATAGCACAGCCAGCTTTCTTAACTGGCTGGATTCATCGTTAGTGAAATGGGTGTCCGTAGGCACTTTGTTCGCTGTCTCTACACTAGGAGGCAGTGTTACTATAAAAATACAATTGAGATGAAAAAGGAAGGAGAGGAGTTCTGTAATGGCGACTAAGTGAGTCGTACATGTTATGCTGTTAATAGCCTGTCAAGAAAATACAGTGTTTGGCTGTCCTCAGGCCCTGCTATTTTGCCTCCCGACATCACATACTTAGCCTGGTTAAGGGCAATTAAGGGACGGATGAAAACCTACTTCCATGTCCTTGCTTAGTCTGTCCTTTAAAAAAAAAAAAAAAAAGAAATTCATCCTCCATCCGCCATCCCAAAAGTGGGTTGGGCCGTTCCATCCCAGGGAATCAGTCGCTTCTGTTTCTCCGGTCCAGTGTCGTCATTTGAATTTGGGTTTCTGGAACCCTATCAGAGTGTCAATCCCCAGTCGCTTGTATCAAACATCGTTTGTGCCAGTTGTGCCGGCCAACGTAAACAGCTGCTCAATTAGACGTCTCTTGGCACGGCACGCGTCCATTCACTGTCTCTATTTCTGTTTTTCTAACACTGGAGCACTGAAACGGGCAAGATTTCGGGATGCCTTCCAGGATAACAAGATGGAGAGAAGTGTCACACGAGCAACGCAAACTTTACACACATACACACTGACAAAGGCCTGACATTTTGCTTCCAGATGGATATTTTGGCGCTTATCTCCTTTGATTCCTCCTTGCTTGCTTTCTTCTTGTCAGTCATGCACAGTTTGTGAGACGCTTGTTTATGACATCATCTCCACCTGTGTGATTCTCCGATGAAAGTCAGCTGTGATCGGCTACATCTCACTTACAAGTCACGACGCTAATGATGACAAGCGCTAGAGAAAATGAATGGATGGATGGATGTCTCATGTACATTCTTTTTTTAATCGGTGGCTATAAAAAGACCTACCTCCTTGCTTTTTCATTCAGGCAGAAAGTTCAATGAGATGTGGTTCTATTAAGATTATGTGGCCAGAAGGCATATCATGCGCCAGTGTCAAGGCCCATATAGTAGTGCCTTGAGATACAAAGGCCTTGATTTATCTTTTTATTTTTTCAAGATCCAGTACAAGTTGTCATTCGACTGAAATTGTTTGCTTTGCGATCCAAGTACTCTACGGTGGCAATGATTCAATTCAGTTAAAAACGAGCAGCAGTCTGACAGTTAGTTAGATAGTTGACAAATCTTGGAAGCTTTTTATTGCCTCTCCCAGCCGACTGTCAAACTAAACATAAAACGAAGAGAATTACACAATGTGTATTTAAAACAACCGCATAACTTAGCCTTTCATAGTGTCTGTTCATAGATTGCCCTACCTGGACAAATAAATATTAAATAAACAAATAAAGCACACGTTAATTGTACCTTCTGTCAGCTGGTGGAAGTTATTGTTGGGCTCGACACTATACGTCGCTGGCATGGCGGGATGAATGAAGACACCCGCTAGTAAATGAATCATTTTGTGTGTTTGCCGCACACTGGTTGGGAATCAACATCTTCGCGCTAACATGCTAACAGTGCTTCCTCGCTGTCATCTTTCCAGGATCCCAGAAGCAAGCACAAGTTCAAGATACATTCCTACGGCTCTCCCACTTTTTGCGACCACTGTGGCTCACTGCTCTACGGCCTCATTCATCAGGGCATGAAATGTGACAGTGAGTATGGCGTCTATGCGTCCACAGATTCTCTCTTTGTACCATTCCTAATGAGAACAGATGGGAGTACAGTTGATGGTCAAAAACTCACCTCACAGCAGTTTCCACTCAAATCATAACGTTTCTATGAATCTATCACATCCTGTGACTTCTTTATCCTATTTTCCTACTTTCTACTTTCTGCAGTACCTACTAGGGGTACTGCATCACCAAACTTTAACCATCAAAATTTTATGTAAAACATATCGCACACATGAAAACGAACATGAGTGTTTGTCTGTTGTGCTCAACAAGAAGCAGCGAAGAGGTTGTCAACTGCACGAGTGGCTTCTCGTGATCGCCGTTGGAGAGTTAGCCAATGGCCGTTTTAACTTATTATAGAAAGGCATGCTAGCTAGCAAGCATGAGAAGCTAGCAGTCTGTAATTCTTCGCTTTGTGGTTCTTCTTTCCAACTAGCACAAACAAGTCAAGTGACAGTAACTAGACTGTTACTTTGGCACTTCTTCTCATCAAAAGCGAACATAACTGTTTATAGCACCACTCAGCTGCCTTTTGTGTAACAGCACAAACAGATGAGCTGAAATGCATGACACCAGTCACTAAAGATTCAAACCAAAGTCCTCATTCCCAAAAAGCTACTTGATGAGGCCAGTGACAATGGTGATTTTTTTTTTTTTTAAAGGAAAATACAAGTACAATTGCTAACAGCTCTGACCTTCTCTTAACGTGAAACCGTTTAGGCAATAATATCCAACCGTCATGACTTTATATGCGGGAAAATGTGCCTGAAATTAGGGGTACCGTATTTTCCGCACTATAAGGCGCACCTAAAAGCATTCAATTTTCTCAATAGCCAACAGTGTGCCTTATAATCGGTTAAGTCTTATATATTGATCAATATTCTGATTTATTGGAAGTAGTACTTTAAATGTTTGGTAAAGCGCTATATTACAGAGGCAGCGGTTGTGAAAGCTCGATAGAAATAGAGCTGTATTGTATTGTATTGCATTCCATTTAGTGTAGCTCCATCTGGTGGATGCATAACGCAACCGCAGCCACTATTGTAGCTTCTATGCTATGCGTCTTATAATGCGGTCCGCTCTATATATGAAAACTGTTTTAAAATAGGCCATTCATATAATGTATAAGCCGCACTGCCTTATACTCCGAACCACCTTATAGTGTGAAAAATACGGTAATTAATTGTGATGATGACATCACGGTTGCGGAAGAGATTAACCTTGGAGCCATTTTTCTTTTTCATGAAAAATTCTGTAGTACTCCAAACTTTGTGGGTACCACTGTATTCTCAACAGCACTGTAGCGTAGTGGTTAGCATGTCTGGGGTTCGGAAACGTAGAAAACTTGTATTTTAGGTTCTTTTCTAATACACATGTCCACGGATCGTACATTTAATGGCCTCTAATTTTAGACATTTTATGCTTCTGGTTTTATTTTTATGTTACCATTTACAATGTGTTGTAAAGGTTGTGTTGTAATGAGATTTTGTGGTCTCTCCATTTTATGGTATTTCACCCATCTCGGGTGGATCTAAAACGGTGGTTCACTGTGTGTAAAACGGCTAGATGGATGGATTCTTTTCTTATTCCCCCATTTTCTCCCCCTCATCACATTTCTTTCCTCTCGGTACGCCGTGCCCCTCATCTTCGCAAGTCATCTCCATCCATCACCTTCTCCCACTCTCTCCTCTTACGCGCTCCATCCATCTGCGGGTCTGCCGCTCGGAGCCCTGATCGTAGATAGGTAATGGGAATGGGGCAGAACAAATTGGTACAAGTTTCTCCTCCTCCCCTCTCTCTACCGTGCCCTTGCCTCCTCGCAAAGTGTCGGCTCCACAGGTCGGCCAAGTCGAGGCAGGGAAAGGTGGAGTTCTACTTTTATGTGCTTACGGGCCACAACATTAGGTATAGATAAACCTGATTGGTTGAATAAGGATTTTTTTTCTTCTACAGACTGTATGTGAAGCATGTATGAAGTTTCACATATAAAAAAATGTCCAATGACTGTATAGTAGCCAGCTAGCAATTTGTCTTCTGACAGATGTTGCCGTTTTGAATACCACGTCTTTCTTATTTGAAACCTAACATCCCTTTGCTCTCGTTTGCTTCACATTTTGTCACGTCCAGCCTGCGAAATGAACGTGCATAACCAATGCGTGGTCAACGTGCCAAGCCTGTGCGGGACAGACCACACCGAGCGCCGGGGTCGCCTCTTCCTCAAGATTGAGGTCAGCGGCGACAGGCTACACGTCACAGGTCGGTCTTAATGCCCGCCCCAGCCCAATTTGGCTGCATTAGTGTGTGTGTGTGTGTGTGTGTGTGTGTGTGTGTGTGTGTGTGTGTGTGTGCAAATGACGTGTGGAAGCGGCTCCCCTGCTGTGACAGAGATGCTGTAAAAGATTGGAGAGCTGTTCACGCTAATCTCCATGCTCATTCATGTTCATAAAGTGGAGGCTGTTTGATTTGTTTGGATGTGTGTAATTGTGCACTTTTGACTCTGGGACACCGATGGTGCATTTCGGGTATGCATGTGCTGCCTCGACCGAGATATTCCACTTCACGTGGCCGTGACAAGCAAAATAACTGCTAGCTGTGGTCTCAAAATATGAGTTGCTCCACCTATTAGCCGCTTCCAATAAGTGCTTTGAAGGGGACGTATTATGGAAAATCGACGTTGAAATAAAATGCAATGGCATCCCGTTGAAAAATTCAACTCACTTTATTTTCGCCATTGAATTGAACCGAAATGCCATCCATTCATTCCATTGCCCCCCCCAAAAACACCAACCCCACCATTTTTCCCCCCCTCAGTTTCCGTGGTTACCATGCTCATAAACATAAGGAAAGTGGCGACAATGCAGCTCCCAAATCAAAGGGACTCATTAAATTGCACTTAACGTTGAGCAAAGAGAACAAGACGATGGTCAATGAGAGGGGAGGATGCCCTTCACGGCCATCCAGAAAAAGGAACAGTCCTTATTAGTCAAGCAAATTGTTTTCTATACGTACAGTGTGTGTGTGTGTATGAAGTACTGATGTAATTGTTTGATTGCCAACACAAAAAAAAGGTCGATCTAAATGTAATTGCTTGTAAAAACATCACTATCTACCGTATGTCCGCGTCTTACTAAGTCCTACGCGTATTTGTTTGTTGGTAGAGCGACACTTCCAAATTGGCCTGTCACTCAAAAGCAGCACCTGGATTGGAGAACGGTGCAGCATAATAACCCTCAGGGAGGTGAAGGAAAGTGACAGCTGGGTCACCAATATAACCTCTTCCTCCCTCGTGTGTGTGCCTGTCTCTCCCTCTCTCTCACACAAACATACACACACACACGCACCGGAGTGATTGATGCGGTGCTGAGCGATTCTCAAACAGGAAAAACACACACAGCAGAAAATGAGCGAGTAAATTCGTGATTGACTCGTGGATTTTTTTTTTTTTTTTTGCCGCTGCAAATGGAGTTTTGTACAATCACAGTTGTCTTACAAGCGGTCATGCGTGTATCATATCCAAAGTCGATTGACACTGGCACGTGTTGCGTGAATCAGCTGTGGTAGATTGTACATCCTGCACGTCATCGTCGAGTGCAAACTGTATAAGCAGATGGGGGCAGAACAGAAGCAGATATCAATCGCTCTTAATCATTTCATCGATGGCTGTGGCGCTTGGTCCGATTTTGGATTGACCATCCTTGATTTCGTCACTGAAATAACAAATCACAGAAAGTATAACTAAGGTATAGCAAAAGTTCAAAAGAACCCGTCTAAAGTAACGGAATTTTGTATCGTCTGTCTACTTGTGTTGCAGCACCGGTTGAGTTTGAGAATCCATTGCTAACACCTCCACACAGATGCTAATCGTTAGCCCTCGTAACGATGGAGTTTCCGCATTGTATTTTAGCATTCAACATAGCGGTGGCTGTGTCGTTGCTTTAAATGCGCAACATGTAATTCATGTTGTTCTATGTTTAGTTGGACAGTAAACTTTGAGTGGGAGTGGCAATAAACAGCTTGACGCCTCTCTTTGGAAAATATATACAAAATCAACCAACGCATTCTCAACTGGGGGAGAAAACAAAAACACTCCTCAAACACATATTCGGTCTGAAAAGAGAACTTTGAGGCAATGGAAGTGTATGTTCCTTTTTTCCTGTGTTGGGTTTGTGTTCAAGCTCAGTGCTCTAATGACCGCGGTGTGTGAGCAGTGCAGCCGGTGCTTCTTGTTTTGGGCTTTTGTTTTTTTTGTCTGGCTCCCGCAGACAAGTGGTGGGCTTCTGTGTAGTTCACCGCTCCATTCAGCGTGAACTTGATGAAATCTTTCCAGTCAACAAAATCGACAACTCTCTCAGGCTCTCGTCACACAAGCGTGTTCCTCTTCATCATCCCCCCCCTACCCCCGACACTCCATCTTCTCCTTGTTATACTACTGTATTGACTTTGCCTCTCTGTATTCCAGGTTCCATTCAAACCCTACATAACTATCAAGCTGCATGTATTTCGAGGCACAACTTCGTCTTACTAATCAATGATGTGAGCTCTTTGTCGCCCCTCAATTTGAATTCCTAGCCTTTCAACATTTTGAACGATTCTATGATGTTTTCTCTTCTGACATGATTCGAGGTCCATAAATGAAGAGAATGGGGCCTTAGGACAGAGCCCTGTGACACACCATTCCTTGTAGAAAGTTTTCCCAAAAGCTGTCAGCTCAATGTTTTTCTTCCTGTAGGGCAGCGGTGTCAAACTAATTTTTGTCGCGGGCCAAATTCATACCTGTCAACTTTTCGGAGCGCCAACCTGTATAAACTACCAAAAAATCCTTATAAAGAGCAAAAAATCCTTATAACATACCAAAGCATTTTATATGTCAAAATAACGGCAGAAAAAAACCCACGAAATTTTCAATGATATTTATTGTAGATCTCCATAATACAATGTCTGGTTAATGTCTAATCATCATTCTACTTAGTGGCATTACTCAATGTTTTTCTTCCTGGCGTTACTTTTTTCACCAACTCCAAATGCTGACCCATCGGCAAAAAATAAACAAAAAAAAAACCCGGAAATTTTCAGAATCCGTATGATTTGCGCGATACGGCCATATACGTAAGATTCACCACAAAATCCGTATGAACTATGGCTAAACCGTATGAGTTGACAGGTATGCAAATTACGCGCACACACGCACACACACACACACCTTTTTGTCCTCTCTCCTTGCAGAGGTGACATAAATAAACTTAGGGCATCTGAAGATGTTTTATTTTGAAGTGTCAGGAAAAGGCCTGTAACGCCTGTACATACACACGCGCTCACCTACAGTACACCCACTTTGAAAGGGCATCTGAAGTTCAGGCACACGGCACTGTTAACTCAGGCTGAGCCTTCCTTTGGCTGACATGCTTGCCTCAGGTTTGAAGCACAGCCGCGGAAGAATCCCCCAACGCCACCAGGCTTTTCAAGTAAATACTGAAGTAGCAAGTTGGACAAAATTATAGAAGCCATCATAAGTGTCCAAAAATGCAGACAGGTCAATTATTGCGCGAATTGCTACGAGTGCGACGCCAAGTTAGCCGGAACAAGCTTTGCTCTGAACAACCAATCAGAGGATGAAAAATGTTGTGGTCACCCAGGGCCAGTGAGGACAGATGTGAATCTTTTTTGTTTATTAACCCTTTCATGCACCCTGTAACCTGATAACCTGATAAACTGTCCACTGTACAGTAGTAACCGCTGTCCCTGAAATGGTTAAATGTGACCATTTGTTTAAGTTGAAGTACTGATTGTGAAGGGCTCGGGCATATTAGATTAGCAATGGCAACACATGACTAAAATCCGATCGGACAACAAATCTAAAAAAAACACCCCAAAAAACTTCTGAGACACAGTACATTGACTGTAAGCAGTGCAGCCGAGATTAATTCTACAAAATGAATGGAATGGACATTTAGAAATAAATGACGACAATTTGCACGGGTGAAATATTTGAATTTAGGTTGCAAACGTCGATCAATTTTGCGAACTGGAGTTGACAATCTTATCAATGACCACAAGTACACCGAGTCAAAGACCGCAGAATGCGTCCGACTCTCGTGTCTGTGTGCAACATGACGTGCTGGCTTGGATCTCTGGCAGCGCACAGAAGGGATGCATCCACAGCTCAGATTTTGGCCTTGTAGTGTAGCCCCCCCCCCCCCCCCCCAGATTATCAGACATTCTTAACTCGCACATGGCATTGTTATGCAACAACACATTAGAATTTCAAAGCCCTTTCGTGAGAGGATGCTGGCGGCCCGCTGCCGCACCGCACGCAGCCGCCCAAAACCGGGGATCACATTTGCTCGCTTTTATTTTTCATGTCAAGCAACTATTGCGCTTGGACATGCGACGCGGTTCCACAGATTTGAATTTATTTATGAAGTTTGTCCACATTTACACTTTAGTATAGGAATCTAAATAGATTTTACGATCAAGGATAGCCTTTGCAAAATTTCAAATTATAATAATATAATAATAATGTAAACATTAATTTAAAAAATGTAAAAATAATTTTAAAATTACGTATTGGTCATACATAAGTCAGAAACCAAAATATTTTACCACTGCGCAAAAGTACCATTCACACACAAAGGCACGTTTCACATCATATTTTAGCTAAAATGGATAGCTTATCATGTTATCAAGTTACAGGGTGCATGAAAAGGGTGAAAGTGCACGCAAGTAGTTGCTGCTTATCGGGAACTTTTGATGTCCACGTGTGTTGTCTTTTTACGAGCAAACAAGTCCTAAAAAGCGCACGGATGCGAGAAGGTACATGCACATTTATTCGTGTTGGCAAGTAGCTCACAGGGAGCAGGCAGTGGGGAGGATACACACGGCAAGCAGCTCTCGTAGCTAAGCAACAACAGACAGTCAAGATGAGCCTTGATCACACTTTCATTGTGTGTGTGTTGCTTGTTATCAACATTTACAGTACAAGTTGCTTGCCCGTGGAACGCTGTCTGAGCACTTAGTCCATATTCTTCATTTCGAGTTTAAAGGTGCTAGCAAACAACATACAGGCAAAGATACATACATTCAACCCCTAAAACGTTTCTTGCTGTTCCACAATTAAATACAAAATCTTCTCTCTGTTGTCATGCGTGTTAAGGGACCAAAAAAAGAAGTGATATATTTTTTTAAATGGATCGTGTCTGTCGTAGTCAACATTGGCCTACGAGAGCGTAATTAGTACATATATCGTAAGATGGATGTCAAGGATATTTTAAAAATGGTTAAGATGAGCATTTCTTTGCCATCTTTAATATTCAGCTTAAGGGTCAGTGAAAGTCCTCTACAACGAAATCATGTTTGTAAGAAATTTTTCACAACAGGGGACTTTTCACTGTAGCAAATTTTATCTCAGATGAAAACACACACACACACACACAACTGGTGTACTCTTTATTTTTATTCCAATAGTGCATAAGTATGAGCATACACTTGACACTTCATATAGTCATTGTAGAAAGAAAAAAAGGGAAAGAAATTGCAAAATTTACGATCAGCATTCACTTCCATCAAGTCTTTTACTTTGCTTCCTCCATCTTTCATTTTGATCACTTTTACCCTGTCTTCAAGCGTCAGAGCTCTTCTTGTCTTACCTGCTTGACATCCAAAGGTCCGTTTTGTAGCAATTTTAGCAATGCAACGTTCTTGCTGCGTCTGAAACTAACAATAACAAATACTTCTTGGGCTACTGCGCATGTGTAAACCAGTGTGGTGGCTACTGTTGCCGTTTCCGAACGAAGCAGTAGAGGTCGCTGTGGCATGCTGAGGTCAGATTAGACTTTTGTGGAAGGCTTGTTTTCGTTGTAGTGAACCTCGTTGCGAGGTAAGGGCAGAGAAAAAGATTTCGCATAATGCAACAGGGGGACTTTTCGTTGTAGGGGGAGCAGAAAAGAGGGAATGGCTTTAATGCATGAAGATTTTTTCACACTAGGGGGTATTTTCGCCCATGTAGGTTTCGTTGCAGAGGAGTTTCACTGTATTACATAGTAGTAGGCCAAAATTGGCATTAGTAGTGTAGAAAAAAAAAAACATGACTGGTGTCATGTCTGTCTTGATTGTGTTCCAACTCCAGCTGGAGCGAAGGGCGTACCTCGTTACCTCCATCAAGTGTTATTTTCAAGACCTCGCGATACAATTCATAGTCGCTCTCATTTGGAACTACAGTCAAACATCGGTTTTCGTCCATAATCCATTCCAGAAGGCTGTTCGAAAACCGAAATTGTTCGAAAACCGAAACCAGGCTCTTTTTAAAATCAAAATGTTTACTGAACAGGTCTGCTCACAATGGAAAGCAACACGAGGAAGCGTCACTTCCCCCGTGTAAGGAAAGCGAGAGGAGTCAAATGGTGCATTCAAGTGCGCTCAGTTTGTTTGAGAACCGAAATTTGTTTGTCATCCGAGGCATAAAAAACTCTAAATTTTTGGTCGAAAACCGAATTGGTCGAGAAACGAGACATTCGAAAACAGAGGTTTGACTGTATTTTGTTATTTTATTGTTGCTCTTACTTGTCTTCGCATTTTTGGCTTCTTGACATTTTATTTGTTTATTCTTGGTGTTCCCTCGTTCCTTGCCTCTCGCAAGCGTTTTTTCAGTCATACATTGCTTATTTGGTTAGCATGAGGGTGGCACGGTGAGCCAGTGGTTAGCGCGTCGACCTCACAGTGCAGAGGTACCGGGTTCAATTCCGGCTCCGGCCTCCCTGTGTGGAGTTTGCATGTTCGACCCGGGCCTGTGTGGGTTTTCTCCGGGTACTCCGGTTTCCTCCCACATTCCAAAAACACGCATGGCAGGCTGATTGAACACTTAAAATTGTCCCTAGGTGTGAGTGTGGGCGCGGGTGGTTTTTCGTCTCTGTGTGCCCTGCGATTGGCTAGCAACCGGTTCAGGGTGTCCCCCGCCTACTGCCCAAAGACGGCTGGGATAGGCTCCAGCACCCCCCACGACCTTAGTGAGGATGAAGCGGTTCAGAAAATGGATCCTAAAACGTTGACACGAGCAAGTCCCAGTTGTTGTCGTGTGTTGCCGAATTGTTTTACCATCGAGGACAAAAAAATTTATTCATACCTGAATCTTAAGCTGGACATCAAGGCTGGAGCATTAATGCTCCAACGGCACTCGATACTTGCACGCTTTTTGGTTTTCCTGCACTCCTCTCATTTATATGCATTTGTTTGCTTGATTTCGTCAGCGTAAAGTTGCTTTGGCGTTGCCATGGAACTGAGTGATGCCTGCAAAGCACAAGGGGAGCAGCGTCGACATAATAATGTGGGCTGCTGAGCTTTTTCATGTCAGCCTCGCAGTTCATTTGCTTGTGCGTCTCATTACATTCGTCGTCGTCGTCGTCGTCGTCGTATCCGCCCCCCCCCCCCCCCCCCCACACACACGTTTGCGCGTATGAGCGTGCCTGTGTGACTTGCTTGTGAGGACGGGACCATTCTATGCTATCAAGTAGGAATTGAAGTCAATTATGAGGTTGAGTCACACCATTGGGAAAAAGGTAAACATTTGTGACGTTGGCAGGTTTTTTTTCCATACACCGTGACTACACTGCCCTCTGGTGGTGGAAGGGACTTTGCATGCATTGCCACTTTATTCCCTCTCAGAAATGAATCTTAGGTTTCTGTTCTTTTTTCTTTTTTAAAATTCATTAAAAAAAACTCTTCCCCCCCGCCCCCCAGCGGTTAAAAATAGAGTAAAATGTAACTACGGAAGCAGGGCTTTGTTGTTGCTTGTGAAATAACTTCCAGCAAAGAAAGTTATTGAGAAAAATAATAGGATACATCGAGAAATAATGTTTTAATGACATGCTGCGTCTTTGTGCATCCTCTTGAAAGATTCCATTTGTTGATGCTTTTGTCATAACTCAAAAGAGGAGAGTGTCTGGCCATTTACTGTAGATATTGTCGCCATGGTGAAAGTGGCAAGCTCTCGCCCCCAACCAAACGCGCGTGTACACACACACACACACACACCTTTTCCATCCCATTGCTGTTGCTACGTAACAGCCCTCTTCGCGCTCCCATTTGTCAGTCCTCGCACAGGCAAATGTCACACTTTTTGCCTCCGGGTGTCTCAGGATCACAATTGGCGGAGTATTATGTGCTCCGTATAGACTCTTACTGTATTTTTGGGTGCTAAAACGACAGCAACTGTGGTAGGCAGGCTCCCTCTATTGGTCCACCAAACAATCGCTGCTAGAGTACAGTTCTGCTGTATTTAACGTCAAAGTTGATTTTTTTTCTCTACTTTTTGGCAAAATGCATTTGGATTAAATAAGATACGAAAGCCTTTATTTGTCTCACAATGGAGACATTCCCAATTTACAGCAGCAAAATTATAAAAGGGAGGAGTAGAAGTACAAAATGTGCATTAATAAATATACATTGTAAAATATGGATATAAGCATATTAAAAATGGGTGAGTGGGGGTGAGTCCAGTTTCGGCTTGTATTTTCTATTACCATTATTTTGACTGCAACAACTTTTACAACTATTAGATTGGCTCCTGCCACGACCGTTGACTTGGTTTTACCACAACAAACTGTCCGAGCGTCCTGACAGACGCGTCCTGACAGAATCGGACCATACAAACATAGACTCAGAAAGTTAGTCAAACAAAAATGCGGGTGTGTGTGTATGTGTGTGCGTGCACACAAAAAAATGTCTCTGTCTCTGACTGGTTGGCCACCCCTGTCCTACAGTTTCTGCTAAATACTTTGACTGCAATTCCCCTTCGTATCAACAGCGAGTGAGCCACTGGGCATTATTATCTTTGTAAAACGACTTGACTTTGAGCCATCCCTTGTAAATGGATCTCATTAGCTTAGCTGATGTTTATCCAAAACGCATATTGTGTCTCACAGGGTAACTTGTGAAGACCCGCTGAAGCGCTGCCATCCAATCTACAAATGCAACTTTTTTTTTTTTTCCCCCCTCCTATCACCTCCATCCTCCTTCCCGCAGTGGGCGAAGCGAGGAACCTGATCCCGATGGATCCAAATGGTTTATCGGACCCTTACGTTAAACTCAAGCTCATCCCCGACCCGAAGAATGAAACCAAACAGAAGACCAGGACAATCCGTTCATCCCTGAACCCGTGCTGGAACGAATCCTTCAACTTGTGAGTCATGCGCCCATACACTTATTTTGTTGTTTTTTTTTTTGTCCTGATATGGACACAAATGTCACATTTTAAAGACTTTGTCTGACCCCTGCTGTCTATATTGTCACATTAACCCTTTCATGCACCCTGTCACCTGCTAACATGATAAGCTGTCCACTGTAGTAACTGCAGTCCGTGAAAGGGTTTTAAAAAAAAAAAAAAGCTGCTCTGTGTTTTTGTGCTCAGTAAGCTGAAAGTATCGGACAAGGACCGCCGTCTGTCCATCGAGGTGTGGGACTGGGACCGGACCACGAGGAATGACTTCATGGGCTCCATGTCGTTCGGAGTGTCCGAGCTGATGAAAGCTCACACGTGTGGATGGTCAGTTGGGACGCTTTTCAGCGCAACACTTCAAATTGATCAGATTCAAAATAAAACAGGGCAGGCAGTAACGCTGCATTTTGAAAACAGTCCTTCCTGTTGGAGGCTCTCAGATGTGTCATTCAAGTCTCTAAAATCCAGTCATTCAAGTCTACTGGTACACCTACCACATTAAATAAGATCGTCTACCTGAGGAAGCGTCACTTCGTCGTGTAAGGAAGGCGAGAGGAGTCAAACGGTGCATTCAAGTGCGCTCAGTTTGTTCGAGAACCGAAATTCAGTCATCATCGGAGGCATAAGAAACTCGAAATATTTGGTCGAAAACTGATTTGGTGGAGAACAGAGCGTTCGAAAACCGACGTTTGACTGTATATCAATGTGGGGTTTTTTTTTTTCATCTGGAAATATGCGTCTGTTCCTCAAAGGTACAAGTTGCTCAACCAAGAGGAGGGCGAGTACTACAATGTCCCCATCCCGGAGGTGGATGACGTGGATTTGGAGCTCCGACAAAAGTTTGAGGTGAGGCCAGCCAGAGGGAACATTATTTGCAAACTGCGCAAATACATATGAAATGTTCTCTTTTCTCGACTTAAATTCCGAAATGGAAATGTTTCACGGTGAAATATATCATTGTTTTTACCATTTTGAAACACCGCAAATTCACAATTTATAATTCATCAGAAATTCAAACATTAGATAAGAAGAAATTCGATACACTTACACAAACTAATGAGAAGAGCTGCATGAACAGTTTAAAATATTGTCAACAAGGCAGTGCAGTTAAACAGTAACTCCATCGTGGGTTACATTGCAGACCACCCACCCCCTCAATAAGTCATATCCACCTAATAGAAATACCCTTGAAATACACTCTAGGCATGTTTTGAGGACATTTATGGCACATGGAATTTTGTGAGGTCTTTTCACACACTTAACTCATTCACTCCCAAAGACGTTTTTAAACGTCTTTTCAGACTTGGTCCAGAATTGGCTGGTACTGAATGAGTTAAACACAAAATATATGAAGAGTGAGCAAGAGTAATATATAACACAGAAAGATTGACAGTAAACAAATCTCTATATATGCCCAAAGATTTTTATGTTCAAATGAACCACTTATTTCTTTCTGTAGGCGTAAAAAGCAGGATTAAAGCCAAAACTAAGCTAGGGTTGAACTAGACCCGCTCCCTGTTTTCATCTTATTTTAAATTTGCAGTATACTGCCATCCAGTGTTAGGCAGTGTAATTACATCTAAAGCAGAACAAAATGGAGTTATGGACAAAACACTAAAAATAATACATCTGTAAACTGGCGGGACTGCGAACCGAGAACCAGCGAACTGCATTACAGTAATCCCTCGTTTATTGCGGTTAATGGGGACCAAAACCACCAGCGATAAAGGAAAATCCGCAAAGTAGCGACCAATTAACATATATATAAACATTTTTTTTTAATGCCCCACATGCTCTCTCTCTCTCTCTCTCCCTCCCTCTCCCTCTCCCTCTCCCCCAAAATATAAATCTGCAATATTATCTTGAAACATCGAATTATCCATCTGGCTCACTTTTTTTGTGGCCGTTGCGCGTGTATACACACAAAGTCTGATTGAAAACGTTGCTCATCGACAGTATATCATCCTCAAGTAATACAGAGGCACGAGCGTTTCGACACAGTTATTAAACTTCGTCTTCATGTTTGCGTAGCGGCGCTTTAATACCAACTGGAAATATTAGCCCAACTCAACACACAGCCTCTTATCTTTCATAATCCGGCCTGCCTTTTGCTCCCCTCAAAAGCTCGCACCTTTACATGATGCAGCCCGGTTACCGTGGAAACAAGCAGGAGATGCTGAAACGCAGTCAAATGTGACAGCATTCATTTCCAGCCGACTCTTTGTCAATGCAATCATTCATATCAGAGCTTCGCACACTTTACTGGAATTCAACTTGCCCCTCCCCCCCACACACCCACATACACACAAATAAACCCAACCCTGAACGTCAGTAACTAACCAGTGAGTTTCTTCTCTTCCCCCGTAGGCCTGCCAGTTAAATATCCACTATCTCAAGGTAGCCGCTCTGCCTGCTCCTCCTCCTGTGTTTCTCTATTTCTTACACTGCCGACGTACTACTCTGGACTGTTTGTGTTTGTGCGTCCACAAGTGAATACGATTCACAAATACGACCCACCTGGCCGATAACACTGACTGTACTCGACTATGTGTGTGTGTGTGCCCTTGGCTGTCTCTGAACTCCTTTCAGCAGTTCTCTTGTCTCTGTGAGCATGAATTACAAACCGTGCGGGAGGACACAGCGCAAGCGACCAAGAACAATAACAAGCTCGACACATTTTGATCGATCCAGGCAAAAAGCAGGACTCTGCATTCTCCAAGGTCGCACGAGCAATATCTGAAATTTGAAGCAGCGTCGTCTCTTTGCTTAGCTGCAATAAGAGCGACAATAAACGAGAAAAAAAAGATGCAGCATATGGAATTAATAGTTTGCCTTTTTTTAATGAAATGTAATTATATACATATTTTATTGGGTAATTACACTGGTCAACAGCAAATTTTAATCAGACATGGCTTACTTGTCCCTGAAGGATATTTTTGATACCGATTTCAAAAAATGTCTTCACTTTTTCAGGTTTTTGAGATATTTTCTCTTTTTTTGTTTTGTTTTTAATCTTTTTGATTTTAACCTTAAAATCTTCCCCAATGCGGATTTTCAAATTTACAGGTATGACGGAGAGAAAAAAATCCACCCGTTGCTGAACATAGCCCTTAATTCAGAAATATTCCTCAATCATCATGAATACCATGGTATTGAAAACTTGCCATGTTCGAGAAAAAAAACACAAAAAAAACAAGGGCAGATACAGAAGCAGTGCAAAAAAGAAAATTAAAAATATAGAAAGGTTGACTGGCATGACTGACTAAAAATAATGTAAAGACTGGTTGACCAGTGTTATTGTCTCCCATTGCCATGACAACCACAGATGACCGTTATATTTGATATTGGTGGCACTAAGTGTATTTCATTTCCATTCTTAAAATAATACAGCATTAACTATATCTAGTACCGGTAATAAATAATGTTATTTATCAGGTCTTTTTTTTGGGGGGGGGGGGGGGGGTACTTCTTATTTTATTGTATTTGTATTTACCACCCAGGGAAGTAAGATAGTTAGTCTGTCACTGTCAAGAGACCTGGGGCAAAATATGGATATTGACATAAAAATGTAATTAATAACTGGACTTGGAAAAAATAAAATAAAATCAAGTTGTTTTTTTACTTTGCGAAGATGTCGTTCAATAGTACTGTGTTGAACTTGAGCTGCACATCTTTCACCTTTTTTTTTTTCTTGTGAATCCCCCCCTCCCTCAATCTACTTGCCTGTGTACTAACTCACGTCCTCTTGCTACGCTGGACACTCACTCACTTGAATGAAGACCCATGGCGTGCATGCTCAATCTGTCCACACGGGGGCAGTGTCATACATGTAAAGACACCGTGTGTAGTACTGGACATGCAGTTTTCCGTGTGTTCGGGTGCTTGTTGACGTTGTCAATCACAATTAAACACGGTGACACAGTAACATGTATTCAAGACCGCCTGCCACCAATATTATTTGCTTTGTACTCGTGTATTGGTGCCGTGGCACTTCAACTGACAAGCGACCCGATTAATGAGCTTTCGCGATGCGACCCGTCGTCGCTGGGATTATTTTTTTATTTTGGGCTTGAATTGCAGGCAGAAATTTAATTGCTTAATTTTACACAAAACATTGAAAATGTCAAGTTTTTTTCCTATCATAATCAAGCCACATTTGAGAAGATATGCTCGAAAAATGCTAACGCAAAATGTATAATGCCATATATGCGCTAACAAAACTAGCATGGATGTTTTGGTAGTTGTAACTCTTATGGCAACCACAAGATAAGCAGCAACAAGAAAGACAACATAATACTCACAGGCATACATCATTTCTCCTTGGCATAGAACGACAAATCTTACTGCAATGTACTGAGCATCATGATGTGAAAATCTCGTTGGTCTAATATACTGTACATGTATTGTACTGCTCCCCCGTTGCCCAAGGTGCACACAGATAGCGCACAATGGAAACGGTTTTCTTACTCGACATGAATTCGCATTCAATTAGTTTATAATTTGAAGTGTTTTGAGTTGCAGACGTGGTCAAAGCACAAATCAAATTCCTTTGAACGTCCTACCATTAGCTTTTTGATGCATTATAGAAGGAAAACGGGGGCTAATTGCCAACATGAGAGATTGTTGGTCTGATGTTAGCAGGCAGCGCCGGGTGAGGTGGCGCTTGCCTGCGAGCTGGCAGGGTCTTAATTGTCTTGCTTTGTTGTCGTCGTCGTTCAAAGACAACCATCGAGCCAGTCATTACAATGGCACACGGCCTTGGTGTCAGCAAGGGAAAATTGTCATCTCATTGCCACAGAGGAAATTAGCACATCATTTGCAATCAACATGCGCGTGCGCACACACACACACACACACACACACACACACATATTTCTTCTTAAATAGACAACTACTGAGAATTCCACTTCACCGTTTGTTTTGATTGACTCTTGGGATGTTTCGATCAGGGTATACCGTCAATATTTGTCAACGATGGGCTAAAAACAGCCCTTTGGCACCCTCGTCATTAACTCATTCACTCCCAAAGACGTTTTTAAACGTCTTTTCAGACTTGGTCCAGAATTGGCTGGGACTGAAAGAGTTAAGAGTCAGATAATACATTGCACTCGACTTGATAATAGGAATGTGGATTTTTTTGCTTTTGTTACCAATGGTTCATGCCTCGTTAGTTTTCACCCACCCTGTGGAATAAAATCTGAATATTACATCCCCGAAAACTGTAATTTTATTAGAATGGACAGTAGTCGCAGTATTATGGGAGGGAAAGTTTGAAAATGTATGACAATAACTGTTATGAAGTTAGAGCACAATGAGGGGGCGAATGTTTGAAGTCTTTGTCTTTGATATTGTCATATGAAAACGACCATTTTGTCTAGTAAAGAATTTCTTACAATTGAACGCCCACCTTGCCTATCCTTGAAAGTTCAGTCGGATTTCATTCTGGCAATCTGTTCTTTTGTTTCCATAGCATCTGTTCCGCGTGTTTGTCTTGGCCGTTTACTTTTTTGTGCGCTGGCCGCACGTCATTGAAAATGCGTATTGTCCAGACGTTGGATGACGAAATGCGCAACGTCCGCGTTTGTGCTTTTTGACCGCCGCAGAAAGCCAAGCTGGGCCACGGCAAGAAAGTCATCACGCCTTCGGACCACCGGCGCTTTAGCCTCCCTTTGGGCAACGCCGAGCGTCTGCGTCTGAGCGACTTCAACTTCCTGGCCCTGCTGGGGAAAGGCAGCTTCGGCAAAGTGATGCTGGCCGAGATGAAGTCCACCGAGGAGCTGTACGCCATTAAGATCCTGAAGAAGGACGTGGTCATCCAGGACGATGACGTGTAGAATGCACCATGGTTGAGAAGAGGGTGCTGGCACAGAGGGACAAACCGCCGTTCCTCACGCAGCTCCACTCCTGCTTCCAGACTGTGGTGGGTGAAAACTTGCCTGCAACTAAGTAACAAGTGTCCAGGGGTTTTATTACCGTCTGAGCAGGGTCTTCGTTTCTCTTTTGTTGGGGTTTTTTTTGTGGGTTGCCATACTTTGGAAGTGGATGGTCAGACAATATGTGGCCCCTTACAGCGGTTAAGTTGCCCATCCAAGTTCTTGAACAACAGAAGTACAGAGTGAAACAATAACCAATATTTTTTTGGAGGGGTGGGGGGGGGGGGGGCAGAAGAAACAAGCCGCATTGTTTTGCCAACAAAACAAAAATGCACTATTCACAACCATCAGTCAGCATTAAAATATGTCATCTTATGACAATTAAGTGGTATTGTTTCAAAATAAGGCAAAAATACCATGATATTAAAATCTAAGTTTTGTGAGGGCAAAAGGTAATTTTAACAGGGGCGAATTACAAAAAAAAAAAACTTTTTTTTTGCACCATTCATTTGGAAAAAGTCTTGAAAAAAATAGGACCGTATTATCGCAAAAATACATATTTTGTTATTGAATAAACAAACGACTCAACTTCTACCGTTAACTGACTGTGTGGATGGGCCTGTTCAGAGAAAAAAAATAAAAAATTAATTAAAAATTAGCCTTATTCAAGCAAGGATGTCAAATTTACAGTTATTGTGATACGTCACAATCACGTGAACGCATTTTAGTGGCCTAAAGCTCGGGTAGGGAGGAGCAATGTTGCTATTCAAGGCTATTATTACATTTGACTTACAGTCAAACCTGGGTTTTCGAACGTCTCCGTTCTTGACCAATTCGGTTTTTGACCAAAAATGTTGAGTTTTTTATGCCTCGGATGACGAACAAATTTCAGTTCTCGAACAAACTGACAAATTTGATTCCTCGCCTTCCTTACACGAGGAAGTGACGCTTCCTCGGGTAGACGAGGAAGTGACGCTTCCTCGTGTTGCTTTCCATTGTGAGCAGACGTGTTCAGTAAACATTTTTATTTTAAAAAGAGCGTGGTTTTGGTTTTCGAACAATTTCGGTTTTCGAACAGCCTTCTGGAACAGATTATGGTCGAAAACCGAGGTTTGACTGTATTTTATTATGGCTGGTCATCTAATGTGTGTTTTAAAAGATATAAATTTTTAAAACCAGCTTTTGTAGGTCAAAATTAAATAAACAAAAAATGAAAATAAAAACAAGAAAATCGACATTTTTTCAAAATCAGGGCTAAAAATACGGGGCACATGAAGCCGTCTCAGATTCAAATTTCCTGCTGACTGGTAGCAATGAAAGAACTCAAGAGAGATTCATTCGTCTGCTTTGTGTTTAGGATCGCCTCTACTTTGTGATGGAGTACATCAACGGGGGAGACCTCATGTATCATATCCAGCGTATGGGCAAGTTCAAGGAGCCGCAGGCCGTGTACGTTTTTTTTTTTTCCCTCCTCATGATGCAATACAGGCGGCCCGGTGGGCCAGTGGTTAGCGCGTCGACCTCACAGTGCAGAGGTACCGGGTTCAATTCCAGCTCCAGGCTCCCTGTGTGGAGTTTACATGTTCTCCCCAGGCCTTTGTGGGTTTTCTCCGGGTACTCCGGTCTCCTCCCACATTCCAAAAACATGCATGGCAGGCTGATTGAACACTCCAAATTGTCCCAAGTGTAATGGTTGTTCGTCTCTGTGTGCCCTGCGATTGGCTGGCAACCAGTTCAGGGTGTCCCCCGCCTACTGCCCGAAGATGGCTGGGATAGGCTCCAGCACCCCCCCCCCCCGCGACCCTCGTGAGGATAAGCGGATCGGAAAATGAATGAATGAATGAATGATGCAATACAATTTGAGTCATTACTTTATTATTCATTCTTTGTTTCCCCTCTGCCCCAACAGGTTTTATGCAGCCGAGATCGCCGCTGGGCTATTTTTCTTACACCGGAAAGGAATTATCTACAGGTGGGTGACACTTGACACATATGTAAATTCATCTGGAAACAGATAAACAGTTTATATCGATTAATTCACTTAAAAATTCAGCTGTAATACTCGATTGTATTTCTGTATTGTATGAACAGCATTATGTGTCTTTTAAGTGAAGCCCTTTGTTGGACTTTTACTACAGACACCCATGACACCACTTCTGGCCCTTATATGATAGTATGGCTGGAGAGAAATCGGTGCACTGGTCACTGCTAGGTGTCGTCACCTTTTGTGTCATGTGGAAGAACACTGGCATGGTTTTTGGCCACACACCTTGCAATGAGTCCTTTTGCTTCTCTGACCATCCCAAGCAGACTCCTTTTCTCCATTCGAAAGTTGATCTTGTCACAGTGTGTTTTCTCCTCCAGCGGGTGACCTTGCTTATCAGAGTATGCTGTCGATACTTGCAGGTGACATTCTTTGCTGTTGAATTTCAAATATCTTGATTCCGCTTTTCAAAATAAGATTGCATTCCATCATCTGGAGTCTTTGGGAGGGTTTCCAAACTGGAGGTTGACTGCTAGCTTGGGAACAGTGGCAGCCATTTGAGCATCGAGCTCCAATCTTTCTCGTCTGCGCCAGGATGTTTGGCGCTGGCACAAGCTTTAAGTGCAGCTCTCTTAAATGTTTGACTCAATGTTGGAGAGGCTGATATTGATTTGGACTTGGCTCTTGACGTAATTTTCATTTTCACCAGGTTTATCAACGGAGCAATCCATTAACATATTTGATCAACTCTGTTGCGCACAATTAGTGTAAGTTGAGGGGTTCGTAGGTTTTGGATGGATTGCTCTACGTTCGTAATGGGCAAAAAGGGGAGATGTACTTCGTTTAAACACAGCTCTTTTTATTTTTTCCTCGTAACTCTCGAACGTACTCCTTCCGGTAACGATCACACTTCCTGCTTTTCTTCGCCAATCAGATGCAAGCAACATAAGAATATTTCAGAAAGTATTAAACAGAATATAATTTAGGTAAATGTAACATAAAAGAATATAAGGCTCAAATATAAAATGATAATTAACAATTTAACAAAAGCTTACATTAATTTTGCTTTGAACCGTATCTCGTGTTTTTCTCTCTGCAGAGTTTGACAACTTTATTGCATTGCATAGTTTGTTTTTTGTCAAAATAACAACGTACAGATATTGCCCGACGTCCTGCATTAACTGTAGACTTATGTAACGGTTACAAATACAGTTTGCGTTGTTGGGCGTTTCGTGGCAGATTGCGTTTGCGTCCAATTATATCGAAACGAATACCTTCATTTTCCCCTTCAACCCGTAACCAAACACACCGTCTGACTTTTCAAAAATTAATTGGCCAGTAAATTATCTGAAAAGTGGCCTACCTTTCATCCAAAGTTACGTGTCGCGTGTCCAAACGATGGAGTTTAGTCCGGCGAGCAAAGCCCCTCACTTGTGCACTCCAACGCGATGTCCAAAACGAAACCAGCGCTGTCCAGTCGAGCCAAAACGAAACGTTAACCAGTTCCTTGATGAACGACTAGCATGACATAAATATAGAGTCTTTCCAATAAGATATTTATTATTGAGGGCTAAAAGTAAAAAAAAAGGTTATAACTCTTCAGACGGGAGGCGTCGTTTCACTCGAAACGTCCCAAGGTGCTGTACGTCTTTAAAGAGTTTAATTTTCCAAAAACATCAAACCAAATCAATTCCATGTCCGCCCATTACCGAATCAAAACACGAACGAAAAAAACACAACAAAATCAAACTTAGTGTCTTTCCCGTTCCCACACCTGCCACTCATTACTTGGAGCGTCCTTTTTTGGGGTTAGGGGAGGGGAGGGGTCACGTGCGTACGAACCAAAGAAGCAGAGCCCAAAGAGAAAAACTAAGATGATTGTAATATGGCTCCAAAAGGCAAGAATTTCCCCCAAAAAATTCTAAACGAAATTTCCACAACCTTCCATAATTATTGGCAGCCTTGGTTGAGATACTGTATGTTCTTTAGTTTCTAATAAATTCTGTTTATATCAAAGTAAAAAAAAGAAGAAATTCCAAAATCCATCAAATGCATTTATTCGTTGGGAAACATTTTTCCCAAATTAGACTCATTTAACGGCAGCCATTTTTGACAATTTTGACCAATTTTTGGAGGCCACAATAAACAGAAAATTGAGTTCTCTAGTTATTTAAGGGGCGGCCCGGTAGTCCAGTGGTTAGCACGTCGGCTTCACAGTGCAGAGGTACCGGGTTCGAATCCAGCTCCGGCCTCCCTGTGTGGAGTTTGCATGTTCTCCCCGGGCCTGCGTGGGTTTTCTCCGGGTGCTCCGGTTTCCTCCCACGTTCCAAAAACATGCATGGCAGGCTGATTGAACACTCTAAATTGTCCCTAGGTGTGAGTGTGAGCGTGGATGGTTGTTCGTCTTTGTGTGCCCTGCGATTGGCTGGCAACCAATTCAGGGTGTCCCCCGCCTACTGCCCGAAGATGGCTGGGATAGGCTCCGGCACCCCCCGCGACCCTAGTGAGGATTAAGCGGTTCAGAAAATGGATGGATGGATGGATAGTTATTTAAGCATGGAACCGACCAAAAGAAGAGCTTGAACCCCCTTCTCTCATCAGAAAAAAAGTACATCTCTATATTTTTACCATTCTTTAGTAAACAGCAGTTGAACTTTCGCAAGTTTCATGAAAATATTTGTTTTACAGGAAAAAAAAGCTTTTTGTGCAAGGATGCATTTGAAGCAGTGCTTTCACTTTGATGCCGGTTTTTTTTTTTTTTCATATGTCAAACATCAAATGTCAAATACTTCAAATATGTAAACAATGGTTTCCGCCTAAATAACAACATAACACAAAAAAATGTCACTTTGATTGCAAAATAACAGTTTATTGCAAGATTAACAATACACTTACTTACACAAGATACAATACAAGATAAACTTCATGCATCGGTCATGCATGAAGTTTTCATGAACGTTGAACTTTGTGAGTGTGTGTTTGTGTGTCTGCGTGTGTGCGCGCATGTGTTCGTCGAGGGTGACGATGGGACTCCGTCATCTTTTTATAAATGAAAAAGCTCTGTTGTAGTGTTAGCTGCCAATATTTGTCCATGTTCTCAACACCACACTGTTTTCGCACGCCACCTCATGCCGTAGGATCACCGTACCACACCTAAGCTCCGACAAAGCCACCCCCGCCATCTTCTGGTAATTTTATTTATATAGATTTTTTTTTGCGTCATAGAGAGGAGGAGGGTCTGATGCAATCTGTGAATGAGAATAAGCCGTTTGCATTGTAGATCATGTAAAAAAGCGACCAGTAGGTGGCAGTGGTGCCTCATGTGATTGAAATGCATGCTTTTACAAAAAGCTCTTTTTCTCTGTTTTTTTGCCCAGGAATCCCCTTTTTCCATGAAACTTAGCCATTTTGTACTGCCGATTGCTGAAGAATGGAAAAAGATAGAAACATTTTGTTTTTCTGCTGAAAGAAGAGAGTCCAAACTTTATTTTCGTAGGCTCCTTGTTTATATAGCATTAGAACCAAATATTCTGTGGGCCTTGCAAGATCAGTCAAAATCCAGTAAAACGCTGGGGTTGAGGGGGTTGCTCCAGTGAAAATGGCTGGGATTGAATGAGTTAAAGAGGTCACAGACAAGCATACACTGGTAAAGAAGGATTTTAGCAAAAGTTACCCAATTTATGTCAAACAACTCTGATATCCAGAAGAGCAAAATATGAAGTCTAGTGGCTCTAATGAAAGACTAAGTCGAGATAAGAAAAGCCAAGCAAAGAGTGAGGTTATCATTGCCTACTCAAGACGACTGCTGCCTGCGTTGCAGGGACCTGAAACTGGACAACGTCATGCTGGACTCGGAGGGCCACATCAAAATCGCCGACTTTGGCATGTGCAAGGAGAACATGTATGAAGGCATGTCCACGCGCACCTTCTGCGGCACGCCCGACTACATCGCACCAGAGGTGAGGCGCTCATGGTGAGGAAACGCTCACCGACGACTTTCTTCACTTGAGTGCAGCGGCGCCTTGAGCTCGCAAATTATCTTTCCCCCTTTGAAGTGAGTGGAAATTAAAGCAAAATGTTTGGAATATATTTTAAAGAACAAAAATAGCACTCTATAGCGTCAGACAGTTAACATATAGGAAGGAACTTTTTTTTTTTCCTCCAATTTAATAGACATAGTGCTGCTCCTTCTGTTGTACACGTCTTGGCCCCCAGGGGGCAGTATAACGCACAGATAGTCATGAATTAGACCGTCGAGATTGCTCAGTAATCCGTAGGAGAGGGTGACACTGCTGGCCCATCCCAGCCCCCACAGAAAAAAAATCTATCTCGTGCCAGTCCCAGGCCATAATTTAAAAAAAAAAAAAAAAATCGGTCAGCCACTATATGAGGAATTACCATATGGTGTTGTAACTTCATGACTTCATGATGCCTTTGCAGACAATGACTTCTGTGTGTAATGAATGACATCATAGCCATCTACAGTCAAACCTCGGTTTTCGTCCATAATCCGTTCCAGAAGGCTGTTCGAAAACCGAAATTGTTCGAAAACCGAAACCACGCTCTTTTTAAAATAAAAATGTTTACTGAACACGTCTGCTCACAATGGAAAGCAACACGAGGAAGCGTCACTTCCTCGTCTACCCGAGGAAGCGTCACTTCCTCGGGTAGAGGAAGGCGAGAGGAGTCAAATGGTGCATTCAAGTGCGCTCAGACTGTTCGAGAACCGAAATTTGTTCGTCATCCGAGGCATAAAAAACTCGAGATTTTTGGAAGAAAAACGAATTGGTCGAGAACCGAGACGTTCGAAAACCGAGGTTTGACTGTAGTCTCTTTTTGCCTATTTATTTATTTTTTTTGTAATTGTAAATTGAGGGACCAGCACAAATTGTACAGTTTCCTCTGGGGGGTTTCTGCTAAGTGCAGCTGCATTTTGTTTTGTTTTCAACGCATCTCTGATTATTGTGGCGTGAGTATGTGTGTGTGTGTGTGTGTGTGTGGGAGGGATGATTGTCACACGCGATAGTAAATTGAAAGGTGGGAGAAAGCGTCTTTGTCTTTGTAGTTAAAGGGGAGGCTGATTTGGTGGGCTTGGATGACGTGATTTTTTTTTCTTTTTCTTGTTTCACTCACTTTACCCTCTTTCATGTGTTATCTTCTTGTCTCTGTCAGATTATAGCCTACCAGCCGTATGGAAAGTCAGTGGATTGGTGGGCATATGGTGTTCTGCTGTATGAGATGCTGGCAGGACAGGTAAAGAAGTGCAGTTGATGGGCACCGTTTTTTGTTTGTTTGTTTTCTTTTTAAATCACCCCCATTTCCTCTCAGGCACATCGTGTCACTGTTCACCCTTTTATGCACCAACAATGATAGAGTGAAACTCCTCTACGACGAAATCATGTTTGTAGCAAGAAATTTTTCACAACAGGGGGTTTTTCACTGTAGCAAATTTGAAACAGGAAAGTGGGAATGGTGTTAATGCATGAAGATTTTTTCACACTAGGGGGTATTTTCACCCATGTAGATTTCGTTGTAGAGGAGTTTTACTGTAACCTGTAACATGATAAACCATCCACTGTCGTGACCGCTGTACCTGAAAGGGTAAATGTCCTCTTCCTCAAGCGCATACCTCCGAACAGTAACGTCAGCATCAATGCTAAAGCAAACGCAATTTGAGGAGTTGTCCTAGCCAGTATTACACCCCCAAAAAAAAAAAAATGACTGCTCTTTTCAGGTACACATTTCAGAACAATGGTTCTTAATGGTTCTCGAACCGCAGGGGTTCAGTGAATCGGTCTGAGGGGTTCGACGGAGCCTCTGCCGTCATTGTCAATCAGTTATGACACGCCCACTTGGCCATCACTGGCTGCAGATGATCACATGACATTGCTTGTCCAATCAGTGCTGCGGGAAATTTAGTTCGCTCAGTAGTCAACTTGTGACAGTTGTGATTGTACATCGTACAATTTAAAAAAAAGTATACTTATCTCTTGAAATGTTATTTACTTTTTCCCTGTTTTTAGTAAACGTGGGGGTTCTTTGATATCTTGAATTTGTAAATTCGTTTTGTTTCAATCGCCTCACATTTCAATGACTTGATGTCGTACCGCTCTTTCCATTTGTTCCTCCGCAGCCGCCATTTGACGGCGAGGACGAGGATGAGCTCTTCCAGTCCATTATGGAGCACAATGTGTCCTACCCCAAGTCCATGTCCAAAGAAGCCGTGTCCATCTGCAAAGGCGTACGTGCACCGGCATATTACATTGCGGCTCTTACAATACATCGCGCTGCACCTCAGCAATACCGCAGTGTATTTTTCACTACACCCGCTATATTGTGGATTTTTAGGCTCTTTTTTTAAACCTTTTACAGTGAAACTCCTCTACAACAAAATCATGTTTGCAGCAAGAAATTTTACACAACAAAGGGTTTTTCACTGTCGCAAATTTGATCTTAGATGTAAACACACACACACACACAAACGTATGTGTACACACATACAAAAACGTGTGTGTACTCGTTATTTTTTTTCCAATAGTGTGTAAGTATGAGCATAGACTTATTTGACACTTCATATAGTCAATGCGTCTGAAACTAACAATAACAAATACTTCCTGGACTACTGCGCATGTGTAAACCAGTGTGGTAGTTGCTGTTGCCGTTTCCGAACGAAGCAGTACAGGTCGCTGTTGGATTAGACTTTGTTGTAGTGAATCTTGTCGCGAGGCAAGAGCAGAGAAAAATATTTTGTATAACGCAACAGGGTTTTTTTTCGTTGTATGGGGGGCAGGAGAGTGGGAATGGTGTTAATGCATGAAGATTTTTTCACAATAGGGGGTATTTTCGCCCATGTAGGTTTCGTTGTAGACGAGTTTCACTGTATTAAAAAGTAGTTGGCCAAAAGTGGCACTAGTAGTGTAGAAAAAAAAACATGACTGGTGTCATGTCTGTCCATGTAGGTTTCATTGTAGAGGAGTTTCACTGTATTACGGAATTGGGAGTTGCACGCCTTAAGTGTAGTATACATACAGCAATGTGAAGTGTGTAAAGCAAGATGTCCCATTTTTGCGTGGCAGCTGATGACCAAACACCCTTCGAAGCGCCTTGGCTGCGGGCCCGAGGGGGAGCGGGACCTCCGGGAGCAGGCCTTCTTCCGACGCATTGACTGGGAACGGCTGGCCAACAGGGAGATACAACCACCGTTCAAGCCCAAAGTGGTAGGGAGTGCACAACGCTGACCTTTTTTTTCCCAAAATCATAAAATTCACTTTTCCAATTTTGGGGGAAACAAATCTCATTGCTTCATTTGCCTTCATTTTAGTGGAGCCCCAAAATATAAGACTGAAACATTTATGTAAAATAATTCCGATAAATCCAGTGTTGTTTATTGTTGTTCAGATTCATTTCTTGCTCGTCCCTGTTAAAAATAGAAAGGACGAGGACCTTGAACAAATCATCACATATGAAATTACAGTCGCAATAACCAAACCGCAATTCCATTCCTTAATGTATGGACCTTGTATCCACTGCAACTTGTAAAACATCTATTTTTGTGGAGCAGTTAACGTGTATTGGCCCGAATATAAGACGGCCCTGATTATAAGATGACCCCCTCTTTTCTCAAACCTCGTTTGAAAAAAGACTTTTTGAACACCAAATTAATTTTTATACAGAAAATAATTACAGTACATCTGAAACAAATGATTCTAACAATATATTTGAGAGAAAAAGCATGTTATTTTGCCTCATTCAAATCTTAATATCTGAACATTTTAAAAATGTAAACTTAAGTGCAATCACATTCGTAAATGAATGGCTTATGGGGTTTTTTTTTTAATGTAAATGACATCATAACTTCTCCTCACCTGCCGGTTAACCTGGCCGATCTTTGACCCACTTTTCTCCAGATTGTCGCTACGTTTCTTCATCTCTTCTCTTATTTTCTTCTCTTTTCTTTCTTACCGCTATTTTTTATTTTTCTTCTTCATGCTACCGCTATTTTTATTTTTATTCTTTGTGACAGGCGTTCATTTTGGCCTGGGGAGTCAAATTCAGCATTTGCTTCAATGGTATCTGGCGCCATCTAGCGGCGTGAATGGGTATAATGTCTAGACCCCGAATGTAAGATGACCCCCACTTTTTCAGTCTTATTTCAATGCAAAAAACACCATCTTATATTTGGGCCAATACGGTATTTTTCCATTCGTTGATTTCGCTGGAAGTACGACAAGAAATTTGCCAAAGGTTGTTCGTCAAGTTCCACGGGACAAGTCATGACTCCTTTCCGCCGCATGCATGATTGCTTCGTTGTGGATTCGGCCCTATGAATGTTGTCAATTTCACCACCCAGCCCTTGTTGTGGAGCAGCCAGTTGTGCAAAAAGTTGTGAAGCCCTCAACATTTAGTCGCAATTAACGCTCATGCCAGAAAGCGCCGCTGCAGTTTGGCAATTTCAAACGTTAAGCTGGAAAGATTGATTTTTCGAGCCTCGTGTACTTGCATCATTCCTTTACAGTGTTCGGCGTTGAAAGTAATCCCGCGTGTTTTTTATTTTAGTGCGGCAAGGGAGCAGAAAACTTTGACAAGTTCTTCACGCGCACGCAGCCCATGCTGACCCCGCCGGACCAGATGATGATCGCCAACATCGACCAGAGCGAGTTCGCCGGCTTCTCTTACGTCAATCCGCAGTTCACCCACCCGTCGCTGCACAGCGTGGTATGAGCCAACGCCGCCTCGGACCGGCCAGCTCCCCCCCCACAAAAAAACCCAACCCACAACCGTCTCACGTAATCCTTTGTCCGAAAAGTTCAGACATCTCGGTATTACTTCTGTATACTGTGCGCAGATGGGACTGAGGAACACACGTGGGGGAGGAGGGGGGGGGAGGGGCTGCATCGACCACCGCTTCCCTAATCTGCACACCTGCTCCTTGTGCTTCCCCCTGCCCCGCCCCCTCCCTCGCGCTCCTTTCTCCTGCAATGAGCTGCAATGCACGACAAGAACAGCCAATGTATATTTGCTGGAATTCAAAAACAAGAGGCACGAAAACGTGCACACCAGTGCCAAAGTACGAGCGGTTAAATATTATAACCAGTCGCAGTTGGTGTTAATTGAGTCGATAACCCGCCCCCCTGGTCCCTTCAGAGCAGACTTCTTTTGTAGACGACGCCACGTTAAGGTGACAGGCAACAGTGTTAGCCAGTTTAGTTTCAAGAAGCGATTTCCATATGCACAAAGCTGTCCCGTGCTTATGTGTCTGACTCTGTGCGAGCATTAGGAATCCCGTACTACTCCGTGTCAAGTTGAGCTCTCCAAAAAATTTTTGATTCCACCACGGGTTTGTCGGGTTTGTCGCAAGTCCGCCTTCCCCGTTTCTTGTAAATATCTTCCCACGTAAAAAGAGGTTTTATACTAAAAACTGAATGTGTTTTTTCGAAGATTTCTATGTTCCGATAAACCCTGACCCCGCCTTTCCCTTGCCATCCCCAAGGTGAAATTTTGCCTTTGCGGTAATGTTGAAACTCTTTACGCCCTGTAGTAGTGCTTCTCAAGATTTTTGCACAAAATACCACCTTAAAAATAAGTACCAACAATCCTGGCCGATGTTAAAATACAGTAGCGTTGTCGGCCTAAAGAGTCCCAGAAAGTATATTAATTACAGTGGTGCCTTGAGATACGAGGTTTTTTTCAAGATACGAGCCGTCCGTCGCATTGATTTTTTTTTCCGCTTTGAATTAAGAGCACAGACATGAGATATGAATGCTTTAAGGTGGCAGTGAATCACTCAACAACAATCAGTGAACAATTCTTCAAACATGGCCCCTCCAAGTTTAGTGTCAAACTAAACGTAAAACAAAGGAAACTACGCATGATGTATTCAAAACAACCACGTTACACTGCCTTTAAGTTTGCTAGCTTAATGCTAACACATGATTTGAAATGCCATAGGTACGCTAACAAATAACATCAATTTGGCAGCGGTAGAATGCTTTGAGGAACAGATTTTTTTAAGCACAAACAGTGCAGCAACACACGTAGACAGAAAATATTCATAGGCTTGTATTCTCGATCGGATGCAAAAAAACCCCAACTACTTTCACATAAATGGAGCGACAACACACGTAGACAGACAATATTCACAGAATCGTATTTTTGATGGTCTGCAAAAAAAACAACTAATAATGCAAATTATGGAGTTTGTTTTTAGTTATGAGCATGGTCACTAGGTGAATTGAACTAGTATCTCAAGGCACATCAAAAGTCCTGTTAAAGACTGTACTTTGGCAGTGGTTCTTTGGCGTCCACATCGCGTCATTTTGAGAATAACGTGCTCCGTGTTGTTTTTGGCGAAAAGCATGGAGGATTTCTTTCTGGTGTGTGCATGCGTGTGAGGAGAGACGTGTTCTAAGCATGAACGAGAACCTCTGCATGATTCACAGTAATCCCTCCAACACAGAGGGAGCATGCCATTGTCCCTTTTCTGTCCGGATGGTGCGCTTTCATTGTTTGCTCCGTCTCGCTGTCAGGTAACCCGAAAAAAAAAAAACCCCAAAAAGTCCAAACTTTGATAGAATTGCTTCTGTTGGCTTTTTGCTGCCAAAATGGAGTCGTCTTGGCTTCCGGTAAAGCCTGTCAGTTTGAGTTATTGAGTGTACGGAAGTTTTAATGGCTGCCAAATTTCACCTGAAATTCACTTGCGTAACGATTTTTGCAGCTGTCACGTGGACCAAAATTAGGACGCCGACATGTCTCACATTGAGAATCTGTCTGGGAAGAAACACGGAAATGCTGTCAGATAAATCAAATGTGGAGCTCTGATTCGCATTTTGAGGGTCAATAAAGCTGAATGCCACTTCACTAAACTTTGGGCATGGCGAAAAATTTGCTGTTTCATACACGATTAAATTTTGATCTTCCTTTTACTTTTATCTTTTGTTATTATTTATTTATTGATTTATTTTGTTTTGTGGTATTTTATTTTTACGTTCATCTTATTTTATTTTGTTTTATTGTATATTATTTTATCTTGATCTTCATTTTAAATTCAATTTTCTTGTTTTGTTTGGTGGCAAGCAGCTCACCTGTGACGCTTAAAAAGGCCAGATGGAAAATGAACCGCTGGATTATTACATTGGACTTTATTTTCTTCTTTTTTTTATATATATACCATTTATCCTGCTCAGAGGAAAGCTGGAGCCAGACAATTAGTCAGTTATGGTTCATATATTTCTAAAGTTGAATGTCTTACAGTTGTTATCATAAATTATCAGTATTTCAAAAAGAAGAATGGGAATGAACAGGGAATTTATACAGACTGTATTGTACGCAAGTTTAAGTCTAAGACATGCAAGTAAACTTTGAAAATTTGCATTTCGGGCTTCAGTTGACTTGTGAATGGCACTTTATCCGTCTGTCTAATAAAACAGACCGATACAAATTCAACATCTTGAAGTTTCTCTATGCGTTTTCAATCATTACAATCCCAAGTTACAGACTCAACTGTTCATGTAAAAATAAATTCCCGTGATTTCCCAATGTGCAAGTTTTGCATTGTAACATGCCGCAAGAGGCTCCAAAGTCAGAAGCACGGCCATGTTTGTTTGTCTTGTTGTTCCTGTTCTTTGCGCTAGAGCGGATACTGTGTATAAATAAAGTATGAAAAATATGAACAAGTGCGTGTCAGTGTGGCGCTGACTTCTTTCAAGGTGTGTTTGGACAGGACTATTTGCGGTCACTCAAACTGGAATTTTAGGGTTGACTTGGGGGCTTGCAGACCTTTTTACTCGCTTCTCTTTTCCCACTGCGTATTGCAATTGCCTAATTTTTAATTGTTGTTTTCTTTAAATTATTATGCTAGGCCTAGATATTGCTGATACTGCGTATTGTGTACAGGTATAGCAATAAGAATGTATTTGCTAACTCTATGCTGAACAAATAATAATGTTTCATTCAGTCCCGATACTCAAATGAAAACTTTCAATCACAATGATTTGGAAACAAATGTGTGTATCATCAGATTTCATTGGAAAAAAATCATTTTGAGAGCCTGTGATGAGACTCCACGGCCCCTAGAGGGCGCCTTCTACCCACACGTCAGTTTTTGTGGTCGATGGGACGCCAATTGCGACTTGAAAACATAAAGATGAGAACAAACATGAAGCAAATGTGAATTTCTGTTACAGGTGTTAATTTATAGAACGGTTATGAAACAAAATTGAAAAAGTGGGAATCACTCGATGTGTTCAAAAAAAGTTTCGAAAATAGAGTTTATTCTGCCCTACTTGTCAGTGTCCAAGACGTGAACAGATAGACAGATAGTAACAATGAAAAGAGACCAAGAATCCAAAATGTCGAGATGGAGCTTTAGTTTTCTTTTTCCTTATGTTCGCTATCTGTCTATCTGTTCAAGTCTCGGACACGGGCAAGTAGGGCAGAATAGTAAAAAGACGATGCTTTCCAAGGCATATACTGAAGAAGAAAACAAGAAATGATGACAACAGCTAGCACGAAACCATGCGCGCTTCACTGGACTGGGTACTTCCGGTTTGTGTTGCCAAAATTAAAGTCCCCTAGAAACTAACTAAAAACGGAAAATGACAAAGTTGGTACAAAAATGTACCAGTCAGGTACACTGCGCTTAGCGAAGACATCTAGATATGATTTTATCCCTTATTTCCATTTTGCTCTTAGTGTGTTTATACGTTCAATCGCTCAATCGGTCATGTAATCAAATCAATCAGTGTCAACCTGATTTGCCTTCTCAAGCGCCACTTCCTGTCTGCTGCTTGTACTGTGACGTCAATTGCTCCCTAATTGTTTCAAAGCGACGCGGCAGCGAGTACGCGTCGTACGTTGGTGCCAACTTCTCGCGATGCGCGCACACGACAGTACGTATAATTCATTCATGAGCCCTCATTACACATGCAAATTATGTAGGTCAACAAAAAAAAACAGACCCGAATCATCAACACATCTGCTGCAAAAGCTTGCTTTATGTAAGATAAACGTGAACGTGACCCACCGTAGATTTGACGGAGCATAGAAAAGCCAACGCGACTTGGGAGCTCACGCAGGGCAGAATAACATAATCATCATCATCATCATCATCATAAAATAATAATACTGTGCCGTGAATCACAAGGCTTCGCATTAGAATTTACAATCACATAGAAAATCAGTGACTTTTTCATTTTTAGACATCTTCATCCAGGATATTACCGTCATCATCATCATGAGCTATACCTTTATAATTTTTCGCATCAATTACTTTCTGTCAATTTATTACTGTATATGTTTTTATGTTCAATAAACAAACCACCAAGTCACACCAAGCACCATTGTCTTGAAAATCACAAATGCCTGTCTCCGCACGCACACGCACATCAGTCATGGCTTTTTTTTTTTTCAACAGCGGCGTCACAGTTACGGCCCAATAATAGATCAACATTTTTTGTGCTCCTTTTTTGGGATAATATTTTAAGGCTTTTTTAAGTCCACCCAAACTGATGCAAACAACGGAAAGCTATACATCATGTATTGGATATATATATGGATATATAAACAAACTTAGGCATACAATGTTGAACATTTACAGGTGGTGTCAAACCGTTTCATAGAATGAAAATAAATACTGAAAAAATTTGATAAGAAGTCAGGTCAGAGTCCGATAAGAACACAAAAAGCAAGCAAAGGTTACGAACCCAAACACGTTACAATAACAAGTGGACAAATAAACAAACAAACAAACAAAAAAAGCTTAGTTGGACTGGTGCCCTCACTTGGGCTGCTGTATTAAAAAACTTTGCAAAAGACTTCCGAGGCGTATTAAGGCCGCACTGAAAAGAATGAGGGGGGATCTTGTTGAGAATAAAGTTCTGCTCACAAAAAAAATAAATACGAGGAAAAAATGTAGCAAGTTTGAGACAAACAAATGTAATGTACAAAAATGTATAATTGTATTTTTTGAAAAGAAACATTAATTAGGGAAAAAAAGCAAGCAATTATGTTACAAGACCGTTTTTTGGTTGTTGTTTTTTTTTGGGGGGGGGGGGGGGGCAGGATTTTACAATACCATTTTTGACCACAACATGTACCATAAGGTGTAACTTGACAAGATCGCTTGCAACATGTTTGGTCTTTTATTCTCAACAATTTGTTTTCCTGAAAAATGTCACTTTGTTTTTTGTACAATCACAATTTCCATTTAAAAACTTGGTTATTTTCATACAACTTTATTCTTGTAAAAACAAAGAATATATATATATATATATATATATATAGGGCGGCCCGGTAGTCCAGTGCACGTATTACAAGCTTTGTCATGTTGGGCTTGCGTGACAATGCATAGGCCACTCTAAATTGTCCCTTCCAAAAATTCAACTTGCTGGGATAAAAAAGGATCAAGCGGTATGGATGGATGGATGGATGGATATATATATATATATAATATATATAGGGCTAGTCCAGTAGCAACAAAAGGTACCGGGTTCGATCCCAGCTTTGTAATGTTCTCCCCGGGCTTGCGTGGGTTTTCTCCGGTGCTCCGTTTCCTCCCACATTGCATTCGTTGGGCACTCTAAAACGTGGACTCATTGGCTTTCTGTAAAGACTGCTGGGATAGATAGTGAGGATTTCGGAAAATGTCGCAGTGTACCTTGTATTCTTGTAAAAATATTTTTTTTAATTGTTCTTGTAAAACTACCACTTCTTAACTGTGATGATAGGATTTGAAAGTCAGGTACCTTGGGTGATGTAAAATAGCAATTGTAGTCCAACTTTGCCCTCTTATTTTCTCAAGAAGTGCGATTTCCTCTTACAAAACAGTTTTCTTGCCCTTTTAAGGGGTAAGCCTTGTAAAATATCATTTATTTTCCTCTATGAACTATGATAGCTTCTTCTTTGTAAAATTACAATTTTATTCTTGTAAAATGTAGCTTTTCTTAGAACTTGATTGACATGAAATAACTTTGTCATACTTATTTTCATATTTTGCTATGTAAGGGCTGTATCCTTGGTAAATTAACTATATTCTCGTTTAAAAAAAAATTCTCATAATATACCGGTAATAACCTTTGCGGAAAATAATTATAATTTTTTTAAAATCCATAATAGTCCAACGTTATCAGAGTAAAACAACTATTTCATCCTTGGAAAAATGACTACCGGTATTTTTGTAAACTGATTTTATGTTAACGTCGTTATCCATGTAAAATAGTGACACATTAAAAACCGGCAACAATTTTTCTTATTTCTCGTAAAATTAAGAATTTATTGTCATAAAACAACATTAGAACTTCATTGTAAAACTTCACATTTGATGACTCCATATAAGGACTTTTCTGGTGGAAATGTTGGCTTTGTTCTCAGAATGTAGTATCAAGTATTGCTTTTTTTCTTTCTTTTCAGTGTAACCCTAAAACTTCTTGCCCGCCTTTACAACACAAACGCAAATCAAAAATATGCACAGTTCATAATTGTCTTGCCCTTCACTAGTGGATGAAATCAGTCCAGCTGACTCAGGACTCTTTTTCTCTATTTTTTTAACAATTTGAACCCTGCACACTTGCTGAGGTTCCAATCTGGCAGCTCACGCGCGCGCTGACAAACACGCAAGTGCACCTGAAACATGTTTGAGCGGAATGAGGCGAGGGAGGAGGAGGCGTGCACCAAAAAGTCCATGTGTGTGTGGGTGTGTGTGTGTGTGTGTGGGCGCACACAGCTGGCCCCTCTTCCAACAGGGTGCATCCCAATTGTCCACCCGCTCAAAAACAACAACAACAAAAAAAACATCACATCACCGGTTTTGGTCTTGCGGTCTACGCTGAGGTATCCGACGTCATCCGGGCGCCGCTTCACTTTTTGTTGGCGACGCGTCTCTTCCTGGTGGCGAGCATGTCGTAGAAGGGGTCTCTGCTGATGCTGGCCCTAGAGATAAATAAGGAGGCAACGTGAGAGGGAGGAGTGGGCGGGGGGGAGGGTCTCCCTCATCTTTGATATGGAAATGATGCACTTACAAACCCTTGCTTTGATTAGATGAAGAAGAGAAAAAAAAAAAGGAAGAGTTTGTGCAGTGACCTAGTTTGGTTTCCATGGTTTCCTCCTCGTTACTCGGCGGAAGTGAGGCGCACCTCCGGCCGACGCGTGGAGTCAAGCGCAATCACATGCGCTTTTTTGGCGCCCTATTGTGCCGTTTTGTGGGCAAACAATGCCTTGTAAGAGATGAATCGGCGACGAATTCACGGAGGGGCACGCTTTCACGGCTGAGAAATCCTGTTAGCGCCGGTGCCGAGCAAGAAAGGGACTAAACCCCCCACTGTGCATAGATCTCATTCGCTTCACGGCGCCGCGCGACCAACGTTGAGCGACAACGAGCTGCGATCAAGTTTGACGCAAAACACGACAACGCTGGTCAAAAAAATGTTTCCTGTGTTGTTTTTAAATCAGAGATGCAAGTACACGTTCCTACATTTTTTTCCCCGAGCTAGTTAGTAATTAGTAATCCCCGCAAGCGTAATGTTAACAAACAAAATGCCATAGACAGGCGAACAAAGAGTAGCAATCTTGCGTTGTGTTGTAACATTTTGAGCACTGGATATTTGAACACAAAGCGCAGTCTTAATGTTCAAATTTTGCTCTAAAGTGGCTTTTTACTTTTTAGGAATAAAAGTTTGTCTCATTTTGATGCGCATTTGAGAGTTTAACCCTTTCGTGCACCCTATGACCTGATAACATGATAAGTCGTCCACTGTAGTAACCGCTGTCCCTGAAAGGGTCAAAATCCATTGCAAGTATTTCTCAATTGTTGCAACTTTGGTCTTACTTGATGGATTTGATCCACTCCTCCTTCTCCTCGGGCGTGGGCGCCGATATCCGGTAGACTACATGGTTGCCTTCCACCACGCGGCCGTCCGCCTCCGTCTTGCAGGCTTTGATCACCTGACCCTTGTGGTTCGGGTTGTACAGCTCAAAGCAATTCTGCATGACCGCAAAAACGGCAACGTCAGTCCCGCAGGCGCAAATACGACAACTGTACCGTCATTTCGCGTGAATAATACGCAATTTAAAAAATAAAACATAAGATCCAAAATGCCCCCCTCCCCCTGTCCCATATTGTACAATAGGTGATTAAAAACTATTTTTTCACATTTATCGACATTTACCAGTTCCTAGATATTGTATTTCCTGTTTCTGGTGTGGTCGCAGCAGTGCAGCAAAATAAGAGCTGAGTTGCCCTTATTACATACCTCTTCTCAGCACTGGCTTTTTGTATGTTCTGTGAGTGTTGGTTAGCCACACTAGCTACTAGCCGTTCATAGCGCTTTTTTATGATCACCTAAGGGCATGTCGGTGGCCATTTGCATACTGTACAGTCACCTAACGTAATAACTGTAGCTTCTTGCAAAGTTATTACGGGAAGGTGAAGAAATTATGCTGACATATACTTAATGTACGTGATGTTTCCATGTCACGAAGCGCTATTATATTTTACGGCCACCAGATGGTGCTATTACACTGTCTTTTCTGAAGTATTTTAGGGTAGCACACCTGTAGGCAATTTAGTGCAGGCCTCCAGACTCATTCATTCATTCATTTTTCCGAACCGCTTCATCCTCACTAGGGTCGCGGGGGGCGCCGGAGCCCATCCCAGCAGTCTCCGGGCAGCAGGCGGGGGACACCCCGAATTGGTTGCCAGCCAATCGCAGGGCACACAGAGACGAACAACCATCCACGCACACACTCACACCTAGGGACAATTTAGAGTGCCCAACGAGCCTGCCATGCATGTTTTTGGAATGTGGGAGGAAACCGGAGCACCCGGAGAAAACCCACGCAAGCCCGGGGAGAACATGCAAACTCCACACAGGGAGGCCGGAGCTGGGATCGAACCCGGTACCTCTGCACTGTGAAACCGACGTGCTAACCACTGGGCTACCGGGCCGCCGGCCTCCAGACTATCCATCACTATTTATTTATTTTTTTCGAGAATCACAGTGGGCGTATTATATAAGTGTGATATTATTCACAGGAAATGACAGTATTGACTATGTTCAGGCACTTCACTTGATGCCGACATTTTACATTGAGATCTCGGGGATCCCCGCAATTGAGCACAACATAGTTCTGCGTCTTTGCAGATGTTCTCAGCAATGATCACTTTCACAGTGATACTTGTTAAATTCATTGTTAACTTGAAATCCAGAGTGTGATGACTCCAATGTTGCCATCTCTGCTAGTAACAGCAAGCGTTTGGCCAATAGAGGGCGACACTCACGGGCTTCCTGGGCTCCTCCACCTCCCTGATACTAAGATTCTCCAGGGGAATAATCCCACGGGGCTCCTTGTCCTGGAACATAAAGTGGAGCATAAATGAGATGATGACTGTGTTTTGGAGAGGTGAAATCAACCCGGCCCGTTCCACCCGCTTCCATTAGTGTGCCATTAAACAAGGCATGTGATGAGTCCATAACGATAGCTAACAGGCTAGCGAGCGTACAGTCAAGGACGCTCATTCAAAAACAGAAAAGCAGGCATAGCTAGCAACAAATTACAGTTTTTTTGTGAAAATAATGTGAAGAGAATTCATTCAAGCCATAATCATGAACACTATAGTAAGTGTTATAACGTAACGGCAACATTTTGCTGCTTCCAATCCATGTTTTGTTATGTTTTTTCCCTTCGGAATTAGTAGTGCCGCCCCACCAGTCCTCTGATTGGTCAGAACAAAATCCAGTGGCACCTGTATCAGCATTTGCGATGAGTACGCTCTGTTTTTTTGGAGGGGGGGACGTTGTTGTTTGACAAGACAAATACTTATTTTGAACAGCTGGGTCTGTATACTGAATTTTCCACACTAGGCTCTTCGGTGTATAAGGCGCACCATCAATGAATGGTCAAGTTTTAAACTGTTTTCATATACAGTCAAACCTCGGTTTTCGAACGTCTCGGTTCTCGACCAATTCGGTTTTTGACCAAAAATTTCGAGTTTTTTATGCCTCGGATGACGAACAAATTTCGGTTCTCGAACAAACTGAGCGCACTTGAATGCACCGTTTGACTCCTCTCGCCTTCCTTAAACAACGAAGTGACGCTTCCTCGGGTAGACGAGGAAGTGACGCTTCCTCGTGTTGCTTTCCATTGTGAGCAAACGTGTTCAATAAACATTTTTATTTTAGAAAGAGCGTGGTTTCGGTTTTTGAACAATTTCGGTTTTCGAACAGCCTTCTGGAACGGATTATGGACGAAAACCGAGGTTTGACTGTATAGGGCACATTATAAGGCGCATAGGTATAATAGGGGCTGCTGTTGCGTTATACATCCACTAGATGGAGCTATGCTAAAGTGGGTCCAATATTATACAATCAAGCTTTAGTTATAGAGCTTGCAGTTGTAACAAAGCACCGTACATTTAAAATACTACGTTCAACAAATTAGAATATTGATCCATATATACAAGGCGCAAGGGATTATAAGGTGCAGTCATCTTTTGGGTGCGCCTTATAATGTGGAAAATACAGTAATTTTAACGTGGTAGTGGAGACATGGAAGTCCCCAATGAACAATGTGCGCATTGTTGTTGTCAATGCATCATAGTAAGAGTTGTGTGGTTCCACGTCACCGTTGTGTATTCAAAGTAGTAGAGGCAGTTGTCTGTCAGGATGAACCACCTCCTCTTCCAGGTTTTCACTCTGCCTCCTGAGGGGAAGACCAACGGCAAACATTAAGTCACAAAGTGGCCGACCTATTTTTTCCAGAGTAAACTTTTTATTTCTTATACTATTTGGAGTTTGGGAGAAAAAAAAAGATTGGAAAAACTTAACCTGCAAGGGGCAATGAGTGTCTCTGGACTTGTGTCCGTGCAGGACGTTGTAAACGCCTCCATTCATAGCCAAACTCCAGTGAAAGCATCCGTATGGGTGTTTGTGTGCTTTGACCCAGCTTTTCCACTTTGCACTCCAGCATTTCCTTCCTGTTTTCTTGGCGCCTCACACTAAGCCAACAATATCTGGGCCGCAAGTCACTTACGTTCAAATAGACTCCGGCTATTGAAATATAGCGCAGACAAATTTCCGCTATGCGTATCTAGCCATGTATCCGCTTCACATCCTACGGAGGGGGGTATTTTTAGAAAGCTGTCACCTGCAGCGCTGTTGCTCTTGCACAGACGCTCTGTTTAGACTGAAAAACACATAAGGGTCAATAACAAGAAAGGCGACGATGATTCCAAGTAGGGAAGGGGTAGCGGGAAATATCCCAAACGTATATAAACGTCAATGGGATCATGTCCAAATTACACTCACATGGGGAAAAAAAAAACAGGATATAGACGACCAGGTTTTAACTCCATGTTAATGCACACACACTATTAAGAACAGTCTAAGGATTAGTAATCCTCAGTTTCATTCTGCAGTCCAAAATAATGAATTAAAACTGTCCTATTTATAACGGCCCAATTACAAACACAGAGATAAATTCCATTAGCGGCCGGGGGTATTCGTACACTCAACTGCAGATGGGACATATTAGTTTCTTTGAACATTTCATAGGAATAAAAAGTGGATTTTATTGCATTTCAAAAATGCGTGCCAATGCGAATACAGTCATACCTCGGTTTTCGACCATAATCCGTTCCAGAAGCTCTTTTAAAAAAATAAAATCTTTATTTATTTTTTTTTAATTTTTTTATTTTTTTTGCCATTTGTTCATCTAAATGTGTTTTTGTAAATTATGTATGCTTGTTTTTAAATGCACATTTTTATCCTGTTTTAAGCTCATGTAAAGCGTCTTTGAGTACGATGAAAAGCGCTTTCAAATAAAATGTATTATTATTATTTATTGAACACATCTGTTCACAGTGAAACGCTACCTGAGGAAGCGTCACTTCCTCGTGTAAGGAAGGCGAGAGGAGTCAAGTGACGCATTCAAGTGCACTCAGTATGTTCAAGAACTGAAATTCACTCGTCATCCGAGGTATAAAAAAATCGAAATTTTTGGTCGAAAACCGAATTGGTCGAGAACCGAGACGTTCGAAAACCGAGGTTTGACTGTATATTCCTGCTGGGCTTTGTTTCATTCTCTTGAGGGGAATGCAGAGACGGTTATTTGGGGGAAGGGTTTATTTGTCTTGGGGAAATTGGTCTTTAACCCTTTAATGCCCCCTGTAACCTGCTAACATGATAAGCTGTCCACTGTAGTGACCGCTGTCCCTGAGAGGGTTAAAGGTTAACATTTGAGTCATGGAATAGGATTCCTTTTGCACCATTCAAAACACTTTGGGGTCAGTGAGATGATGTTGGTTGGATGGTGCAACCATAACTAACGAAATAAAATATCTGTAAAATGTCCCACAATAAAGGATCGGGGAGTACTGATACCAGGTATCAGTATGGGATCCGATGCTGGGCTTAAAGCTGCCCATAGCAGTCATTAGTCAAACTGTGTTTCATTGGTTTAATAGAAATTTGACATAACAAATGTACTAGTAGTATCGGTTACATGGTATCGGTATCCATACTCAGGTTACAAGTGGTATCGGTTACTTGGTATCGGTATCGGATTCAGAAATTTATAAATTCGTACTAGTAACGGATGCCTACAAAAAAAAACAACTTTTTTTTTTTAAACAAATCGTGAAAAAAAACTACTTGTGCATGTGCAGTGACATCATTTAGTGTGGCTTCATCGTAACATGCTTGAAATGTTGCGATTCCCTCTCGTTTCTCCTTCACTGTCCTCTCGACTGTGTCCAACGGGTAGGACACAGTAAAAAGGTATTGATTCAAAAGCAGGCGAGTGTCGGGTATTGATGAGAAGAGGAAGGCCAGGAATTAAACGTGGCCACAAACCTAATTTGAGCAGCCAGCCCTCCCTGTCTGGGTTGAAGAACGTGTGCGTCAGGTCGTTGCCGTCATCCTCCGGGATCTTAAATGGTTCGCTCTTGATACTGTCGTACAAATTCTGCACAGCGAAAGAGCGAGAAAAAAAAAAAGCCACGTTGACTTTACATTGACCGGATGAGAGCAAACATCCATCCAAGGCAGTGCATTAAAGACGACATTGACAGACTGCGTTTCCCCTTTCAGGCCGCCGAGCGATCATGCTTCCAATGTTACTGCTTTGATTTAAAGAGCACGTGGCGCCTGTTTTTCTACTCAAGTCGGGACTAAAGTACACAAAAACAGTCGCGGAAGGGTGGCTGGACCTGCTTTTACGTCTCGGTGGGTTGCTTCACAACCTTCCGTGGGCTTTTATTGCGGAACATTGGACGTGATTTCAAAGGTTTGTCATTGATGGTGGAAGCCCCTCACCCTGAGCAGCTCTTCCGGGAGGTCTCCGCCTTCGTTGATGCCTCGGTTCATGGAGATGAAACGCTCGACGGGCGGTTTGTCTCGGACGTTGGGGTTGTGCAGGCTGGTGTTCAGCATGATGATGGCGAACGAAAGCACGTAGCAGGTGTCTGTGGAGGTCAAACAGGCATATATTCTTTATCATCTGCAAAGAAAAAAACTGACTAATTACTGCATCTTAGTTGTCGAGGTCTTTTTCAGTGTTCCATCATCAAATGTACGTCTGCATGTACCGTATTGGCCCGAATATAAGGTGGCCCTGATTATAAGACGACCCCCTTTTTTTCAAGACTCAAGTTTGAACCCCAAATTAATTTTTCTACAGAAAAATAATTACAGTACATCTGAAACAAATGATTATAACAATATATTTGAAAGAAAGAGCATGTTATTTTGCCTGATTCAAATCTTAAGTGCAATCACATTCGTAAATGAATGGCTTCTGGTTTTTGAAATGTAAATTACATCATAACTTCTCCTCAGCTGCCGGTTAACCTGGCCGATCTTCGACCCACTTTTCTCCAGATTGTCACTACATTTCTCCATTTTCTGTTATCTCTTCTATTATTTTCTTCTCTTTTCCTTGTTACCGCTATTTTTTATTTTTCTTCTTCGTGCTACCGCTATTTTCATTTTTATTCTTCGTGGCAGGGGTTCACTTTGGCCTGGGAAGTCAAGTTCAGCAGGTATCTGGCACCATCTAGCGTGTGAATGGGTATAATGTCTAGACAGCGAATATAAGACGACCCCCACTTTTTCAGTCTTATTTCAATGCAAAAAACCCCGTCTTATATTCGGGCCAATACGGTATTATACGTCACTTTGGTAGCCAATGCACAGAGTACCCACCGAATTCATGATTAATGATGATGAAATCCTGATGCAGAAAATGTTTGATTACTTCCATGATTTCATATTATTATTGTACATGAAGTTCTTTACTGTAGAGTGCATTTTTATTACATTTTGTTGGGGTTTTTTTTGTTTTTTTAAGAGCTGAAACAGATTAATGGTATTTCAATTCACTTCAATGAGGAAAGATGATTTGGGTTACAAATCACTGGAGTTGCTGGTCTGATCACTGAAGAAAAGTTCAGTTGAAAGTCAAGGCGCCATTGTAATGGAGTGTAAAAACGCCCACTTTTCAAACCCAAGTACAGAAACAGTCTGGTTACAAAAAAAACCAAAAAACTATCAATCATAAGGAAATTGAAATATGTGTTTTCTCAGGGGCTTAACAGTGTTAATTGTTGCTGGGATGACAGGAGCAAATGATTTTGAAGGACAGAAATCACTCTTTTTTCCCCTCACCACCCGACTCACTTTAATCAACAAACAGCTTGTTGCTGTGGCACTCAAACACACTTGTATTGATCTAATGACACCGCATCACTTACTCCCTCCCTCCCTCCCTCCCTCCCTCCCTACCTCCACACATCTCCGCTAGACACTTCCGTCAATCGGCGCTGTCGTTTAGAACCCTGCGTGCCCGCTGGCCGTCTTGACGAAGCCGATAACTCAAGACTGGATGTGTTGCCGCGGGAATGCATCAATATTCATGACCAGAACACGCCTGCCCCACTTCGAACAATCATTTGTGTAATGATAGGAGGCAACGGGGGACGCAGGACCACTATTGACCCACCTCGATCGATTTCTTTATCACTGTTTGAGACATATGATGCGGTTGATGATTTTGCTGTTAAAAAGTACTAAAAAGGCTTGAGAACGTGTCAATGCTGAGAAATATTGTTGGCCGTGTACTTGCGGTTAACACGAGCTCACCCGTTGCACTTCCCAATTAGCAAACCAAAGGAATATTGAGGAACTCATTTGGTGTGTGTCGGAGTGAAGGCAGAAACGCTGATGTGAGGCCAAGTCGGGCTGATGGCCCGCTGTCATCAATCCTGGCTGACTCATCAATCAACCACAGTGCGTGCGTGTGTGTGTTACCTGAAGACTGGAAGACGCCAGGATTGCACTGACAGTATCTCGAGGCGAATGCCTCCATCATGCGATCGATCTTCTGCGCTTCGCCAGGAAGTCTGAAGCTCCACAGGAACTGCCTGCAACGCGAATACGGTGGCAGCGCGTTTGAATGGGAGCGCGGCAGCAGATGGCCCTGTAAAGTCGTTAACTTTTATCATCGGTAATAAACGGTCATCCATAGGACGGGGGCGCCTTTTAAATTACCTCACCGACATTTGTGGCTCGTTTGTATTGATTCTTGAAAGGACAGCCTGACAAAACATTGAAAATGGGATGAAACTGTGCAATTGGATGATAGTATCGTGAGCGTAATATTCCATTAACAGCATGAAACACCAAAGCTGTACTTCTAAGAGAGAAACGAATTGCTTTACGAAAGCAAAAAAAATTAAAAAAGAAAAATTATTGAAAAAGGATGTCTCATAATAGATGCATTTAGTGGCCACGGTATTGGGCACACTTGGAGTTCTTGCAGAAAAATGACCATTCAAGGATGGCACAAAACTGCTGAACAATAGTTCAAGGACAAGAATTTGTTTTGTTCGGGGGGGTTTCCCCCCCCCCCCAAAAAAAAAATCAACTCACTCAAATTTGTAGTACCGTATTTTTCGGATTATACGTCGCTCCGGATTATAAATTGCACCAGCCAAAAAAATGGAAGGAAAAGCACTGGAGTATAAATCGCATTTTTGGGGGAAATTTTATTTACCAAAAACATATATGTCATCTTGAAAGGCAATTTAAAATAAAAAATAAAACTAGAGAACAACAGGCTGAATAAGTGTCCGATATGCTAACGTTACATGATGCTTAAACAACGAACTGTGAATGTGCCTGGTCTGTGCACATAACATATTAACGCTTTAATGCCTGACCCATCAAGGAATAGCCAGAAAAATCAGCTTTTTGGGAACTGAGATGTTCATTAAGTGTTATTTAGACAACTATAGCACAAAGAACATGCTAACAAATTTACCAAACCATCAAATTTACCAAATCACGAAATCCAATGAAATCTTCATGCTCGGTGTCACTTTTAAACAACTCCGTCAACTCCGGAGGTAGAAGATGCAGCGCTACGTCGCTTACGTCATCGTCAGTTGTTTTTCTCAGTTACAGTAATCCCTCGTTTATCGCGGTTAACGGGGACCAAAACCACCCGCGATAAATGAAAATCCGCGAAGTAGCGACCAATTAACATATATAATTTTTTTTTTTTAAGTCCGCAAACGGTCCACGAGAAGCTGCGAAAGTCAGCAAAACAACAGCGAGTCACGTAGAGCAACATATACAGTACTGTACTCCATGTATATGAATTTTGTATTTTTTATTTGTATTTTATTTTTTTATGAATATGTTTGAAAAAATCCGCGATGCACTGAAGCCGCGATAAACGAACCGCGAAATAGAGAGGGATCACTGTACCGCCAACGTGGAAAGTAGCAACACTGGCCGAGAGCGCCCTCTTGTGGTTTAATGTGAAAATAACATGTGATGTGCACAATGTATTAACCATTTCACACATAAGACTGTCATGTTTCGGTTTGTGACCAACAGGTGGCACTGTGGGGATTTTGCCTGCAGCTGCACACCTGTTGGTCGTTAGGCCATTAGGACTTTAAAAGGACTCCCAGCCCGAGCACTCCTTCGGGTCATTGTTTGCTTGTTAGCAGCTGTCAGGTTTGTTTGTCATGTTTGTTTCGTTTTAGTGATAGTTTTTGCTTCAGTCATGGTTTTGTTTGATACTTTGGATTTGTTTTGGTTTTTGTGACTTTGTTTGTTCTGGATTTAGTATCTGTATTTCAATACAATTCGCCAATTTCACCCTGCTCCTCTCTCCTGCCTGCTTTTTGGGGTTCACCACCACCTCGCATACGTGACAAAGTCGCTCCAGCGTATAAATCGCACCCTCGGCCAAACTATGAAAAAAACTACGACTTATACTCCGGAAAATACGGGATTGATAGTGAAGATCCCTAGCTCCCAGTCTTCCTCAAAAAATGACGTATTTTTGGAGAGGAGTGTCGGATGAGAATGTGACTCTTGGCGCAGTCCGCCCAAACTGAGCCCGTGCGTCTTTTTTAACTTAGCAGGCTGCTTCCTGCTTCACGAAGGGCCGTTGGTTTGTACTTTTCCAATTCTGGGCTCAGTTGCATTGCAGTGATTCAACAGGTGCAAATCGATTCTACCCGAGTGATTGCCAAGCGGTTTCCCGTGGCCCGTTCGTGCAAGCCCTCGAGGCAAAACTCACCTCAAGGCTTGGACGAGGTTAAGATCTGCGAACTCGTGAAGCTCCACAAACGCCTGGAGCACCTTGATGTTGAAGTCATCCCTGAGAGAAAGAGCGAGAGAGAGAAACCGTCATATCCACATTCGCACTGCACTTGATTGCAAATTGAAGGCATCTGTACTTTGGGGCTGGCTGTTCTTCAAAAAACAAAAGTAACCTTTTTTTCCAAGTGTTTTTACTTCTGGTTAGGTGTATGTAAATTGTTGCCACCTTGCTTGAAATTGCACCGTCAATATGAAGCACGATGTTTCTTGGCATAGCCCCTGCCTCGTGAATCCGCAACTAATTTCTCCGAAGCATACCGGATGTGACAAAGTGATGACGAGGAGGATAAAGAATGCAGCTGGAGGACTCACCGCTCCCCTAAATAGTCCCCGATCACCGTCTTGTTCAGCCCCTCGCCTTTGTAGAGGAACTGCGCAATGTCCTCTGGCGTGTTCTGGAGGAGATCGTTTTCCAGAAGGAACTGGATGCCCTTCAAACCCAACCAAAACGACGCTGGTCAAAAACCTTTTTGTGTGCCTCTCAATGTATTTTTGATGCTGATTTTAAAAAAAGCACATCAGGTTTTTGAGACATTTTCTTTTTTGTTGTTGTTTTTAAGTTTGACATGTAAAAGGATGCGCAATACTGATTTTAACACGTATTGTAATTTAGTTCTATGATGTTTAAATATGACTCTAATATAATGTGCTAGAGACAAAACAAGGGCAGATTTGGAATCAGCGCAAAAAAACAAACAAAAATCATGCCAAAAAGTTTACTTGCATCCCAGATTCAAAAGTGTTCAAAAAATGTGTTGGTCCATGTAATCCTAACCTAGACAAAGTGTTTGGATCAAATTTGAAAGAGGCTAAATTTTAATTTGGAATTGATCCAAAATACACAAATTTAAGATACAATACAGTCAAACCTCGGTTTTCGAACGTCTCGGTTCTCGACCAATTCGGTTTTCGACCAAAAATTTTGAGTTTTTTATGCCTCGGATGACGAACAAATTTCGGTTCTCGAACAAACTGAGCGCACTTGAATGCACCATTTGACTCCTCTCGCCTTCCTTACACGAGGAAGTGACGCTTCCTCGTGTTGCTTTCCATTGTGAGCAGACGTGTTCAGTAAACATTTTTATTTTAAAAAGAGCGTGGTTTCGGTTTTCGAACAATTTCGGTTTTCGAACAGCCTTCTGGAACGGATTATGGACGAAAACCGAGGTTTGACTGTATAAGGTATTCATTTGTAAAGGTGCCACAAAGTGTCTGTCCACTGAATCAGTTCTCAAGTTGAACCTTGAAAGGGTCCATGCCATAAATGTGTGCTTTTTTTTGCTTTGTTTTGTTTTTTTAATGGGACAGTGTATAAACACTCCCGAAAATGGTTTGTGTTCCCGCCACATTTGCCCGGGTTATCGTTATCCCAACATAATTCCTACGGGTGTTACCGGTGTTGTAAAAGATAAAACATGAAACATTCAGGATTCATCATTCACATTATGAGCTCAGACTGGCGACGAATACAACTTGAAAAGATCTGCAGTGCATAATTTGACCGAAACAAAATATGAAGAGGACATTTTGTTGGCTCAGGTCCAAATCAAGTCAGGTAGGTGAGAAAGAATAATTGCTGGGCATTTGCTGACCTTTTTCGGGTCCATGTTGAACTTCTTCCTCCCCATCGCGATCTGTTTGTTACGTTGTGTGGTTTTGCTGCGCAGAAAAACAAAGATGCAGCCATGACGTGTTTGGCCAACTGTCACTGTATTGGCCAGCCAATCAGGTTTGTTTAGGATCGGTTTTAATGGAGGCGCTCCAATAAAAGCCTCATTTTGCACGAGCTCCAACAGGGGGAGGCTTTCCACCTTGGTGCAGGTCCCTCATGTTTGCTCGCAGCCAAACAAGTCCTGAGCGGTTTGGCTGCTGCACCTGGGACACGAGACCTCACTCCACCTCATCAACCAATCAGATGAAAGCTTCTGAGGCTAGGCGCCTAACTAATGTTTAGTCTGGGGGGGATTACAACACACGCGCCAATACAATCCGTTCCTCACTGTTGCACACACACACACACACACACACACACACACACACACACACACACACACACACCACACACACAGTTGACATGCTCTTTGAAAGTCAAAAGCATGAAATGAAATGGAGCACCAATGCAACTTACAAATTAAAAAAAACAAAAAACAAAAAAACCTAAATGCATAAATAAAATGTTGTTTTTTTTTAAATGGAGCACCAATGCAACTTACAAATTAAAAAACAAAACAAAAAAAAACTAAATGCGTACATGAAATGTTTTTTTTTTTAACTTATATTATTTTCAATGAGTCAATGAACCAAATATTTAACAACATAAGTGATGATGAAATGAATGAATAAATGCATTTGAACAATTTAAACCCTTTCATCCACCCGGTAACCTGATTACATGATAAGCTGTCCACGGTAATAACCGCTGTCCCTGAAAAGGTTTAGGAGGGGGAAAAAATGGTTACGTTAATGCAATAAATATTATAAGTCTTGATAATGATTTCCGGTGGTTGAGAAATGTTGACTTTCGAATGCACTTATTAGATTGAATATGACTTCTTGTGGAAAATGTTGAAAAGCGGACATTTGTAGAATGTGGAAAAACAGTCAGCAGGATGTTCTGAAAGAGCGGAACATTGTCATGTTGGAATGTTTTGAATTGTGGAAATTTTGACACATCACAAAAGTGAAGATTCTGAGCCTATCCCAGCTGAGTTTGAGTGAGAGGCGAGGGGCAACCCTGGACTGTTCGTTTGCTAATCACGGGATAGATATGGACAAATGGTCATATCTGCAAAGAATTTAGAGTCTCTAATTAACGTAATAAGCAACCAAACACGCAGATACTAAGTCAACTGAGATTCAAACCCAGGACGACCGTAATTATCATGACCATAAGGTGGATATTAGTCTGAAATTTTCTCCATAATGGACGGGCCCATGCGGCTCTTCAGCAACTTCTAGTGGCTCCCTGGAGCTTTATAAAAAATGTTTGAAAATGGAAAAAGATTTTGATAGGAGGCTAATATAGCTCAAATAGATATTGATACATGTTGCAGCTCCGAAAAACGGAGAGCTGCGGTGTTGTTTTTTAAAAACGTACACTTTATTTATGCTTTTAACAGTCTCGACAAACACAGACACGTCTGCTTCCGACTCTCTCTTCTCGTTCGACTCGAGAGATGTTCAAAGACAGCCTCAGAAAAACGGAAATTCATGATCACTTCACTGACACTAAGAAAACGAAAATAATGCACCAAAACAAAAAATCAGGCGAGGAAATTCCAAAATAAATTCTATGGGGGCGTTTGCGAACACACAACAAAGGAATGAATATCATAAACAATTCTGAGACAGTCCAGTCTCCTACATACATACAGCATGTGTTTTCTTCATTGTAAGTTTTATAGAAGGCTTTTATTTTTTTGCGGGTCCAGACATATTTGTTTTTTGTTTTTTTTGTCTTATATGGCTCTTTCAACATTTTGGGTTGCCGACCCCTGCGCTTGACAGACTGATATGAGGCTGACACCTTGCTGAGAGGAAAGGTGGATGTAACTGAGGACAGCGGGCAGATGTTAAATTGGGAAAGGTGGGTGTGAAAGAGGACCCGAAAGCAGCAACATTTGGCGTATTACAAAAAAAGCTGGCCATCTTCCGCTCCTACTGCAGTAAAAAGTGTCACGTTCTTCATCACATTTGAATCCTGTATTTTGCCGCTCTGCCAACTTCACTTGGTTTCCATGACTGACTGTTCTCTCAACCAATCCCCTCATTCCTACATAGCCAATTGGGCTACGGCAAGTGATGAGGGACAAGCATACTTTGCATTTTTTGAAATACAACAAAAATATTGCCGACAAACACATCTAGCCCAACCACATCGCCAACTTGGGATGAGCTGCCGCTCACTTTCGACATCTCGAGGCACCACCACCGTAGAGAAGAAGGGGACCAGCACAATAGCGATACGCACAACGGGGCGCGTGAAGTTGGCTTTTACTGTTGCGTTCGGTCGCCACGGTAATCGCCAGAAACGGCCAAAGTGAAGTTGCGAGCGGCGTGGGAGTGTTGGTGAACACAGCTTTACTAAGACAGGGACGCAGTGCCGGGCCATTGTGACTGGATTGTTGATGCTTGGGCTTACGTGTCTGCTTGCGCTGTTGTTCGAGATTACGCATTTCTGAGGAGCCGCACGGCAACGAGACTTCAATAAAGTACAACCGAACTCAGTTTTGCTCCCTGTGCCTTTTTAAAAAAACATACGTTAGCGTGCATGCATGCTACACGTATTGTTTTAAGCTAGTGTTTTAGCTAGCTTATGGTAAGTTAAGTTTTAGCTAGCTTATGGTAAATTTTACCATACCTGCGTCCAATCATACAATGCGTCTTGTCTTGTGTATGTGTTAAATATAGAAATCGCACCCATAACTGACACCACGCCTTTTAATACGGTGCGTCATATGGTCGGGAAAATACGGTACTTGACTGTGCGGCAGATTTGCTAACCACTCCATCACTGTGCTCGTCACTCAAATTCAGGTTGAAATCCAAATTTTACAACTTCTGAGCTAGCATTATATAATATCTGTCATTTTTCAAAATCATTCAGCTCTAATAAAGAAGCATAACTTGAAAAAAAATCGGAATAAGGGGGGGGGATTGCGCTGGACACCAATGCTAACTCACCTCTCCCCGACGCAGGTTAACTGCTCGATTTCCGTCATGACTTCTGCTATCTCAAACTTCAGCCGCTGCAAAACAAAACCAAAAAAAACAGATAAACGAGCTGATACACAATATGTTTTATGAATTCTCCACACGATGGCGGGAAAAGCGAGCGCTCCATCACTCATCCAAGTAATGAAAGGAAACGACAGGCTGCAGCAAAACAAAGAGCCGCTACTCACTTTAATATCATCCAGCAGCTCTTTTTTCCTGCGTCGGATGTTGCACAGCTCATCTCGTTCCTCCAGCGACAGGTCTTCAGGTACTGTGGAATGCAGAGAGAGGGGAAGTAAGGATGGGGGGAAAAAAGAGGACCCTCAGCCAGTCAGAGTCGCAGGGATTATGCTTGGCGCTGCCGCCGAGCGAAAACACTCGTGATGATGACCTAAATTAAAACAGACACCAAAAAAATGACTCAATGCAGCGGTGCCTTGAGATCCGAATTTCATTTGTGAATCGGCGAATTGAATTGAAAGTTATCTCTTTTCAGCCACTTCTGGAAAAAAGAAAAGAAAAAGAGCATTCTATAATATGGCGCTTTATAAAAACATTGCGGAGTGACAAAGAAAGACAATGTAAAGACTGAACTAGTTTGTGGATCATGATTTCATGCAGCAATTCATTTCATTGTGCTCTTCCTTCTTGTGTGATCCCGGTGTGGCCACTGGGGGCAGTATAAGAGAGTCAAGCACACAAATGAAGAATACAGTCAAACCTCGGTTTTCGTCCATAATCCGTTCCAGAAGGCTGTTCGAAAACCGAAATTGTTCGAAAACCGAAACCACGCTCTTTTTAAAATAAAAATGTTTACTGAACACGTCTGCTCACAATGGAAAGCAACACGAAGAAGCGTCACTTCCTCGTGTAAGGAAGGCGAGAGGGGTCAAATGGTGCATTCAAGTGCGCTCAGTTTGTTCGAGATCCGAAATTTGTTCGTCATCCGAGGCATAAAAAAAACTCGAACTTTTTGGTCAAAAACCGAATTGGTCGAGAACCGAGACGTTTGAAAACCGAGGTTTGACTGTAGTTCAAAGTGATTCAGTGAGATGTCAGCAGCCTTTCTACACAGAGGATAAACAATATATGTCGCCGTATGTCATAATATTTAAGGGGTTCTTCTAAACAACCACTCTCGATGTCAAGGGCAATTTCCATTGTGTGTTAGTATTAAGCGTGTGTCTCGCTCTTAAGGTTGAACTGACTGGAATCGTATGTCCAGTTTAAGCTAACAGTTTGAAGAGAAAAAGAAAATGGTTGATTGACAGCTTGTATCTCTGCGACCGTATGTCAGGTCACTTGCATCTCAAGGCACCGCTGTCTTACATCTCGACAGGACGGGCACACTGTTGGAAGAGTGCTACATAAGCGACAAGTTTGACACACACACACACACACACACACACACACACACACACACACACACACACGAACACACCTGAGCATCTGTCACGGTGGCCTGGCTGCTTAAATATTAGCTTTGATTCACTTGTTGTCGGCTAATTAACACAGCGGGGAGTTGGAAGGAGCCCAAACACACACACACACACACACACACACACACACACACACACACACACACACACACACACACACACACACACACACACAGATATATATTCCATCCCACTGTGCTCCCTGAGGACACCTATTTATCCGCCATTTAACCATGCCACAGCAACCTCCGCTGCAGGACACACACATACACACGTATACACACACATGCACAGACACATACACACACTCACACACCAGAAAACAGCAATCCGGTTGAGAGTGAGCTGACAGCAAGTAGGTCATTTTCACATGGAGTTAGAGCAGATTGTGCCTCTCCTGTGCTTTCGCTCTCTGTCTCTCACACACACACACACACACACACACACACACACACACACACACACACGCTGAGTCCGCCCCCACCCCAGCACAAAAGTGGGGGTGAGCGCTGATTGAAAACCCCCGAGTGAATCATTCGCCTAAGCAGCTTTGCAATTCACACACATTTTCTCCCTCCGCTTTTGTTTCTCCTTAAGTGGAAATAACGAACATTCTCTTCCTATCTGAAGAATCTGCCTCTCGATTCTTAACGACTGGTTCGATCCAAAGGCACCGCCGATGCAGATCTTTTGTGTTTTGGCGAGACGAGAGTGAAAGGAGCTTGCAAGGACCATTTGGGCAATCGGGTCCGAGGGTGTAATGCTCTTTTTTTTTTTTTTTTTTTGCCACAGAAGAGCCGACGGTCAAGAGACAGAGGTCCAGATGGCTTTGGATGACTCGTGAACCGTAAACCTAACTCATGTCTGCAACGATGAATTAATGTCAATTTAATTGATTTTTTTTTTTTTAACTCAATACGGACTAGTATGACTGCTTCCATACGCACCACTGTAGAAATAAGTTGCCATGATGGCAGCAACACAAGAGGAAAAATTCTGTAAAAAGACAGAGTATGTCCAAAGTATGGGATCATTTCCCATTTAAAAAGCAGATCAATTACAATGCAATTGTGAGCATCGAAGCTAAAATATCAATGTTATCTTATTTCATGGAAGCGACCATCGCTAGTGAGAGTGCGAAAGATTACACATAAAGGTCTTCGGACTAACACGTGAGCGGTGTTAGTGTCACACACACACACCGTGTACTCAACATCGAGCCTTTTCTACACCTTCTTGATGTAACCTATAACAAAACCAATTTCTCCTCCTGGAATGACTGATTGCCAACTAGTGCGGGCCCCATTCAGGAGCGCTGACCATCTCATCATCTTGCAAAGTCAGAAAGCGCGCGAGCGGGCCGCAGGACGAGACAAATGGTCTGCACGGACGGAACCTCGGATGTCTGCGCGTGCGGCGCACTATGTGGGCAGAGCGCAGTCATGTGATATCATTGACTATTCGCCTGTGGGCGAGGAAACGATGCATTCAACATGACTTTTCTGAGTAGCGATGCGTACATTCCCAAAGAGAGAAAGTTCGTCTCATATTCGATATGAGTCTTCCATATCCACGGAATGCCACTCACATGCAAACAATCAATGCACCAGTGGGTTGAGAGGGGGCGGGGAGTCTTAAACATAACTTGTCCACTTTTTCAAACAGACACCATTACACGCACCAGTACAAGTAACATCCGACCGACAATGATGCTCAGTTCTCCAGAGGAGACCCAGATGAGAGAATATTACGCACGAGTGCTTTGAAGTTGAAGCATTGTCTCGAATCCCTTTCAGGGACAGCGGTTACTCCAGTGAATAGCTTTACATGTTATCAGGTTACAGGGTGCATGAAAGGGTGAATTTGGGTTTAGTAGTGCTCTAAAGCAGGGGTAGCCAACCCCCGGGCCGCGGACCGGCACCGGTCCGTGGGTCATTTGGTCCCGGGTCGCACAGAAAGAATAAATAACACGACTTCAGTTTTATTCATTTTGGACTCTGAAAGATATTTTATTTTGAAAAACGACTCTGTTACATCATCTACTGGACGTCACTGCAGGTCAAGGCGCGCTTCTCGGTCACGTGATAGGTTACCGCTAAAATGAGACCGGGGAGCTAGTAAAATGAGTGCAAAACAAACGTCAAGTTTCTTTGGGAAGGGGAAAAGGCCCAGCCAGGAAACAGAAGAGGAGCCGACGACTTTCAAGAAAACGAAGACTACATGTAATAGACGGTACAGTCAAACCTCGGTTTTCGTCCATAATCCGTTCCAGAAGGCTGTTCGAAAACCGAAATTGTTGGAAAACCGAAACCATGCTCTTTTTAAAATAAAAATGTTTACTAAACACGTCTGCTCACAATGGAAAGCAACACGAGGAAGCGTCACTTCCTCGTCTACCCGAGGAAGCGTCACTTCCTCATCTACCCGAGGAAGCGTCACTTCCTCGTGTAAGGAGGGCGAGAGGAGTCAAATGGTGCATTCAAGTGTGCTTGGTTTGTTCGAGAACCGAAATTTGTTCGTTATCTGAGGCATAAAAAAAAACCTCTAAATTTGTGGTCGAAAACCGAATTGGACAAGAACCGAGACGTTTGAAAACCGAGGTTTGACTCAACGGGAGATTCACACGCACCAAGCATACTCTGCATAATAAGCGCCGATGGTGAGTCGGCGTATCTTATTTTAAAGGCACGTTTGAACGTTACCATAGCGACCAGAGAGTGCTGCGGCCAGATAGGACGTTCCTTGTGTCATGATTTGTGTTTAAGATAAGATTACCTTTATTTGTCCCACACTGGGGAAATTTGCAATTTTTATTATTATGTTTAAAAAATACCACAATTTTCATGCAGGTCATATCATATTATTTTGTCGGAATTTATTCATCACACCTTAAAGGCCCGTCCCTGAAAATATTGTCTGACATTAAACCGGTGCATGGGGCAAAAAAGGTTGAGGACCGCTGGTCTAAAGAAGAAGAAAAAAAAAAATACACGACTACATCCTAAATAAAACACTAACTAACCCACTTGAGTCAGTAATAAGGATCTGAGCGAGGAAAACCGAGATCACATGCTAATTATTCCCACCGCATGCACACAAATGAGCAGATGACGACGTTAGCCAATTAAAAGCTGGTCCAGGACCGCAACATAGCAACGGTATAGTGAGATGTGAGCGACTAAAATGGGGTGGGGGGTTGTGGGGGTGGAATTACTTCAGGGAACACAGTGAAACTAAATTTTGGTCAAACTCCAATTTCCTAATATTATCCAACCATCCATTTTCCGAACCGCTTTATCCTCACTAGGGTCGCGGGGGGTGCCGGAGCCTATCCCAGCCGTCTTCGGGCAGTAGGCAGGGGACACCCTGGATTGGTTGCCAGCCAATCGCAGGGCACACAGAGACAAACAACCATCCACGCCCACACTCACACCTAGGGACAATTTAGAGTGACCAATCAGCCTGCCACGCATGTTTTTGGAATGTGGGAGGAAACCGGAGCACCCGGAGAAAACCCACGCAGGCCCGGGGAGAACATGCAAACTCCACACAGGGAGGCCGGAGCTGGAATTGAACTTGGTACCTCTGCACGGTGAAGCCGACGTGCTAACCACTGGACTACCGGGCCGCCCAATTTCCTAATACTAAATGTTAAAATAACAGTTTTCTCCACCTACTATTTGATGAGCAAACATTATTTGTTTTTCTTAATGCATGTGCGCTTTCTTGGTGACACCTTTCGGCAAGCGTCAAGAACAGAACACAAAGCAGCGAAAGCCCTTCCCTGATTTTTCCGCAGTTTAGACAATAGACGGACCGGCGTCTGCTTTGATTGGGAATAATGGGCAGGTCCTTCCCGTAAACAACGGCAACCACGTAAACGTGGTGATTTCCCGCCATGTTATGGGAACGCTTACACAAGCTCACGACCAATGCGTTGACTGCAAAATACGCGTAACCCACCGCTGGGATGAGAATGATGCAAGCAGGAACACTGCTGGATAAGAATACATACCACACGGCCTTTTCCACTCCCTGGCTCCCATGCCATCAGCAGACGCACCTTTGGAGCAACTTATTCTCTTCTAAAGTGTAACCTTGTACTATCTAGGTGTGCACGAAAGGTCATTCGACCCACTCAGAGCTCATCCTAAAGCTTCAGCAGCAGGAGCGAATAAACATAGCCCGTACAGGCACACTGACAGCTCCAAGCATGTGAGAGTTAAAGCCAACATTCCTCCGAAAACAACCGGACGGTCTGGACAAACCGGTCCAGTTTGCCGCTACTCATTTCTTCTTGTCACGCTGTCGACTCGTGCTGGTTTTTTTTTCCCCCCCGTCTCGCACAAGTTATGCAATGTTCCTCTTGGAGTTTTTGCTGAAGAACACGCAGTTCTCACAACAAGAACCGGACACCTGTAAAGGTTGGGTAGCTGGGGGAGAATACTGCCTCCGCTTTGCTGTTCACATCACATCCGTTTTGCTGTTACAGTCCGCTCATCGACAGAGCATCATAATTACCGTATTGGCCCTGTTTTTGCATTGAAAGACTGAAAAAGTCGTCTTATATTCGGGGTCTAGACATGATATCCATTCCCGACGCTAGATGGCGCCAGATATCATTGAAGCGAATGCTGAACTTGACTGCCCAGGACAAAGTGAACCCCTGCCACAAAGAATAAAAATAAAAATAGCGGTAGCACGAAGAAGAAAAAAAAACATTGCGGTAAGAAGGAAAAGAGAAGAAATTAATAGAAGAGATAACAGAAAATAGAGAAACGTAGTGACAATCTGGAGAAAAGTGGGTCGAAGATCGGCCAGGTTAAGAAGTAATGATGTAATTTACATTTCAAAAACCAGAAGCCATTCATTTATGAATGTGATTGCACTTTAGATTTGAATGAGGCAAAATAACATGCTTTTTCTCTCAAATATATTGTTAGAATCATTTGTAATTGTCTGTATAAAAATTAATTTGGTGTTCAAAAAGTCTTTTTTCAAACTTGAGTCTTGAAAAAGAGGGGGTCGTCTTATAATCAGGGTCGTCTTATATTCGGGCCAATACGAGTGGGAATTACATAAAAAAATATTTGAAGGGAATCGTCGTCTCCCGCTTGCCTGGTTGTTTTGTCGTCACCATATGGCAGTTTTCGGCCTTGATAAGACTTTCAACTCTTTATTAACTCTTTCAGGGACAGCGTTTACTACAGTGGACAGCTTATCGTGTTATCAGGTTACAGGGTGCATCCATCCATCCATCCATCCATTTTCCAATCCGCTTTATCCTCACAAGGGTCACGGGAGGCGCTGTAGCCTATCCCAGCTGTCTTCGGGTAATAGGCGGGGGACACCCCGAACCGGTTGCCAGCCAATCGCAGGGCATACAGAGACTAACAACCATCCACCTAGGGACAATTTAGAGTGTTCCATTAACCTGCCATGCGTGTTTTTGGAATGTGGGAGGAAACCGGAGTACCCGGAGAAAAACCCACGCAGGCCCGGAAAGAACATGCAAACTCCACACAGGGAGGCCAGAGCTCTGCGCTGTGAGGTTGACGCGCTGACCACTGGACCACCGGGCCGCCCTACAGGGTGCATGAAAGGGTTAATTGGCCAATTAGCCAGCAATCACATGGGTAACATCAACTGACATGTCAGCAAGTCAGAGGATAAATGGAAAGGACACTCATGCGGGACTGCGGCCCGACTTAAATAGCAACAGATATAATAATCGATTTATTGATCTGATCAGGGTTATTGTCCAGTGGTTAGCACCTCGACTTCACAGTGCAGGGGTACCGGGTTCAATTCCAGCTCCGGCCTTCCTGTGTGGAGTTTGCATGATCTCCCCAGGCCTGCGTGGGTTTTCTCCGGGTACTCCGGTTTCCTCCCGCATTCCAAAAACATGTATGGTAGGTTAATGGAACACTCTAAATTGTCCCTAGGTGCGAGTGAGTGTGAGCGCAAATGGTTGTTCGACTGTGTGTGCCCTGCGATTGGCTGGTAACCGGTTCAGGGTGTCCCCCGCCTACTGCCCGAAGACAGCTGGGAGAAGCTCCAGCACCCCCCGCGACCCTCGTGAGGATGAAGCGGTTCGGAAAATGAATGAATGAATGATCTGATCATAGGAGTTCTGCGTGGAACTGTGATTGTGGATTAAATCCCACATCCCAGTGAGGCGTGAACGTTTGAGAGTGCTTTGCGAAGATGGTAAATGTTGAGTTCTCATCTACTGTCCATACACCGTCGTGCGCGCACAACGATGCAGACAAAAACATACTTCAGCAACAGCGAGAGAGATAGCTTCGCTATCCCTGGGCTACGTTTTCCATCCTGTCTCGCCTCTTGTGTCGACAAACCAGTGCGTACGCTTCCCACATTGACAGGTTGCTCAGATGGCCGCCTTGTTGCGGCGGCACGGCGAGCGCCGCTTGTCCTTCGCAGCACTGCAGAGCGACCGCTTAGTGGCAACCGACGTCTCCCTGCGCAGCACCAGCAGCGCCGTCACGGCTCATCCTGACAGAATAAATTTTGCATGATGCAGCAGCAGTAGCAGCGGCTGCCGCGAGGGTAGAAACATGCATATTGTGCAAAAAAAAAAGAAGAAAAAAAGAAGAATCTGAACGATGGTGAAGATGTGCTGAGCCATGTCAATGAATTGAATGACTCGGTGACCCCACTGAGCGAGTCACTGAGTGTTACAAATCCTTTCTGCGGCAGTCAAGTGGCCAGAGGCTCAGAGGGGCCTGCAAGATGCTGGAGCCTGGCCACACACACACGCACACACACACACACACACACACACACACACACACACACACACACACACAGTTGGAAGACGACAACAGAGATAGCAGCTGAACACAAACTCGGTTTTGCTTTCCAAATTCAGGGGCATGCTCGGAGCGTTCAAACACTTGCAAAAATGCTATCAGAAGAAATTAGTGTTAACGTTCCCCTGCAGGAACCCGCCCCCCCAACCCCTCTCTTTAAATAAATGCCCGATGATATTTTTTTTGTGAATACAGTACTGAGCCAAAAGTGAAACAACAAAGTGTGACATGTCGGATATTACTCTCATATTCCTCTCGGAAATTGTGTTTGGTAGTTGCAAGCCCGGAAGGAGCGGAAGCAATAAATATCGTTCTAAAGGAACATGAGCAAGAAACGCATGACCTCAACGTTGCCCAGCGGGCAAAAAAAAACGCTCACGTATCAATAAGAAGCGGCGAGCTCAAATTAAATAGTCTGTGGCGTGACAGCGAACGCATGAAAGGGAACATTATTGAAATTTTTAGACTGTTCAAAACGTTGGGCCTTGCTGAAGTTGACAAGATTTTCATCTGGATCAGCTGGCAAGTCGGAAGTGAAAAAACATCCTTGACTCAAGCCAGTACAGTCAAACCTCGTTTTTCGAACGTCTCGGTTCTTGACCAATTCGGTTTTCGACCAAAAATTTTGAGTTTTTTATGCCTCGGATGACGAACAAATTTCGGTTCTCGAACAAACTGAGCGCACTTGAATGCATCGTTTGACTCCTCTCGCCTTCCTTACACGAGGAAGTGACGCTTCCTCGGGTAGACGAGGAAGTGACGCTTCCTCGTGTTGCTTTCCATTGTGAGCAGACGTGTTCAGTAAACATTTTTATTTTAAAAAGAGCGTGGTTTCGGTTTTTGAAGAATTTCGGTTTTCGAACAGCCTTCTGGAACGGATTATGGACCAAAACCGAGGTTTGACTGTATTGTCAATTGTGCTGACAACAGTTGGACGCAAACGAAGACCAATCCAGGGCAGGTTGTGCTGAAATGTAAAACATGCAGTCTTCAATTAACGAGATGCCTCCCTGCAGCGGCAACGGAACCCAAATTTCTTGGGAGTGCGCCGCAGTCTATCTCTCTCCTACGCTAACGAAATCCCTAATCCCGGTAGATAGTCACAGCGTCTTTTCCAGGGTCTTAACTGGGGTGATGCAAGTCAGTCTGCGAACACAAGCAACTACAATCAAACCCGCCAGAAATAAAAGATTAATTTGTCGCTAGTCGTTTTCAACAAAGAGAATGTCGCTAAGATGATTAGAAGAAGTCTCCAGGTCAACTCAGAACAGAATGAGAATTGAAAAATGCTCCCACGGATGCCTAGAACAGAAGATCGGTGATTGGCTCATTTTGCTGTCAATCCAACAGAGCTTCAGCCTCAGACAGATCATCCAATCATCATGCAGAAAAGTTGAGCCAGTCGATAAACGCCCACTGTCCATAGACTCCCAGAGACGCTGAGCGTCCGATGGGCGGGACAAAACCAGCATTTATCCAATGACTCGTCTCGTTTCGATGCATTGGGACATTATTTGATCACTTATTTTTTGGACATTTTAGGGGAAGCTGAGCTTCCCTTGCAGTCTTAGAGCAATCGCCTCTGGTGTGGCGGTAACTGAGCACGTATTCTAACACCGCCGCGCAAACTAGTTCCCCGTGTGTCGTTCCTAACCTTGAAAATGTCATATATCAGTACGGTTGTTTCATGTAGAATGCTTTGATTGTTTTACATCCACAGCGAGTGCATTGTCGAGCGCCATCGCATTCACATTATCACGGTGAAAACCATTAGCCTTGATTTCACTGCGCTTCTTCTAGGTGCGAGTCATAAATGTCCTACTTCCATGTTTTCTGGATCACACACAGCATACAAATCTGACGTACCCCCCCCTCAACCCCCCCAGTTTCAGCCCAGCCAGAGATGCTTATAATCACTTAACCCTGCGAGTTCAGATCAGTTCAAAGTGATCCGTGGATTAAGTGGGAACCCAGACGGAGCTTCACGGATCCTGGAACGTTCCGCCAAGAATGCAATAGCATTCGCTGAAAGAAACTCTGCCTCGATCGCTCCGGGAGGAGAGAAAACGCAGGTCTGGCCGAGCACTGTGTGTTCCGGCACACAGGCCACGGGATACACCTTTTTCCTGCATCTACGACAGGTCAATCTTTGGGGGCTTACATAAGTGTTCTTCCCCTCCCTTTTCCTGTTCATTTGACCCTCTCTTCCTTTCCGTGACCCTAAACGCCTCGCCACCACCCAGATACGCCTGGTTGCTAAAACCCAACTTGCAACCGAGGTCCCAAATGAAGTCTGCTATCCGCATGACTCCAGACTCACCAGACGTTCAGGCGGACTCCAAAATAGGCCAATTTGTCTCTGATCCTTTTCCACTCCATCTTGTCTCAGTTGATCTTAAATGCATGTCATTGTTTGTTCCACTGGAAGGAAATTGGACACGTACACGAAAAAAAAAACCAAACTTGTGTGCATTCTCAGTCAGCTGCTCCAGACACAAAAACAACATTGGGGGCTTATGTAAAGTTCAACTGGTGGAGTTCAAGTTGCTCTTACCGATTCAAACTTAGCGTGTGTGGGAGTCGTCACAGTCCAGAGCTTTAACTTCCGCATGGTTTGGGATGGAATCATGTCTGTTGAAATCGAGCTGACCAAGAGGAGGTCTCTGCAAAGTTGAATGTGATTTGTGATAATTGTGAGACCAAGCGCTACGAGCGCGCTCTAATGTCGGTCTGGTGGAGCATCAAGCGGAAGCCAAGTCTGATCTTTTGGTTTTTCAATCATTTGTACTTTCATTGGAACACATGCAGAACCTCCATAAGTGGTACCTGGGCTGCGCTTTTAGAGGCAAAAGGTGCATTTCACCCAGGACTGGTCACCGATCAACCAATCAAAAACCTATTGCGAAATATGACACTACAGTGAAATTCCTCTACAACGAAATCATCTTTGCAGCAAGAAATTTTTCACAACAGGGGTTTTTCGCTGTCGCAAATTTGATCTCAGATGTAAACACACACACACACACAAACGTATGTGTACTCTTTATTTTTTATTCCAATAGTGCATAAGTATGATCATACACTTATTGGACACTTTATATAGTCAGTGTAGAAAGAAAAAAAGGGAAAGAAATTGCGAAATATACAATCAGCATTCACTTTCACTTACATCAATTTCTTGGATAATGTCTTTTATTTGGCTTCCTCCGTCTTTCATTTTGATCACTTTTACCCTCTCTTCCAGCGTCAGAGCTCTTGTCTTAGCTGCTTCCAAAGGTCAATTTTGTAGCCATTTTAGCCATGCAATGTTCTTGCTGCGTCTGAAACGAACAATAACAAATACTTCCTGGACTACTGCGCAGGTGTAAACCAGTGTGGTGGTTGCTGTTGCCGTTTCCGAATCCAGCAGTAGAGGTCGCTGTTGGATTCGACTTCTTTAGTGGATCTCGTCGCGAGGCAAGAGCAGAGAAAAATATTTCGTATAATGCAAAAGTTTTTGTTGTTTGGGGGGCAGGAAAGTGGGAATGGTGTTAATGCATGAAGATTTTTTCACACTAGGGGGTATTTTCACCCATGTAGGTTTCGTTGTCGAGGAGTTTCACTGTATCACCAAAGTAAGCCGTGCGATGGACTACAGTATAGATCAGGCTTGACTGCTTTGCGTGGCTACTCAAGCTCCAAGTAAACACCCACAGCTTTGACAATGACGCTTTCCTGCCAAGTATTTGCAATTGAAGGTTGTATTCAATCAAAGCCCAACAACTCCGAACCGGAATGCCGTGCGTCATAACCCCACAGACCACACGCTTTTTATATGGGTGGTTTTTGCACAACATGGCAACAAGAGCGGACTGTGGCCACCCGCGTGAGCCAGCTACACTGTGGAGCCAGTGTCTGCTCAACTAAATGCGCTAATTCATCCCCCAAGTGGGTCCGTGACGAAGACTGAGCACATTCGGTCAGTGGAACAAACAAATATACGTCAGCGCCGTGCGCAGGTCCGGGCCGAGCGCAAAAGGTGCTGTCAAAGTCACTCGTGTAGAACGAGAAAGTGGAGAAAGTGTTCAGGTGGGATGCACTGGAGGAAAGCTTTGTGGGAGGTTTTGAAGGGCGCAGAGTGAGCGGGGAACCAAGAAGTCAGCTGAATAAACCATTAGTAGGGATTGTTGAATCAACGAGGCTGTGCCAGCGAGCATTGAATTGTTGATGGTCGTGTGGGGAATACGTTCGTTTTCAAAGCCTTGTAGCAGCACCGTACGGTCCTTAAGTCTTCGGGCAGTAGGCGGGCGGGGTACACCCTGAACTGGTCTTCAGCCAATCGCAGGGCACACAGAGACAAAAAACCATGACAAACCACACCTAGGGACAATGTAGAGCACTGGTGTCAAACCCAAGGCCAATGAATATTCATGATGCTTGCTAAAATCTCGACGCAAATTTAAAATTCTCATGTAATAAATAAGAGACATATTTAAGCATTTTCTTATAACCAACCCCCTCATTACAATAACTTAAACGATAATTGAATAAACTGTTATTATTCATTCATCCATCCATTTTCCGAACCGCTTTATCCTCACTAGGGTCGCGGGGGGTGCTGGAGCCTATCCCAGCCGTCTTCGGGCAGTAGGCGGGGGACACCCTGAATCAGTTGCCAGCCAATCGCAGGGCACACAGAGACAAACAACCATCCACGCCCACACTCACACCTAGGGACAATTCAGAGTGCTCAATCAGCCTGCCATGCATGTTTTTGGAATGTGGGAGGAAACCAGAGTACCCGGAGAAAACCCACGCAGGCCCGGGGAGAACATGCAAACTCCACACAGGGAGGCCGGAGCTGGAATCGAACCCGATACCTCTGCACTGTGAAATCGACGTGCTAACCACTGGACTACCGGGCCGCCACTGTTATTATTGACTTTTTTTATTTGGTTTCAGTCATAACCAAGGGAAACGGTAACTAAAATGTGGCCCACGATAAAAATGAGTTTGACACCCCTGATTTAGAGTGTTCCATTAACCTGCCATGCATGTTTTCGGAATGTGTGAGGAAACCTTAGTACCCGGAGAAAACCCACACAGGCACTAGGCAGAACATGCAAACTCCACACAGGGAGGCCGGAGTCGGAATCGAACCCCACACCTCTGCGCTGTGAGGCGGTCGTGATAATCAGTCGGCCACCGGGTCGCCCTTGAGTCGAACATTTCCACCAAAAAAAAAATGTCAGAACAGTGCGAGATTCAGGAGGCGGAGCTGCTCTGGTAGCTCCCTCATAACAGATCGGGGAAGAGCACCCCGCTTATGAGTGAGGCTGTCAGCGCCAAATTGAAGCAGATTGCCGCAACGTACTTAGTGTATGATCTATGGATGCGTTGTGCAGTTCACATGAGTCATCGCAGCTAATCACACCGAGGCTACTTCAGCCGACTCGCGACCTCACAGGTTCCCCGACCTTAGTGGGTGTCTGGCAGTAAAGAGTGAATCAAGATAAAATGTCGAGGATGATGTGAAGTCACTAAATCCCATCTTGATGATTGTGAAGTTCTCTTGCCGGTGAACAGATTGAGTAGGAGGAATAGCAGCGGCCCTGCGTACCCCTTTAGCTATTTTTCAGCTTTTGTCTTGGCACTTTGTCACCACTCAACACATTTTCCCTCTCAGCATCCAGTCCAACGACTGCACTCACATTTTGTTCTTTCCACACACTTGTCAGCGACGTTGCGCAATGTCAGGAATTTTTCAGACTTGGAAATTGTCCTTGGGAATGAACAAACCAGAAATTTACTCAAATAGGGAAAATACTTCTTTTTTTTTTCCCTCCAATTTTGCCATGTCTGTCCTTTTGCGAGGTGTCCCTATTAAATTTTGACCCTCATCATCACGCCAATTCATGACCCTTTCCGCTCTTTCTTCCTTTCTCTTCTCACGCTACGCTTTTCACTTCTTTTCTCTCTTTCACTCTCACTTTTCAGTCTCTCAATCTCTCTCTGTCATTCTCTCTCACAATCACTCGCGCGCTCTCACTGTCTCACTCTCTCTAATTCCCTCCATAGCGCCGATCTCCCTCTACCACTCCCACGCTCTACCTCCTCATCTCTCTCTCTCTCTCTCTCTCTCTCTCTCTCCCTCTGTGTCTCAGTCTGTCGGACTCTGTTTTCCACTCCCGCCCAGAAGACCCTCCCCCTCTGAGCGACCAACTTCGCTGCGGGTGCATGCGGGGGTGTGCGAGTGGGTGCGAGAAAAGAGGAGCCGATTGCACTCGTGCCACCAGATTACCAAACGACGACGGTGCGGCGGGCGGGACGGCGCGCCCGCACGTTCCTTTTACAGCTGCGGGCCTCGAGTCAGCTAGCACGCATGGCTGCAAACACAGCGCCATATGTCCGTCTGGTTTAGCGCTCACGTGTGCCACCTCCCGGAGGCCATGCCGGCGGCTCCCGCAGCACAATGACAGCTTTGTGCCCCGCCGCCATACCTCTCGTTAGTGTACACCCTGCAGCTACGCAAGCCGTCAGCACGCGGGACTTGGGTCTGGCTGGTGGAAAAACAAAAAGTGCGGTTTCCCCATCCCACCTGCGCCGATCAGGAAACTTGGCGATCTGATAGCTTTGCGAGCGCCAGACGGCTTGGCCTTGTTTTGAAGCAACGTGCAGTGAACCCCCACTATATCGCGATTCATCGTCGACACATTCTCACAGATTTTTTTTTTTTTTTTAACTCAAGATAAAAGCAGAGTACGCCTGTCAGTAATAATGTATGCTTTGTTTGTAGGTGTTCAGTCGCTGTTGTTTCAAGGTTTAAAATGACCATAACTTCTATTTTCTGTTACATTTCAACTACATTGGATTTCCTTTTGCTTTCTGTCACCTTTAAAGTCAATTTCAATTGGGAGCAGCAAAAAAACATACAAATAAACCAAAAAAAACAGCTTGAAGCAAGCACACTTTGCATCAGTTTTGGAGAACTGAGCAAGGCTTTTATATAGTTTCTCTATACTATCGATTTTCACCTATCGCAGGTGCCTCTACTGTCCCTCTCGAGTCTCGAGCAACAGCGGGTCACACTCACCAACTTTTGCCATCAGCCAACTTTTGTCTGTACGAGAAAGTAATTGAGTGGTCATATTATGAGGGAAAAGTGTTGAAATTTTATGAGAAAAAAAGAATTATTTCACTTGCTTCACCCCCACCCCCCTCACCCCCCACCCCACTCCCAAAAGAATCCTCATTATTTGGAATAAAGTCATCATATTATGTAAGGGCGAAAGTCTGAATTTGACAGGAAAGTGATCATTTTACTGTAAGAAATTCAGAATATGAAAAAAAATATTTCATGAGATATTTGCAATTTACACAGGAAAAAGGTGGAACATCATAAAATACATTTGTAGTATTACACAAATGTTATGAAAATTTGAATGTAAATTTGTATCACCATGATGAAAACAAATTTCCAGAGTGAAATCACAATATTACAAGAAAAAAGGTGTATGTTTACAACAATAAAATTGGAGTAATATGAAAAAATATATATTTTATGGAATAAACCAGGTAAAAGGATTAAATCGTGTAAGAGTCATGATTTAACTGGAATAAAATGACAACAACAAAAAAAGTTGTACGGACATGTGTTACAAATGTAAAGCTGTTTTTTGCAATGGAGAAAAAAAAGGTCCTAATTTTATGGTACCATGTTCTGTTGAGGAAATATCAGAATCATTTCATAGAAAAAAAGTTTAACACCACAACCAACAACAAGTCATCATTTATGAGAATAAAGTGGCCGTTTAACGAGAATCAGTCAGAGTAATATTCCAATACAATACAATTCTTTATTTATATAGAGCTTTCACAATAGCTGCAGCTGTAACACAGCGTTTTTCAGAGCAGTTAACATCCATCCATCTATCAATTTTCCGATCCGTTTTATCCTTCCAAAACAGTCACAATATGACAGAATCGTTTGTTATTATAACAAAGTGTAAATAATGCACAGTTTTTGTTTGGGCTCTTTATATTATATTATATTATATTATTCTTATTATTATTTTGTTAATTCGGGATGTTGGCACACCCCACAAAAAAACCTGTTGAGCACCAGTTCATAATTCTCCAGTGAAGCCTATTCTCAGAAAGTTCAATAAAATAGCAAAATCATTGTTTGAAAACCAATCCGTTCTTAAGGATTAAATGCAAATGTCTTGTACTTCAAAGTTAAATACAACTGAACCAAACGTACTTAATTTGGTTCTGCCATTATTTTCTTGGACTCTAAAGATACCTTCATTCATGCTCGTATGTTTGATTGTAATTAATGTTTTAAATGTTTTGTTTTACCCATGGGAATAGAAACAGCTCACTTAATGCGTGGATGGATGACAAATGCATTTAGTTTGGGGATTATTATGCTGCAAAATGTCTATGCATAAATTATGCATAGACTGGAACCACTCATTGATCTAGCAGGACCTAAATAAATACAATAACACTCGCAATGATTATGGTAATGGTGATTATGATGTTGCCGATGCTGCATCGTGGGCTGTTCGCAAGTGTGATTCCCATAACGTTGTTGACATTGTTATCACATGTGGTGCATCGGTCAACCCACGAGTTGCCTTCACGATACTCACCCAGGGTGAGTGTTAAGTCAAAATTGACTGTCATCCATTCGCATTATTTTGTCAACAAACAGCATATTGTTATCACTACTATATTCTGTGCCATACCTTGGTTGTCTTCGTCCATACTTGCAGACTGCGATTCAGGACCGGCTGCTGACAGAAACTTCCGGCCCACAAATAAGCTTTGACTTTACGGCTCCAACGCGCGTCCTGATTCCCCAGCCGGCCGGCAAAGCGTCAGACGCACAGCTCGTCTCGCGGGTAGCTTCTCTTTTGGGGGAATATGCTCGCCATTTGGGCTTCGACCACCTTCCGGTCCACCCCCTTTCAACCGAGAACGATGCGTTTTAGGAGGCGGCGGCGCGGAAGAAGGAAGCTGCGGTCCCCCTCGGTCAATCGCGGAGAGTGTTGGCGTTACTCAAGTACGGCTGCTCTTCTCCTATGGTAACGGGAAGCTAAAGCCGTTAAGTTACAGTCGACACACAGAACAAACCCAGAAAAATGCTTTATTTCAAAGTAAAAGTATTACTTCAACGGTGGAACAGGGCTCGTCGATTACCATTTGTTTTCTTTTGAAATCTGAAACCGGAATGTGTTGCGTTTTTACGTTTCATCCTATTTGAATTTTGCCTCGGACACAAACCGCGAGCGGTTATCGAAGATGAATCTCATGTGACACACAAACAGACTCACGAAATACTGGTTGAAAACTAAGATTGTTACATTTTAATGAGTAGATGGAACAAAAAGAACCTTTTTTGCCTTGTAATATGTTTAAAGGAGTCAAGGCAATGTTTATTGAGAGTTGCGTTCAGGGACTGTCAGCCTTTTATATACGTCCACCCATGATCTACCCATTTCCTCTAATAATAATAATAATACATTTTATTTATAAGCGCCTTTCAAGACACCCAAGGACACTTTACAATAGTGCTTATTATCCTCATTTGAGCTGAGCAATGTTGAATGATTGATTTTTTTTTATCTTGTGGAAATTTGCGGAATGTTACAAATATGAGCAAATCATAGAGATGTGGAAGTTTTAAAACATGAAAAAAACTGAATGAAAGAATCCATCCATCCATTTTAAGATATCTGGGTCACAATTGAGCTGGAGCAGGAATCCCCAACCTTTTTGAAACTGAAATCTATTTCTTGGGTATTGATTAATGCGAAAAATGACCAGTTTCATACCCACTTCAGCTCAAATTACCCTTCGTGACGTGCTTTAATTATGAGGACGGCACTGATCGTGTGAATGATTTCTGACCAAATTTAGGAAACATACATATCAATAAGTAATACTTTACTACGATTCTGGGAGTGTTTACATTTCCAAATGATCACTTCTACAACATTACTGGAAAATCCCTAATGAGCTATTTTTAGAACAAGCCCGTAGGCCACTCATGTGGTCCTTGGGGAAAAGCACCGTTGGTGATCCCTCAGCCAGAACCTATCCGAGCTGATTTTGCCACAGCCTAGACTAGTCGCCCGTAATTGCCAGGCACATTTAGACAAACAACCAACCATCCAAACTCACACCTTTATTTTTGCATTGTTGCTGAAGCTAACATGCAAGTTAGGGATACAAGAAGAAGCCGGCCTAATACAACCCACGCAAACCCGGGGGCCCGCAAGGCAATTCCGAGGATGGCGAAGAGTCTTACGTAATCATGGAGAATTATCAGGTGTGGAAATCATGGAATGGAAAACACACGTACACACAAATGGAGTTTGAGTGTGTTTCTCCAACACACATGGTTACAATTATTGCATTCCTGCCTCCCTCCTCATGGAGAGGAAGGGGGGAGTGCGCCCACTTCCTGTGCATATTAGTATTCCAATGGTCAAGCTTGAACAGCTGTTTTAACTGTGTCCATGTATATATTCTCGCAAATACAGGCTTCTAAACAAATAACCAGACATGGCGTAAACTGCTTGACTGTGGCTTCCTGTTTTATCCATCCATCCATCCATTTTCCGATCCGCTTTATCCTCACAAGGGTCGCGGGAGGCCTATCCCAGCTGTCTTCGGAACCAGTTGCCAGCCAATCGCAGGACACACAGAGACGATCAACCATCCGCGCTCCCACCAAGAGACAATTTAGAGTGTTCAATCAACCTGTCATGCATGTTTTTGGAATGTGGGAGGAAACCGGACTACCCAGAGAAAACCCAAGCAGGCCCGGGGAGAACATGCAAACTCCAAACAGGAATGCCGAAGAGATCAAACAGTCGACCTCTACACTTTGCGGTCTACTGGACCACCGGGCCGCCTTTCCTGTTTTACTTCAAGTAAAATGCGAATTAATTCTTCTTGATTTGAGTCAGGCTCTGCGATTGGCTGGCTCCACACAGGAAGGCCGGATTCTAACCCAGAACCTCACATTGTACTGTAGTATCTGTGACCTGGGCTGGTGAGTGATGTGGGTGCCAGCGATTAAGTGTGTAGAGTTGGCTGGCTGTTAACTAGCTAAGTGTGCTTGACGTCAGTTGCGGCCGTGCCTGAATGTGCTTGTTACAAGTTTATTTTGTCACTGTTTGTTCAATAAAGGAATTGAAAGTACACCAGAGATGACTTGACCGCCTGTGGAGGGATTACAGTTCATTTCACCTCGCAATGTTGTCTCTATTAAATTAGTTGACGACGTTTACGATAACTTAGACGTGCAGTTTGTGTAACATTAGTCAATGAGGAATTATCACTGCCAAGCTTAGTGGCAAAAACTTTGCAGCAAAATCCTGTCAAAAATTCATAATATTAAATTAGATATGTATGATTTCAAAATGGCGGCCCGGTAGTCCAGTGGTTAGCACGTCGGCTTCACAGTGCAGAGGTCGTGGGTTCGATCCCAGCTCCGGCCTCCCTGTGTGGAGTTTGCATGTTCTCCCCGGGCTTGCGTGGGTTTTCTCCGGGTGCTCCGGTTTCCTCCCACATTCCAAAAAACATGCATGGCAGGCTCGTTGGGCACTCTAAATTGTCCCTAGGTATGAGTGTGGGCGTGGATGGTTGTTCGTCTCTGTGTGCCCTGCGATTGGCTGGCAACCAATTCAGGGTGTCCCCCGCCTACTGCCCGAAGACTGCTGGGATAGGCTCCAGCACCCCCCGCGACCCTAGTGAGGATGAAGCGGTTCGGAAAATGGATGGATGGATGGATGATTTCAAAATATGAGCGATATTGAAAAGTGGGAAGACAGTATGGAGTGTTCAACACCACCAAAAATGCTTGTAATTGCTGCTATATGCCACAAGATAGCATCAAATCTCTTTTTTCTATTAGACACAGCTATGGCCTCAATATAGGAAGCTCCTCCCCTCACTTCAACAGAGTTACTTGGCCCAAAGCTGCCACGAGGCAACATGTTGAAAGTGAACCCAACATTATTTATATGGTATTAGACATGACTTTGCCCTGAGCACTGAGGATTTTTTTTCCAGCCAATAATGGAGGATACCCTCCACCTCCCCCCAAAAAACAAAGAATAGGCAAATTGGCAAAAACTGTACTGTGAAAATGTGTGCATTCACTGTGCAGTGTAAGAGAACGCCACATTAACTGAATATTAAGCGACAGCATTCCCCCTGCGCCAAACAAAGCCACAAAGTGATGTGATGAAATGTGTGTGGGTTTTGGTTTGTGTTTTTGGGGGAGAGGGGGGGTGGGTGGGGGCAACCACAGACCTCTCACCACACCCCCGAGGAGGCACACGTCTGGCAGATTAGGCCGAGCGTCGCGGGGGAAACGTCTGCGGTTCTCCTGACCGACTTCACGTGACCTGATTGAGCAGTCGTATCACTTCATATGCTCCAGTCGCCATGGCGATGCCCAGAGGGGCATTGGAGCACCACCCCCCCTTCCCCCAGAGCCCAACTGCAGACACAGTCAAGGGAAATCCTTGCATCTTTTAACCCGTCCCACAATATTGATGTGTGTTCACGTTTACTCGAGGGCTTTTTCAAAGGGGTGTGATTCGGTTAAATACACGTGTAATTTGCTGCCGCCATCTTGCTCCGTAGTGCTTAAAGCTCACTCGTACGTAAGACAAGGCAAAAAAAAAAATTGTTGGCTCATGAACTTATAAAGTTGGGGCAGTTGTGAGTCAAAGTAGCACAGTGGCTCAATGCAGGCAAACTGTACGACATGTCATGTCAGTTGTTAATTTTAGTTGATGTTCCCCGCGGGTCTCTAAAGAAAAAAAAAATGGACCACAACATTTCCATCACTAAATTCTGCATTCCGTGTATCTGAATGGATTGAAAATCTAGTTTGCACCTATACCGGGGGTCGGCAACACGCGGCTCCAGAGCCGCATGCGGCTCTTTAGCGACATCTAGTGGCTCCCTGGAGCTTTATAAAAAAAAAATTGAAAATGGAAAAAGATTTTGATAGTTGCTAAGATAGCTCAAATAGATATAGATACATGTTGCAGCTCCGAAAAAGGAGAGCTGTGGTGTTGGTTTTTTAAAACGTACACTTTATTTATGCTTTTAACCGTCTCGACACGTCGACACGTCTGCGTCTGACTCCGTGCCTTCTCTCTTCTCATTCGACTAAAGAGGCGTTCAAAGACAGCCTCAGAAAAGCGAAAATAATGCACCAAAACAAAAAATTAAGCGACTAAATCACAAAATAAATTCTATGGGGGCGTTTGTGAACACACAACAAAGGAATGAATAACATAAACAATTCTGAGACAGCCCAGTCTCCTACATACATACAGCATGTATTTCCTTCATTGTACGTTTTATAGAAGGCTTTTATTTTTTTTGCATCTCCAGACATATTTGTTTTTTTTTTGTCCTATATGGCTCTTTCAAAAGTTTGGGTTGCCGACCCCTGACCTATACCAACAGTGACTGATGTTTATCTGTGTAGGCTCGTTTCGAAGATTCCACAGCAAAAGGATGTGAGCAGCTTTCTTTCGCAAATCCTCGGCAAGGCGAAGGGGGTCCCAACCTTCGCTGATGGCATGTTTGCATCGGGTGACGGGAAGCAGACAGTGACAGGATATCCTACTTTGGCTCAGCATTCTTTCAAACACTTTTTTGTGTGACTCTCTGATATAATATGGTTGCCAGCAACTTGCAGTGTCCGTTGACATTTTTTTTTTCTTTTTTAAGAAACAGCGCCAACATTCAGAACATTTGTTTGATATTTGAATGTTATTTCTGGGGGTTTTTTTGCCTTGCAAATAACCCCGCTCATCCCCATTCTTCCACCTCCTTTGATTTGCTTTTGAGGTCGGCCCTTCTCGCCACCTCATTACATCGCTTTTCACACAGCAGTTGGACTGAAGGCATATTGCAAATGTGGTTAAGTCGATAATCCAAGCACAGCTTCAAAAGACATGAGAAAAAAACCATCCTTTGTAAACCCCGCCCTCTCCCTATCGCCCTGGCTTGTTCAGCAAAAATAGATTTGAGGTCATTGGAGGATATTTCGACCACCGCCCTGATAAAATTGTAAAGAAATGAATGTTAATTATAGTTGACCTTTGACAGTGGAATTGCGGTTGTGGTAAAAGTGATTCAGAAATTTTTAATACCAAATCGCTCGACTGGTTAGCGTGTCGACCTCACAGTGCAGAGGTTCAATTCCAGCTCCGGCCTTTCTGTGTAGAGTTTGCATGTTCTCCCCGGGCCTGCATGGGTTTTCTCCGGGTACTCCGGCTTCCTCCCACATTCCAAAGACATGCACGGCATGCTGATTGAACACTCTAAATTGTCCCTAGGTGTGAGTGTGAGCGCGAATGGTTGTTCGTCTGTGTGTGTGCCCTGCGATTGGCTGACAACCAGTTCAGGGTGTCCCCCGCCTACTGCCCGAAGACAGCTGGGATAGGTTCCAGCACCCCCCGCGACCCTTGTGAGGATAAAGCGGATTAGAAAATGGATGGATGGACACCAAATCAGGTATGATTTGGTTGATTTGTTTTATCTTTTAACCCTTTCAGGGACAGCTGTTACTACAGTGGACAGTTTACCATGTTATCAGGTTACAGGATGCATGAAAGGGTTAAATACTCATAATTATGCTCAAATGTGTTTCCAAAAATACAACGGGCCAACCTGTAACCCAAACTTTACATCAGCATAACTTTATATTCAGCCGTAAGGGAGTGTGTCACTGGATTAATTTTACTTGAAAAAAAAAAGACTTATTTTTTAAATACATGGCTACGTTCTCGATCAGTTTGCATAGGAGCTACCACAGCTAGCAGAGTCAAAACAATAACACTGATTTGAAACTCCGTTACCGCAATCAGAGGAATATTTTTCGTGTGCTAATTTAATTGCTATTCAAATGAAACACATTTTTTTTATATATATGGACGTACCCAAAAGACACAAACTAAAAGTTTCATTTTTCAAAGATGTTGGTTCACAATTGACCCCTTTGGTTAATATCAGCAGCCCATGCGAACTGGTGTCAATAAATCCCAGAGCTGTCTGTGGTGCTGAAAACGCTGACACATTTGTAAGAAAGGCGGCAACTTTTTTTTTTTTTAACCTCTCTTACTCTTACTGCCTTCCTGTCACTCTCGGATCAATATTATTGGTTAAACTATTTACTATAATTAGCCTCGTTCCGTGCCATATTGTAATCCTGATGCTGTAGCGGGGTCATTGTGTTGCCACACTGTAGATTGTGAGGTCACAAGCTTGATAAAGAACGTTCTGTGCAACTTGGGGGGGGGGAGAACAAGGCAATTAGTAAAAGTACAGAGGAGGCAAATTAAGAAAAGCTTGGGCGCAATAAGATGTGTATTGCTGAACTATTTTCACATTCAGGTACAGTAGATTTATTCAGGTCAGGTTTCCTGAAGAATTGATTTTTGGAGTGGATTAGATGCAGCGTAGATGTGATAAGGCAGCGAGGGTGAATTGATTTGATTTGAAAAGATGGAGAAAAAATAACATTTTACCCATAAAATATCGAAATGATTGACAATCAATCAAATTTTCTTTCACTGTTCAATGACTCTTTTCAAATGCAGATATTGACAAATTTATAGAGGCATTTATTTATTTCATGAATTATCAAACTGGCAGTTTCAGTTTGAGTGACCATTTTTATACAACAGAAGGTGTTTGACTGCTACCTCAGAGTTTAAAATAATCAAATTGATCGGATGTCTTGTTTTCTTTCACAGAGCTATGATTTCAACTTTGTTTTTTGATTTGCCAGCCACAATGGGATCTCTTATGTTGACCGTGGCAAATGCGTTACACCGCACAAAGTCGTGTTGAGGCGGCGTATTTCATTTAAAAAGGGGAGGTTTGCGCTCTTGTGGGCGTGAGCAAAGCCAACATCAGTCACCAGCAATCACAGTGGCTCCCGTCATTCCACTCACCGGCGGAATGTGTGGACTTGCACGCAGCACATCTCTCGGCAGTGGCTCTTGTCTCCTATCTGTGAGATGCCAAAGGCTAAACGGGCTTTTCATCTTCTTTATCCACTCCCCCTATTTTTCTGAGGGTACAAACGGCAGTCAGTCATAAAAGGGGTAAGCTCGTAAATATAACCCCATTTATCCTTCATCTATAGAAATGCAGCCTGTGTGTATGCGTGCCAGCCTCCTCTCTACCATAAGTATATTAAAAAAATTTCCTCTGGCAAATCCCTGAGAAATAAATCCTCTATTTTTCCTCAGTGAGGGGGGGAGGGGAAGGAAGGGGAGAGAAGGCTTGTCTGTCACTAAGAGAAATGTGGTTGCCGAGGCAACATGGGATTTTTTCCTTTTTTTTTTTTTTACTGTTTGTTTGGTGGGGGGGGGGGTTGTTTTGTTTTTGTTTTGTTTTTTTACACCGCAGCCTGGCATCAGGAGCGACTAGCTCGGAGGTTTGCTGGCAACATTTTGTGCCCGCTGAAGATGGCACGAGTTGAGAGTGATTCTTTTCTAAACATGCATTTGGGATGATTATGCTCTCAAACAGGGTTGAGTAAACGTTTGTACTCAAGGGCCACATTGGATTTTGGCGAAGGACTGATCGGGTCAAGATTCGCTTTTTTGTCATGTGCGCAATGAGAACACAACGCCAAGAGTAAGCAAAGTTTGCAGATTCATTCTTTTTGTTGTTGTTGTAATGGCAAAAAAGAATTCAAAAAGTTTTATGTGACAAATAACATTTAAAAAGGCAATAATGCTATTTGATGCGGCCCGGTAGTCCAGTGGTTAGCACGTGGGCTTCACAGTGCAGAGGTACCGGGTTCGATTCCAGCTCCGGCCTCCCTGTGTGGAGTTTGCATGTTCTCCCCGGGCCTGCGTGGGTTTTCTCCGGGTGCTCCGGTTTCCTCCCACATTCCAAAAACATGCGTGGCAGGCTGATTGGTCACTCTAAATTGTCCCTAGGTGTGAGTGTGGGCGTGGATGGTTGTTCGTCTCTGTGTGCCCTGCGATTGGCTGGCAACTGATTCAGGGTGTCCCCCGCCTACTGCCCGAAGACAGCTGGGATAGGCTCCAGCACCCCCCCGCGACCCTCGTGAGGATCAAGCGGTTCGGAAAATGGAATGGAATGGAATAATGCTATTTGGACAGTAATATAAATTGTTGAGGTCAACATCGCAGTTAAACGTAAACTACTGCTGCCCCCGTGTGGACAAATCTGTTTTTACAGCACATTCAGTCGCGGAGCAGCTCAGACTTCCCATGAGCAAAAAGGTGATTTTAGTCATAAATATTACAAAACAAAAGTGTATTACTAGTGCTGGGTAGCGATACAGATTTCCCAAATCGATTTGAATCAATTCACAAGGGTCTGATTCAATTCACGATTCACTTTGATTGATTTTCGATTCAATTAAAAGGGTTTCACGCAGTACCAATTTTACTTTCATACAGACGACATTCTCAGATGGGGCAATGATGCAAATCAGAGAAACTTTTAGCTCTTACTTTGTACATTAACAAAAATATGAACATTTCCATTAAGATTTGAAGCCGATGCAGTTAGTTACATTAATCATGCATATTTATTTGAACATGACCCGATCAAAACAATCAATCATAATTGTAATCTATTCCAGCCCCAAGGCAGGCCGTGTAAATAAAGTGGCAAAAACACAGTGTCAGCTCATAACATTCACAAAGTTGTACAGTACTTTATTGCTGTCTTTGAGTTACTTTAAAAAAAAAAAAAACTTCCAGACATCTGCCTTCAGGCTTGTTGGCGCTGATTGTGGTGCTTCCGCCATTTTGTTTTGACGGGCTACTCTCCCGTGATGCGAGTACTGTTGTCACATGAATAAATGGGAAAGACATTGAAAGGATCCATTTATGGTCAAACGAGTCGATATCAGGTGATGAAAAAGGAAGATTGAGTCGATTCATCGATTTCGTTTTCTAAACTCAGCCCTCTACAATACAGTATTTTATTAATAAAGCCATTATTTCACATTTCAAATCTGCCCAGCTTTGTTCTAAGGATCCAAAGTTTCGCTTTTTCTTTGGCTTTTCTATCGTTTTTGAAAAAGGAGTACTCAACAAAAAGTGATTTTTTTTTTTTGCTCATTTGACACTTCACTCCAACTATATCTAACCCTGAACACTTCTTACAATTTTCAAGGCAACGTTGTAGAAATTCCATTGTAGACTTAATGGAAAGACAGGGACTGTTGATTTGATTAATTTATTGCTTTGACAAATTCATTCATTTCCATCCGAACACACTCACACAAATAAAGACGGCAGATAAAAGCATTTTCTATCTTCCGTTGTGAAGACCGTCTTCTTCCCCGCCGACCCGTACCGGCAAAGAGCAGAAATAACGTTGAGTGAGCTTGACGGTCTGGATAAGCACATTGTCGTATTTCCTTTAAGACTGCAAAGTTTCCACTCGGGGAGCTGAGGTGAGGTAGCCGGCGCACTTCAAGACTCAATGCAACTTCCATTCAAATGTCCACACAAAAAGTCATGCTTGTGTTTATGATCAGCTACAATATTTGATTTCTGCTATGGTCACAGCAGAACACATAAAAGTCAAAGGTCAGAGCCGAAGATAGAATGCTCACCAAAATGTCGGCATATTAGCCTTGGGGGTGACATTTCAAGACGAATCTTAAAAGGCACTGTAACCTTGGCGCGGTTATCTGCTGAATGTTTCAGTTCTTTTTGCGCAACTTGCTGTTCAACAACATGTAGCCCAGCGGCAAAATGTACAAGGGTTTTAATACAAAGCCTTTCTGTGACTCTTCCAGTCTCGCTTATGTGCTTTTGGTGACTCTTAGAGCTAAAGCGAAGTCTACAGGTTCAAGAGCAGGGATGGGTAACTACCAGCCTACGCTATTTTTAAAAAATAGTTTTTGGAAACAATTTTTTTTTCTTCCCACAAACCCAAGAAATTCTTCAAAAAACACTGATGAACAGTCAATGTATTTTCGTCAAGAAAAACAATAGGAAATGTGGGGGAAATCCCCCCCCAAACCAGCAAAAAAATCCCAAATGTGAAAAAATATTGAGCGGGAAAAAAAGAACAAAAATCTGCAAATATGCGGATCCATGGGTGCAAAAGTGCGAATACGCAGGAGGCATGTATAGTTTTAGGTTGTAATATCACCAACCACCACTAGATGGCAGACACATTTTTGTTGTGCTTATATTTGGGGGGGGGGGGGGGATTTGGAACGATAAGCAGGACAAAGTCCCACAAAAAAAATAAGTGATTGAGAAAAATTTTTACAAAATGATTGTTGGCACTTAATTTTGGATTGTTGTTCGGCAGTTTTGTGTCGTCTTTGAATGCAAATATTGATGCAGGAGAGCCATTTATGCTGGTGGGGAAAAAAATAAATCACAGTATGTGATTAGTCTATTGTTTGCTGCAAAGCTTTTGTTGTTGTTTTAGTGAATCATTTATATATAGTATGCATTGAAAAATGCATGATCAAAATTGATATTTTTTCCATATTTAAAATAGCATTTTTGTTCTACATCTGGTTAGGAGCTGCGTGGGCCCTTGTGGTTCCCTAGTAGCACTGATAAAAAAATTGTGGCCCACTCAAGCAATTCGGTTGCCCATGGCTTTTCGATAGCATTCTCTATTCAAGTTTCATCACTCTGGGACGGCCGAACAGCGGAAATCAGAACAGCTACCTCTGTAGAAATCTCAACTTCAGACTCATGTGTTTGCAAGTTGCGTATTGCTCTGCCATAGCCCGCTACCTTGATTCTGGCCTGTTTGACGTTGTCGATCTCTGTCAACTTTTGGGCCTGTGAAGCCCTTCGAGACACTTTTGAGCACTTTTAAAGACTCCTCAATTCTAGTCAACTTGACTCTGTTGCAACTTGCTGATGACTTCATACTCTTAAAACTCAGTGGCTACTTCCTTGTTAAAGCCTCATACTGTAGATCAGTTTTTTCAACGTCGGCTTTGTGTCATGATGTCAATACGTCAACAGCAAGATTTCAATTTGAATTCTGATTGATCCAGGACAGACATTTAGTGGTTCATTCAAAGATCAAATACCATTTCCGAATTTTGCTGTTGGAGAACAGCAAGTTGTGCAAAAAGTATCGGGACTAAACGGTTAGACGCACAGAACACACATGCCAGAAACTGCCACTGCACTTTGGATTTCAGAAGTTTACAGAAAGTCAAATGAAGTTCACCTGTAAAAAAAGAGGCACGCTGGCTGCCCCGCGTGTTTCGTGAAAGAATCACTGCTTGATACAGTTCAGTTGTATTTAACTTTTAAGTTGCTTTAGTTACATTTTACGAACTACTGTTCCCCCCACCCCCTATATTTAAGTACAGGTTTCATGTTCGACCTGCATACTGTTACAGTGGCCAGTGCCATAGTGCATTTTAGGTTCCCCTTGAAATGTCACCCAAAAGTCCAATATCCCCAACTTTTTTTTTTTTTTTAATCATGTATGTGTGTTGATAATGGACGATCATACTTTGACATCCAAAGACCAAAAGGCAGTGTCGCGCCAGTGTTTTTTTTTTTTTACCCACGTAAAAAAAAAAAAAAAAAAATGGAGCAGCTCCTGAATCTCAAAGGGGACCCTTCGTCCCCACTCACGAGTCATCTCCAGGCATGCCACCGTGAGCGTCCTCCCACAAAAGGCACTGGACTCGCGGCGTAAGGGCGAGAGGGGAGGTTGCCTGCTGCCTTGGTCAGCCAGCTGGTGGCGAGCGTGTCCTCCTCCTCATCAGGAAGCTCGCCGTTCGGTCCAAGCAGAGTCATGGACGCCACCGTCAGTGGATTTCAATGTGGACCTGACAATAAACGAGGAACGGGAAGGAAACTAAACATTTTGGACTTCGCTTCCACCATTGTAACTCAAAACACTCACATCTTAAATGTCATTAATCCGTTCCTGCCCACCATAAAATACCAACATCGTAATGTTTATAATAACAAAACGGAAAAGGCACTCTATGGTATTGTACTTCATAAAAACATAGTTACACTAACGTCATTAAAGAGGATGTACAGATATTAAACACTTTGTGCATCATCATTTCAAGCAATGTGTGGCTTATAAATAGAGTTGAGTTGAGTTAGGCAAAGCAAGAGCCAATATTAGATACGACGGTATGATAACAGTGACCAATGTCGCAGTAACATGGTAGTATAATTACAGCTCTAAAATCCCCTTTTTTGAAAGTTTGGGGGAAATAAAAACAGCTTTTTTCCCATTAAACAAAATGTATTTTATCCCATCCATCCATCCATCCATCTTCTAATCCGCTTCTGCTCACAAGGTTTGCTGGAGCCTGTCGGAGCTGTCTTTGGGCAGTAGGCAGGGACACCCTGAACTGGTTGAGGTACAGTCAAACCTCAGTTTTCGTTCATAATCCGTTCCAGAAGGCTGTTCGAAAACCGAAATTGTTCGAAAACCGAAACCACGCTCTTTTTAAAATCAAAATGTTTACTGAACACGTCTGCTCACAATGGAAAGCAACACGAGGAAGTGTCAATTTCTCGTCTACCCGAGGAAGCGTCACTTCCTCGTGTAAGGAAGGCGAGAGGAGTCAAATGGTGCATTCAAGTGCGCTCAGTTTGTTCGAGAACCGAAATTTGTTCGTCATCCGAGGCATAAAAAAATCGAAATTTTTGTTTGAAAACCGAATTGGACGAGAACCGAGACGTTCGAAAACCGAGGTTTGACTCTATTTAATTTGTCGACAAAATATTGAATGTTTGGTACGGAACAAATGTGTACCGTGTTCAGTATACATAAGTAAAAAAAATGTTAACATTCTTCTTGTTTTTAGTAAGTGTCCTTGGGGCTAGCTAGTACCCGCTGGTACCATTTTTCCCCTTCTTTTTTTTGTTTGTTTGGTTTCAAGACAAGGGGCGGCCCGGTAGTCCAGTGGTTAGCACGTCGGCTTCACAGTGCTGAGGTACCGGGTTCAAATCCAGCTCCGGCCTCCCTGTGTGGAGTTTGCATGTTCTCCCCGGGCCTGCGTGGGTTTTCTCCGGGTGCTCCGGTTTCCTCCCACATTCCAAAAACATGCATGGCAGGCTGATTGTGCACTCTAAATTGTCCCAAGGTATGAGTGTGAGCGTGGATGGTTGTTCGTCTCTGTGTGCCCTGCGATTGGCTGGCAACCAATTCAGGGTGTCCCCCGCCTACTGCCCGAAGACAGCTGGGATAGGCTCCGGCACCCCCCGCGACCCTAGTGAGGATAAAGCGGTTCGGAAAATGGATGGATGGATGGGTTTCAAGACAATGCATTTTAGTGCAAGCAAAAAAAAAACATCTGTGTTTGCAGTGTCTCTTTCGTCCGCTCGCCTCTTTCTCCGTACCTGAGTATCATCCGCGACTTTCGTTAGCTTGCAAAACAGCATTTGGAATTGTGTATTTGTATTAATCTAGTGAATTTGTGGAAGACTAAGTCATACTGTTTGGTTAAACTCGCAACATATAACTCTCTGTTCTACGTGTAGTTTTACTGAAAATTTGCAAAGGTTTTTCTGCCATAGGGAATAGTATCAATAGAAATGGAAACGGTCCTGAGTCAAACTGTAACCATCATATGATTTACAATGTATTCATGCTACAGCAACTACTGTGACAGTCTTGAACATGATTCCCTTACAAAAGAGATTCTGAATCTCAAAGGGACTCAATTTGGCTAGCTAAAGGTAAAGAAAGACGAAATGAAGCAAAATCATTAAAAAACAAACATGTTAAAGCACTCTCGCAAAATACCGTAAGCATTTTTTTAACCTTTGATGGATACAAATGAATGAACTGTTTTCTGCTGTTGTGTCCACTTGACGTACCTGAAGTCTGACATTAAACATCATCGAAGCGACAAGATAGATGTAGGGGAATCGGATACGTAGTCGCCAGGCCAAATCGAAGAATATCAACAAAGTCCTGGTCAGGCCTTTGGAAAACACTCCGTAGGTGCGCCCCGCGGTGCCCGAGAAGCGGAGCACCAAGTGAGACAGCCCCGTCATAGAGGCCAACGAGTCAGCCCCCGGGGTTCACTCGACGGGCACAGCACGGAAAGAGGAGACGGCTCGGGAGCGACGATTCATGACTTATCCCGACGCCGAATGACACCTACGTGCAACTGTTGACACCGGCTTTGTTTGACTTGTTGTGTTGGCAGCAGTGCTCCACCCTAAGCGCTGCCTTTCTTTCTATTCCTCCTAAATAGTGTTGTTGTCATTCTGGGGGACTGAAAATGCTGATGACGCTGCTATTTTACCCCTGAGTTTAGTCTGTCAGGCAAAAAGACTCAAAGAAACTATTCATGCTGACTATTTTTCTATTTTGTAGCGTTTCTCTTGGCTTCTGCACTTCAAGCATGTTATATTTTTGGTTATTAGATACACACTGATTCTGAACTGTTCTAGTTTATGTACATGGCACAGTTGCCTGCAGTTATGTTGCATTGTATAGTTTTGATTATTCATATACTTGTGTGTTACACATACGTACAGCACATTTGACAATAAAGTTGTATTCAATTCAATTCAATTCAATTGCAAGATGCAACATGATGGTGATCATTTTTAGAAGTGGATTCATTGGATGGGACCCACTGAAGGCCCAGGTACCTAATACATGGCCCTCAAATGTCATTTGCACGTGTGTGTGATCCGTATTCGCTTCTCTCAGCTGTCACTGTGCGAAAGGTGGGCTGCACCCTGAACAGGTTGTCAGCCATTTTTCAATAAACTGTCTTAACTGTGTCCGGAGCTCAAAAGACTTTACTTTCACATCATTTGTTGTGCTCTGGTGCACAATCCAACTAGCAATCATCGCAATAAGTCTAAATAAGCATTCGCTGAAATATAACGGAAAGACAGAAGAAATCGTCAGATTGTTTGTGACTTCCTGGAATAGGGAAAAGACCTGAAAGACAAAATTCGGGTTACTCAAAAGATATGAAACCGGAAAACTGGTGTGACGTAATGTGTTACACATGAAGTCGTCCGCCTGGCATTTTTCTTCCGCACCTTTACGCACCCCTAATCTAAAATTACGCTTTAGTTCAAAATACTAGCGCACATTAGAATTTTATATTAATGATATACACGGAAACCTTCGCATTTAGTCGAGAGGAAGAATTATTTCCAAGACAACAAGTCGTGGGCGGAACGCTCCAGTAGCCCGGATGTACCAACTGGTGGCGGTAGCGGAATTGGGTTTTTTTCTGCCCCCCCCCCCCCCCCTCCTCCTCTTCTATCCTCTCCCCTCCTTCTTCTCAGGGGTGGTGGCTGCTGTTTTGCTTCGTTAGCTTCCCGTTCGACAGCATGGGAATGTAAGCGAGGAATCTCCCGAATCAAAGTTGCGTCAAAGTGCTCCATAAGTTGCAGCAACTTCGCCGACAGCATCTTTCCAAATCTCCGGAGCACTTGGACCGGTTGGAGCAAAGGTTGCAGTGGATTTGAGCGGCCAAGCCATAGTGGACAAAGGGAAGACTTGCGAGCTAACGTCGGCTAGCTCCCGGGGCAAACCTTAGCATTCCACCAACGAGTGCGGCGCAATGCAGGCCATCAAGTGTGTCGTTGTCGGGGACGGGTGAGTCAATTGAGGGCGAGCCATTTCATTTATTTGTGTGTGTGTGTGCGCGCGCGCGTGCGTGTGTGTGTGTGTGTGTGTATATATATATATATATATATATATATATATATGAAACCGAAACGTTTATTAATCGAGCGATTGCGTCAACGTACGGGTTCAACATTTAAAACCTCAAACCTGGTTCCCCAACCTGGCTGTTGAAGTAGTTTGATCGTAAAAGTTAGCTCGTTGGTATGATCAAATTAATGCGTTTCAATAATTGATTACAAATATTACATTTGCCGCGCCAAGTTGCTCCTTAAATTGCACTCTGGAGTCGTTATTGTCTCGCTTTTACTTTAGTTTTGCAAGCCTTGTCGGCCACCGTATGTTTGCATTCCTTCCCTTTGGTTGCGATATGTCAGAACGCGTGGGAGCTTGCGCACGCGCCCCTTATTCTGGGTGTGGTGGTGGTGGATGCCACAGCAGCAGAGTCATGTGTGGATCTGCTGCTGCCTTTCTTCCTTCCTTCCTTTTCACCTTGATTTTTGACACAGCGGCCGCCCCACCTCGGCAGCACGTACGCGAGACGTTGGAAATTTCCCATTTCGAGATGAGCCACTTACTTGTGAATACACCGGCTTTTGTCATTTTCCCTAAAGGAAGTAAAACCAAACTGTTACATGTTCAAACTGAGTTTAAAAAAGGAAAAAGGAAACGACTAATAAGCAATAGTCTTACAGGTTGTTTTATTAAACTGACAAACAAGTAGAAAGCAAAGGTAGCCACTGGACAAAATAAAAATTAGGTGGAAAAAAGGTAATTGCCCTTTCAGGATATTTGACCGACAGAAAACAGTAGACTGACAGTAAACACGTTGTCCTGGTCATTAGTGAACGTTCACTACTGTACAGTAAACCTGAAACAGAGTAACCAACCATGCCCTGCATTTGAAGATGCCTGACATTACTTTTGTAAATCACCTTTGGAAGCCGACAATCTGTAACCATTATAAAACATTTATTGGCTGTCAAACAAGTGGAAAGTGAAGTTACCATCTGGAAAGCAGAATTACAGTAAAGGAAAACTACACCCACTTTGAAGATGATCCACGTTATTATATCTGTCTCGACCAGTGGTTCTTAACCTTGTTAGCGGTACCGAACCCAACTGGTTCATTTTCACATTCACCGAACCCTTCATGAGCGCAAAATAAAAATGTGATTTATTTTTTTTTTTTTTTTTTTACAAATTCAAGGCATTAAAAAACACATTTATTAAAAACAGGAAAAAAATTCAATAACATTTCAAGACATGTTTTTTTTTTTTTTTAATTGTGCACAAAATGAACCAACCACTGATGGCCAAGCAGGTGTGTCATAAATAATTGACATGTTCAGTCAGGTGTGTCTTGACCTCCATGCAGAGGCTTCGTCGAACCCCTGAGACTGATTCACCGAACCCCTGAGGTTCGATTGAACGCAGGTGAAGAACCACTGCTCTAGACAAATGTGTAGTTCTATTATTGCTCTGGAAGGTGGGGCAAATCCATGCTGAGTGGGGGCAGTATTAACGCTCTTTTACGATCAGAAGGGGAAATTTTGAAAAATAGTTTTGTCAATTAAAAATCGATTAAATTGAAAACAAAGTCCTGAAATGTGTTCCGGGTGATCATTTTACCATGACAAAATCTTTCACTGTGTCGATTATTATTAACTGACAAACAAGTGGAATGCTAAGTTCCACTTGTTTGACAGTTCCTCACGATACACTAAAAGTAAAGCTACTCTCCGTTTGGGTTTGCCTGGCAGATTAAAAAAAAAGTGTTTTTTTTTTAAAGACACTTTTTTTTTTTCCAACTCCGCTGAGTTTGCAAGTCCAGCAGATGGATTGTATCGTGTCTATCTGAATCATTAAGTGTCCGGGACAGTTGAACATTGGTTGCTTTTCTCCGTCCTCCCCGCAGAGCCGTGGGTAAGACCTGCCTGCTCATCAGCTACACCACCAATGCCTTTCCCGGAGAGTACATCCCCACTGTGTGAGTAGTTGTTGTCCTCTTCCTCCTCATTACCGCCACAGCCCTCCCATTACTGCATTTGTGGCCTAGCGATAAGGCGGCCTGACAAGATGCAAATCTCTACCGCTCGCCCAACTCTTTTAATCATTTTCCAACCTTCCAGGGAGCTGCTTGAAATTCAGGAAATTTCTTGAATTATTGGATCAGTTGGAGAAAGTTTCCATGATGCTCGCTGACTGAATAGTTTGCTTGTGAAATCTTAAGCAAAAAAAAAATTCTAACAATAAAGACGCTGAGAGTATGTCAGCATGTTCTTGAGTGTAGAAACTAAACTTCCTGAATGTGTAAGTGCAAAAGGACGGCAATTTTAAGACAAAAGAGATTCTAGATTTGTGTCACATATGTGACGAATTGTGACTTTTGGAAGCATTTTTTTCCAAAAGAGAAAAAAATGCAAATCTAGTTTTGCATGCCTTTTATTTTATAATCTATATTTATGTAATAGTGTTACTGTTTATCATGCAAGCTCTTTTTTTTGGTCTGAATAATCACTGGAATAATCGATAAAATATTTGATTCTAAAACTACAGAGTTTTGAGTATGTACAAGTACATTTGAATAAATGGGAATACTGTGGATTTTTGGGAGGTTGGGGTGTTCAGTCATTCAATTACAAAAATAAAATGACGCTCAAATCGATTTACTCCACTCAGAATGATTTTTACTTTTTGACGATTGTAGTTTACCAGCCCACATAAATCCCAAGCCCATGCGACGTGTGACTGAAATCAACTAATCTGTTCTTAGGGTGTCACGGAGAGGGAAAGCAAGCGAAAGGCCAACAAGGCCTAATCTAACAATCTCCCCCAAAAATCGGATTTGACGAAAGGTTGAATGAGTTCTTGACAAATATTTGCACACTTCAGCTTTGACAATTACTCCGCCAATGTGATGGTGGATGGCAAGCCGGTGAACCTGGGCCTTTGGGATACGGCAGGACAGGAGGACTACGATCGACTGCGCCCGCTCTCCTACCCTCAGACGGTAGCCACCGGAGCATCAGGCTCGCACAACCACGTTTGCGTTTTACACTCTGACCATAAGTGTTTCTGCCCCACCCGCTAGGATGTGTTCCTCATCTGCTTTTCGCTCGTGAGCCCGGCCTCCTTTGAAAACGTCCGTGCCAAGGTGAGTCAGTGGGGTACCACCTGGATCAGTTTTGGGACCCATCAAGAAACAAAATAACCCGCAAAAAAACCATTGCGTGTTTATTTTTTGCAGCATATGTGCTACTGTTTATTTATTTTGTTGTGCGTTGAGCAAATATTTGTAGGTATAAGTGAGCTAAAGAAAGTCTGCCACGCGAGTGGGGGGGGGGGCACAATTTATGTGCTTTGATGTCTTTGCATGTGGGCAAGGGGCGCTCAAGTCGCAAATGCACTGTCATCGTGTATTGTACAGGACGAACATTCAAATAGAAAATGAGAACATGCACAAGAAGCTACCGTAGGTCACAACTCACACTCGATTTAAGGCACGGTGTTAATTCAAAAGGACAACGTAATACTGTACAGTCAAACCTTGGTTTTCGTCCATAATCCGTTCCAGAAGGCTGTTCGAAAACCGAAACCGCGCTCTTTTTAAAATAAAAATGTTTACTGAACACGTCTGCTCACAATGGAAAGCAACACGAGGAAGCGTCACTTCCTCGTCTACCCGAGGAAGCGTCACTTCGTTGTTTAACCCCCATGCAGTAATTATCCCAAAATTGGACATTTCTGTCACTTTGGATGATTTTGGACTGTTGGACAAATGGACACCACAGACAAAACAGTGAAAAATAACTCCACGAAGCTGAAATTTTGCATAGGATGTATATCTATGTCTTGGCCAATTCCCACTGAACATTTTGAGGGGTTGAAAGTGAAAAAAAATTAAAAGTGAAAAAAGTTGTTGCACATTGGAAGAGGAACGTTTTTGGGACAGTCCTCGAGGACGTAATACCCTTCATGCAGCCGCTTAAAAATACTGCATGAGGGTTAAGGAAGGCGAGAGGAGTCAAATGGTGCATTCAAGTGCGCTCAGTTTGTTCGAGAACTGAAATTTGTTCGTCATGCGAGGCATTAAAAACTCGAAATTTTTGGTCGAAAACCGAATTGGTCGAGAACAGAGATGTTCGAAAACCGAGGTTTGACTGTATTATTTTGGTCCAGTGTTATCATTTGTGTGTACTGAACTCCTGATCCGTGCACTGGCAGCGGGGTTTTAGGTAGTTTTTGTTTCATTTTGAATACATTTTAATTTGTTTTCAGAACAGGGTTATTATTTTTTTTTAAATGCTTTGTTTTAGTTTGTTTTATTTTATTTATATAGTTTATTAATAGAGGGAATATGCAAGTTAAGAAAAAAGGGTCACTTTGTAAAAATGAACCCGAAAATCTCGTGTATGATACTGACAAAGGAGAAAAGTCAGGTCATTGTAGCGATAATCTAGTCACTTTTATAACTTCAGTTAGCTTGGGGTTTTATTGTATTTTGTTCACGATTCAAGTGTAGTTCTTTTGTCAGTTTACATAAACTCTGATAACCTTGACCGGCAGTGGTACCCTGAGGTGAGACACCATTGTCCCAACACCCCCATCATCCTGGTGGGCACCAAATTGGATCTGAGAGATGACAAGGACACCATGGAGAAGCTGAAGGAGAAGAAACTGGCTCCAATAACTTATCCCCAAGGCCTGGCCATGGCCAAAGAAATTGGTAAGCAACTTCCTTTACCCTCCGTCATTGTTTTTCCAAAGTCCAAGTGGAGGTTTTGCAAATGTCTTATTTCAATTCATCAGAAAGCCCGTCGGTATGCCTTCATGAAGGATTGCGGAAATTAGAATACTTACTGTTGAGAGGTTGAAATCAGAGGACTTGGTCAATTTGAAGTAACACGACGGCCCGCAAGATTAATCAATGATCAAAATAGCTGTCGGCGTCTGTCATAAGTGATTAGTTTAGTCAATTGGATTTATTGTATTTCTTTGTTCTTGCTCTTCGCGCATTTCATTAGATTTTCCATTTTAAGACCAAATTACAGATCACGAAAATTGAAAGTTTTATGTTAAATTTCATTCAAACAAAACTATAGAAATAATTTCATATATCTCTTCCCATTTATATGATTTGCATTAGTCTATTTAAAGCCTAGTGGGCTGCAGTATTTCTCCTCGTAATTACGCAAATGCACATCAAGATCTCTCTTTGTCTGGCCTCTTATTGTGTTTCAGCATAATTTCATTGTGCAAATGCATTTATCATGCTCATAAAAATATGGAGATTATTTTAACCTAAAGAAATCTTGCGGGGTTTTTTCAGCGGGGGGTTAGCGGGGGACCGCAGCCTCACCCGGAGGCGCTCCAGGCGGCAGGGACGCAGAAGCAAACCCCCGCTTACTCATTGGCCAGCGGCTTATAATATGATGCGGCGCATATAATTACAAAATTGATTTTTCTTCATAAATCTGACCATTGCGGCTCTTAATCAGGTGCGGTTTGTAGCCTGGAATTTACGGTAATTGATTCATTGTTGCATCGGACTGGAACAGATTTTGGCATTGCAATTCCGTTTCAATGGGGAAAATTAATTTGATATGACGAAGCTGAGTTATGAATAAATGTAACTTACGACAAGGTCCCGCTGTATTAAATATGAATTGTCAACAGCGGCAGATGGCGTCGGTTGCACCACTGCAAACTGTTGTCTGGCATTGACATTTTTCATATTTATCACGTCAAAGTGGTGGCTTGACAAAGTGGAGTATGCGGGGACCCCAGGTATCAAATGTTTGACGCCCACCCCAAACATCTGTAACCACTCAGGTTCCGTCAAGTACCTGGAGTGCTCCGCCCTGACCCAGCGCGGCCTTAAAACGGTGTTCGACGAGGCCATCCGCGCCGTCCTGTGCCCGCCGCCCGTCAAGAAGAAGGGCAAGAAGTGCAGCCTCCTCTAAGAGCGGTCCTCGTACCGGCGGAAGCGCCGGGAGAAACGACGCCAGTATACCTACCCACCAAAATAACAATGTACTTTTTTGCTTCCTGTAAAACGTAGCTGCAGCGGTTCTCGCGACTATCCCCTCCCCCCCCCTTCCTCCATTATAACATTGAATCTACATTGAAAGGATTGTAACGTTGTGTACTGTAAAGACAAGAATGAAAATGTCGAACTTCATTGAGGCCTTAAGTTAGATCCATTTGCCCCACCCCCCACTCTCATTTTGTTTACAGTCTGCGTTCTTGTCAGTGGGACTCGCATTTCAAAATGCACCCTTCCGGAAATGCGTCCACGCTGCTATTTGTTTGCTCCCACAATCGATCGTTCGCAAATCCCTCACCAGCAGTTACATTTTTATTTTGTTTTTTTTTTAACACCGACAGTGCTATTAACCCTCAAACACTCCTAAAACCATCCGGGCAAAGCGTTTTCTTCCCCTTCTCCCCAGACATGTCTTAAACGATGTCACAATGTAGATTTTTGGAACAGTTGGTGGCGGGGAACAAGAGCACCATTGATGCTCCTTGGGCATTTATCAGCAACTTTTTTTTTTTTTAACTCCTTTGTTTATTTTGAAATCGCATCACTACTGGCGAAGTGAAGTCACTTAAGACGACGAGCATCTGTGCCTGTCAAACCAAGCTACTGTCGGTCCTGGCGTAGTAGATGGTGTACTCCTCTTTGTTATAATCATGTGATTTGATTTTTTTTTTTTATTTGTATCTTACACTCCACTCACTGTATTGTTGGACTAACACTATGAATATGCTTTTATTATTTGTTTGTCACCTATTTTACAGCTAACGCTACTTTAATAACCTCCCGACCAAGCCTGTCTTTGTGTAATGACGCCGATGGCATGTATGTGCGACGTATACTGAAAAAACCCCGTTCAAATTAGGATCGCTGCATTTATGTTTTGTTTGCCTCTTTACAAAATGTATTTAAACTACTAGTACAAGGAGTTAAAGAACACATTGCTCATCTGTTGTTTTTTTCTATTCAGACATCAAGCTGTGCTTTAATTCAAGCCAATGTCATTGTGACTCCTTTTACGAATACAAAGCTATTGTCACTTTTTTTTTTGTTTTTGAAAAAGCCAATAAATTTCAATAAAATTGTAATTGTGTGATCCATCATTTTCATCAACCGACACTGACACTTGTGGCAATAGCAAAAATTTTTAATATATGCCCACATATTTTTCATTCATTGCCAGTATTAATTCTTTCATTCCACAAGACGTACTTGTACGTCTTTTTAAAATTAGGCCCCGCCTACCAAGGACGGACTGGTACTCGTAAGTCTCAATCTGTGAATGAGAATAAGCCGTTTGCATTGTAAATTATGTAAAAAAGCAACCAGTAGGTGGCAATGGTCCCTCACGTGTTTGAAATGCATGCTTTTACAAAAAGCTCTTTTCTCCGTTTTTTTGCCCAGGAATCGCCATTTTCGTGAAACTTAGCCATTTTGTAATGCCGATTGCTGAAGAATGGAAAAAGATAGAAACCATTTTTTTTTCTGCTGAAAGAAGAAAGTCCAAACTTTATTTTGGTAGGCTCCAAGTTTATACTGCATTAGAACCAAATATTCTGTTGGCCTTGCAAGATCAGTCAAAATCCAGTAAAACGCTGGGATTGAGGGGGTTGCTCTGAATGAGTTAATATAAACCATAATTTTTACCCCAAACTAAGATCCCCCCAAAACTATAATTTCAAACTCATCTTAATAAAAAAAAACAATTGTCTTACAAATGCTCAGAAAGTGCGAGCGTGCCGCTGTGTACAGTATGTTGGCACTTTGCAAACTGCAAAACAATTACTACTTTCCTGTGAGCAATTTGATTACATTTTTGACTCAGTGATGCATATTCTCATTACTTACAAAACTGTTCCGCTTTAAGGACTTGACTGAACCTCACGCTGAGCAGCGAGCTGCTGTGCCAAAAAAACCCCACCAGAAACAAATCATGCTCATGACTTTTATTACATCAATCAAAAACCTGACAAGGTCTAGAACAGTAAGTACTGTATATTTCATGAACCCACAGGGTTTTAAAAAGTTTTGCAGACATCACAAAACGATACAGAACCAAGATGAGCGGCTTTTTATTCTCCTCGTCACTACTTCAGGAGTCAACAAATCGTAACAAAGTTCCTGAAGTAGTTGGTATGCTAGAGAGGGGGGAGGAAAAAAAAAAAAAAGTTGGACAAATGTGAGACAGTGGAAGCAACCAGGTTGTACACAATCCTCATACAAGTTTGTTTTCATTAAAATTTTGCCCATAGGAAAGAAGAGAATATTTATTCCAGCTCCTAAAAACTTTATGAACTGGACAAGCAATAATTTAATTAACATTAACATTATTGACGAGCAAAAGAAGTCGTTAACTATTGTGTAATACATATATATATATATATATATACTCTGTAAATTCTTTGATTCCACGTGGTGCCATAACACGAAATGGGAAAGCGCTTTTAAAAAAAAAATTAAATAAGGACTTCAGAACGATTTTTTTACGTATAAACGAAAATACTATATATTTTTAAATGTTAATTTATTGTGTAACAAATAAATATGAAGCAAACTAAGTAAATTATATTGTATAAAACAATTTGATTTGCACGAACCAGCTCAAATAAAGGTAATCGTTTAGTGTTTCTTTTGACAAATTTGCATAATACACAATATTAAAACAATGTATTTTTTTACCATTTCATTTCAAATATCGTCGACTTTTTTTTTTAACTTACATCCCAACATATTATACTATACAAATAATTTCACAATTACATGGACCCTGTAACCTGATAACATGATAGCTGTCCACGGACGTAACCGCTGTCCCCAAAAGGGTTAAGCATGAGTATCTAGAAACGTGTTTCTTCAAAAAATTTGAATATTCATGTCATTTTAACTACTATCAGATGAAGAAAAAATATATATAAGTTCTGTTTGACTTGTAAGACACTACACCCCACCTCAAAATTAGACTTGAACTCCAAAGTGTTCCACTGCACAGATGTATGACAGCATAAAAGGCGGCGAGACGGCAAGCAGAAAGATACGAGACTGCCGTTTGTTTACCTGTCTACCAGCTCGGCGCCGACGAGATCGTGGATGTGGTACTTGATGTGAAATTTCACTTGCGAGGTGGTCCGCCGCCCTTCAAGCTCGGCCTGTAACGCTTCTCCGTACCTGGACTTCTTCACCATGCCCAGCACGCCTTTCCGACCTGGCAGGCGGGCAAAGGGCAAAGGGCAGTGATTGGGGGACAACGTTCTACCGTTGAACTATACTGTCAAACTTTTCACCATGATGTCACATGTACTGCACTTCTTATTCCCCCCACAGTCACTTTTCTGCCACCCACAAGTATTCCTGAGCATTCCTTGACACCCACCTTGTATGAAGTATTTGGTGAATCTACCAGAGTTGGGAATGGAGAGCCACCAGCTGCCGGCGTCCCTCACAGTAAACACCCCAGCTTTCACCAGTTGCCTGGAAGGCAACAAAAATCTTGATGAATTGAGGTATTCATCGTTGATTGTTTAATTAGTCATGTTGATTTATCAAGGACTTTTTATGAATGCTCATTCCCATTCTGAGGTGTCGAGCTGAATCCTACCGAAATTATATTAAAATAGTGTTTATTCAAATATTGTATGACATCGATCCATTTTCTATAATACCGATTTCTGGAGCCTAACCCGACTACTACACTCTGTTCTGCTTACATCACAAAGGCAATTCTGAAGAACATACTGAGTGGGAATTGAACCCACTGCATTAAATGCAGCTATGTGAACCAATACACGACCAAAGTCCTTATTTAATTTCACCGTCACGTCTTTCACACGTGAGAGAAAACATTTTTTTTCTTGACTTACGTGATTTCAGCATCCGTGAAGAGGAACTCCCTGATCATCTGGTCTTTGTTGAAGCTCAGATCTGTGCAAGGCGACAAAACTTTCTCCAAGAATTTGTCCACCGTCCCTCGAGTCGCTTTGCCCTCTTCTCCGGCCAACACTTTGGCCTTGTAGTCGGACGTGAAAACCAGGCCAAATGCCTCGGCGTCGAAGCCGAGCTGGAACATGAGCAGCTCCCCATTCTCGCACAGCTTATTCTGCAGGCGTTTTGTTTAGGATTTTATAATGAGACTGCATACAGGTACGGTTTGAAAACTAAGAAACTTTTTGTTGTTTTATTTAATCGGGGACCACAGTGAGTCGATCAAATGCTCTCACAGGCCATAATATGGCCCATGGGTCAAAGGTTGCCCAACCCTTATTTAACAGGGTGACATAACACACCACCTTTATATGAGGCCCGTCAATAGTATTACAGCAGCTATCATACTGCCAAAATAAAATGCAAAGAAAAAAATGGATGTGTAAAGTGACGTTCTCGTTTTATGAAGTTTTTCACCGAAAGCATGTCACAGATATGACAACTGGGAACAGAAATGGGAAATCAGAGCGAGAGGGAGGAGAGAGGGCGAATCAACATACCACTTCTTTGTCCACCAGAGTTTTGTCATGGTGAATACTGTACAGTTGGTGCTTGAGTACAATTTGAGGCAAAGTGTCATTGAAAAGCTTTCTGGGGAACAGAGTCATGAGGTACTCCAGGCTCGCTCGAACATCAGCCGGACCTTTTGGGTCAGAAGGTATTTTAGTTGACCTTATTGTTACCAACCCCCGCTTAGTTAAAAACACAAACTATAGGCCCATAAAGCTGTGGCACTCACCTTGTTCATCACTCTTGATACCAAACTTCTCGGTAGCAGTTCGGCTTTTCTTCACCTTGAAAATGTCGGAAATCAGAGCTCGTTTTCTATTCATACCTGGAGAAGTAGAAAAGATGCAACTTCAATTAGTTTCTTCTTATTGTAGCAGTGGTACATGTTACTGGCGTTCTTTCGCAACTCGGAACACAAACGAATGATCTTCAAAAAAAAAAACTAATCTAAACTTAAGTGCACACAGCACTCACTTCAACAAGAATGACGTGAAGTGGGATAGCAAGTAAGTCTAGGCTGAATGGTTTTATTTTAATTACGCTTTGTATCATAAGCTCGAAGAAAGTAGTGGAATGTGATTTGAAGTAACGTGTATTTTCTTTTTCGTCAAGCTCTTACCTGAACGGTTACTATTGACAGAAGTACACACAAATACATCATTTCGATTGAACTACGTGTCACCTGGGTTAGCTTGAACACTTATTTGCGATGGGCTACTAGTCTTCTTCTGTAAAAGAACGAATAACGCCATTTGGCAATACTGCCCTCTCTGGTCACAGTCGTCATTACATACCCCGTAGACTGCTATGATTTCTTCTACTTCTAACTGACATCTAGCCAATTTCAATTGCAATACTGACCCCAATGGATAACAGTGGTCTCTGCACGTCCCGAGTTTGTGTTGTTGTGTTTATATGGGCATATTTCTACGAATATAACAAACATAATTGACCGGTATTGAGCCTAATGGTGTAGGTTCCGAAACAGGCGCTCGCGACAAATAATGAAAAAAATGACTGCACAGGCCGTTTTTTAGACCTAAAAGCGTATCAGGAACGGCGCTGTTTTGGGGGATAGCTATATACGCTAGTTAGCTTGCTAGCTTCCCTTTCTTCTTTTTTTCATGTTTCCCCTGCACCTCCGTCTAATCCCAAGTACAGATCGGCAAAATGTTGACTACTTAGCATTCTTGAGTCGTGTTTCAGCATGACATACTCTGGTACTCTTAAATGAGGTAAGTGGCGTAAAACGACAACAACATAACATGCTATAAGCGTTTTTTCAACCGCGTTGTTCATAATTTCGTGTATCATTGTTGAGTGCACATGCACACACGTTCAAATGCAATATTAATAATGGATGCACATAAAGTACTCGCTCAGCTGCCTTGATTCAATTTGACATCCCATTTTGAATCCCTAGGTTTTAAAATGATGTTAGCCCATCCTTTACCGTAATGATAGTTGCAACTCGTCCCGCAAGGCTTTCCACATTGTTTCGGAGTGTGTTTGGGTTGATTTTTGACCATCCTTCCAGCAGCACATTTGTGAGGTCACACACTGATGCTGGTTGACAAGGCCTGACTTTCTAAGTCTCCACTCTAATTCATCCGAGTGGTGTAGTTTGGACAACACTGGAGTTGACTGCAATTTCCCTATCCGCTCATCGCAATTTACCAATTGAGGATCACTGTTTTAGGTTATTTCATGTACTCCCTCCTCTCTCTCCCCATCAGGCAAGCATGAACCAGCACCGCTCCCACAATTCCAGTTTTCAACAGCAGCGGCAAACATGCAAGAGATGGAGAGATGATAATGAACAAAATGACAGAAGATATAAATCTTCCAAACCAAACCATCAGCAGCACCAGTCCTGGCTGTCAGCTCGTCAAACGCCACCGAGCGCTCAGTCTTTGAGCACCAGCAGAGACCTCTACGAAAGAGACTTCCCCTTGTACAAGCAGCCCGTCGAAGTGGGCTCCTTTTCTCTGGACTCTGAACGCAGGTTCTTCAATGACAGCAGGCAGCTGAGGTACTATGTGGAACCTGAAAAAAGCCCACATTTTGACCTGCGGGATGGATATGGGGACCGTTATATAAAAAGGGATGAAAGTGTGAAGGAAAAGCTGGACCATATCCTCCGATGGATCTTGGCCAATAGAACCAAGCTCACACGGAGGGCGGAGGCGTCATCTTCATCGTAAGTAGAGGTGGAAATCGCAGATTTATTTGCCATCCGACCGACGTCACAATACTTCCTTGATGATTTTATTTTGTTCCACAACCACAATCGTAATAACAGTTACATAGAATGGACATAATTAATAACAGTTTTTGCATCACGATTTTATGCTTTAATTCAATGGCGTCGTGTAATAAAGGGGAAGTCCCCCCCCCCCCCCCCCCAAATTTTCTTGCAACTATGTGACTTCACCAGTCCAAACACACCATTCTGATTAATATTGCGTTTATGGAATAAGAGTTAAGCAGCAAAATCCACCCGTTTTCAGCCATTTCAGGGGCCAGCCATTTTGTCACTTGCGGACAACTTCAAATAACATCACATTTGTGATGGTTAAAAATGGGTGGATTTTGCTGCTTAGTTGGCATTGCACAAATTTAATATTAATCGCAATGCCGTGTAAGTACGCTCGCTTTTCCGGTTTCATATTTGACAGTGTGTGTGCGTCGATACAGTACAGTAAGTTCCACAATTGGGATGAGACGACAACCACGTCAACCACACTTACCTTTTTGTTTGTTTGTTTGTTTTCACTCTCCCTTGCAGAGGTTTCGATGTCGACTTTGTGACGTGGCGAGGCCATTTGACCAAACTTCTGACCACGCCCTACGAAACACGAGAGGGCTGGTTGTTGGCCGTCACCAAATTCAAGGGGACTCTTTACGTCAGCGAAGTGGAAACGGATGCCGCTCGCCGGGATCGAGAGACTCGCACCGGGAGGCACCAGGAAATGATGTATTGGGGATACAAATTTGAGCAGTTCATGTGCGCAGGTAGGGACGTACGTTTGATAGTTATTTGTTTTTTTTTCCATGGTCAGACACCTCCAGTATCATGTTTCCTTTGTTAGCATCTACAGGGGAGTTGCAGTTACATGGGAAGGGAGGCTAGTGCAAACAGACTTCCAAGGCCAAATAAAAAAAAGATGATCACGTATGGCATTCAATGTGATAACTTGGCAACCCAACCATCCATTTTCTCTCGGACTAGCCCTCATTAGGGTCACTTTCTGCTGTACTTTGTCACAAGTTCCTTTGCCTTTAAAACGTACAATACATCTCTCAAAAAGACAAGATGGACGGCTCCCCCGATTCGAGCGGCGTGGTCAACACCAACGAGGCCTTCTGCACCGTGGTCCAAACTCGTCTCTCGGATCACAGGCTGCTGTTCTCCGGCGAAGTGGACTGCCGGGACAAAGATCCGAACGCTCCGGCTCCTCCCGCCTGCTATGTGGAGCTCAAGACGTCCGCAGAGATCACTAGCCCCAAACAGCGGAGCAACTTTTATCGGTGAAAAATGTCAAATATGTGCCATGGCTCACTAAAGATTGGCGATTACTGCTTTAGGGATTGCCCTGGATTAAGATCTTGGATTGTTTGCTCATCAGGTTCAAATTGCTCAAGTGGTGGGCACAGTCCTTCCTCCCCGGAGTCCCTCGCGTCGTGGCGGGCTTCCGGGATGATGACGGAGTTGTTGTCTCGGTTGAGACTTTCCACATCTCCAAGATTTCGCGGCTCATCAAGGTAGGCGTTCCAGCTGGCCGCGTCTTAACGTGAACCGAACGATCGCAACAACGCGTCTGCGTCTTGTGGGGCAGGCCGAGGACAGGTGTTGGAAGCCGACAGTCTGCATGAACTTCTGCAGCGACTTCCTGACATTTGTCAAGTGCGTGGCTACCGAAGATGATCCCCGGTGAGTTCCCAGCATATTCATGGCCCAATGAGCCATAAATAACGATTCTTCCAAATTTTCCCAGTTGTTTTAGTGCAAATAATTACAAGTACTTTCTGAAAATATTCACATTTATTGATGATTATACCTTGTCGCCAATCATTATAAGATATACAGTGAAACTCCTCTACAACGAAATCATGTTTGCAGCAAGAAATTTTTCACAACAGGGGGTTTTTCACTGTAGCAAATTTGATCTCAGATGTAAACACACACCAACGTATGTGTACTCTTTATTTTTATTCCAATAGTGCCTAAGTATGAGCATACACTTATTTGACACTTCATATAGTCAGTGTGGAAAGAAAAAAAGGGAAAGGAATTGCGAAATGTACGATCAGCGTTCACTTTCACTTCCATCAATTTCTTGGATAATGTCTTTTATTCTGCTTCCTCCGTCTTTCATTTTGATAATTTTTACCCTCTCTTCCAGCGTCAGTGCTCTTCTTGTCTTAGCTGCTTGACATCCAAAGGTCCGTTTTGTAGCCATTTTAGCAATGCAACGTTCTTGCTGCGTCTGAAACGAACAATAACAAATCCAGCCATACCTCAGTTTTCAACCATAATCCGTTCCAGAAGGCTGTTCGAAAACCGAAACCGCAAAAATCTTTATTGAACACGTCTGCTCACAATGGAGTGCTACATTAGGAAGCGTCACTTCCTTGTGTAAGAAAGGAGAGAGGAGTCAAGTGGTGCATTGAAGTGCGCTCAGTTTGGTCGAGAACCGATTTTCGGTCGTAATCCGAGGCATAAAAAACTTGAATTTTTTGGTCGAAAACCGATTTGGTCGGGAACAGAGATGTTCGAAAACCAAGGGTTTGACTGTACAGTACTTCCTGGACTACTGCGCATGTGTAAACCAGTATGGTGGTTGCTGTTGCCGTTTCCGAACAAAGCAGTAGAGGTCGCTGTTTGATTAGACTTCGTAGAGAATCTCGTCGCGAGGCTAGAGCAGAGAAAAATATTTTCGTATAACGCAACAGGGTTGGGTTTTTTTTGTATGGGGGGGCAGGAGAGTGGGAATGGTGTTAATGCATCAAGATTTTTTCACACTAGGGGGTATTTTTGCCCATGTAGGTTTTGTTGTAGAGGAGTTTCACTGTATAACAAAATTCAACATGATCATTTTTTTATAAAAATGAGAAAATGTAGATAAAAGCCTGAGCAGGGCACACGGAATGCTTTCTTAAAATATATTCTCTGTCTTTCAGTGTGGTGTATCTGTTCTGCTGGAATCCTCGCTGTGACGTGACCTACTCGGTCCACAGGGACTCTTCTTATTCTTTTCTGCCAGACTGGTACGTGAGGGAAATGAGCTGAAGATTCTCGCCTGTGAAGTTCCCAGATAGACTCAGCAAAGACTCTAAATCAAAATTTTGCTACATTTTTCTTGTTTTAATGCAATTCAACGAGGACATACGACGACGAACTTGAACGCAAAGAACACCAATTGCAGTATCAGCGAGCCTTTTGTCGTGCATCATCCAAGGAGCTGTCACTAGACATTCTCTGTAAAACAGCTGGATAGATCAATGAATTGTGTCAAATGATTAAAAAAATCTAAACTGGATTGTTGTGTCGGAATATTTTCATTGACAGAAAGTCTTGACATGGTTTTGGTCCATGAAACTGACTTAACCATTACCCTTCAAGTCCCTGGAAAGTAATGATCTTTTCAGTTTGGCACAGACAGACAAATTTGACAAATTAAAAAAACACACGCACAAAGTATATAAAATGCAGCTACAGAATAGTGAAAAAAAGGGTCTGAATGTGTGAAACTACACCTGCCTGAAAAATGAATGCTACTTTATCAATACTTTAATGCAATACCACCAAAACTCATGGCTACATGCACTTAATTTGTCAATCTTTGACGATTGTTTACAACACTTATCTTCCAACATGAAATTACTGTAGAGCAGTGGTTCTCAACCTGGGTTCGATCGAACCCTAAGGGTTCGGTGAATCGGTCTCAAGGGTTCGACGAAGCCTCTGCCTTGGAGGTTAAGACACACCCAACTCAACATGTCAATTACTTATGACACACCCGCTGCAGATGATCGCATGACATCGCTTGTCCAATCAGTGCTGCGGGAAATTTAGTTCGCTCAGTCGTCAACATGTGACTGTCGTGATAGTACATCGTGTGATTTTTTTTTTTTAATAAACGCGAGCAAAAAAAAAAAAAGTGGGCATGGCTTCACATGCATCACGGAACGTGATGGGACTCAGCGAGGAATCTGCATGATTTGTGACGCCAAGTTGAGCAACTCTGGTCTCGCACCGGCAAAACAAAAGGAACACTTGAATCATATTTTTATGGTTCACAAATAAAGGGTTCGGTGAATGTGCATATGAACTGGTTGGGTTCGGTACCTCCAACCAGGTTAAGAACTATTGCTGGAGAGGCTCTTTCACTTCTGATGACGAATAATGACTAATACTGTGTTTTTGGACATGTCTGTGAAGCCAAATTTTGAAATCAGGGCCAGATTTGGGTTTTGATGTCTTTTTTGGACCTTTGAATTAAAGCACAGTTATTAGTTAATAAGTACCTTCAGGATGTTAACTAAACTCACACTTGGACTAGAATGCCCCTAAAATGACACTTCTCTTGGATTTGGGGATGAGCCTCAAATGCGCCAAAACCTTCAAGTCAAGTCAAGTCAGCTTTTATTGTCAAACATGCTCTATGTGTAACATACAGCACAGATGAAAGAAGACTGCGTCACCGGAAGTTGTTAGCGCTCAGCAGTCTGCAGTTGAGAGAGGTTAAAAATAAAATAAATTTTTTTAAAAAGAAAAAAGAAATTTGCCGCCTTTCTTACAAATGTGTCAGCGTTTTCAGCACCACAGACAGCTCTGGGATTTAGTGACACCAGTTCGCATGGGCTGCCGATATGAACCAAAGGGGTCAATTGTGAACCAACATCTTTGAAAAATGAAACTTTTAGTTTGCATTTTTTGGGTACGTTTTTGAGAAAAACAGGTCACAAACTATCATGTTGCTGTCCATATAGTCGCAAATGTCCCCACTGTGGGACTCGCAAAGGTTATCTCCTATCTGATCTTATTTGACTAGTTTAGCTAGACCATCAACGACAGAGGTGCTAATTATGTCGATCGCGATCGACTGGTAGATCGCGGACTGGTCCCAAGTCGATCACGAGGGGTGTAGAGGAGAAGAAAAAAAACAACCACTAGTAATATATGTTTTTGTGTTCATGTACACTGCACCTCTAATCATCATATCAGTCTCATTTTCACAAAAAGTATTACAAAAAAAATAAATAAAGCAGGTAAATCTTTCACCCCAATTTGTTAGTGCTCAGCAGTCTGCAATTGCAGCTTGTGATCAGAGTTGTTGCGCTAATCATTTATCGTTATCATTATTCTCATTCAGAGTTTATCTTGTACAATTCACCTAGGGAAGGGACGGGCAAAGACTGGGAATCTGGAGGGCCGAGAGAAGCATTTTAAAACGGTACGTGTGAGCTACGATCATGAACAGGCTGCCTAAGTGCGTCAGCTTGCCTTAGCGTCAGGCTGTTGCTCTTTGTGTCGCGCGTGCGTACGTGCCTATGTCGTGCGTGCGTATGCGTAACGGGTCGATCGCGGGTGGTCGTTTGATCAAAAAGTAGATCTTCGGTCAAAAAGGTTTGGGCACCCCTGCTCAAAAGCCTCCGACCAACAGGTGTGCAGCTGCCTCCCCCCTCAACCACTCAAAGACAAAGTTGACCTGATTCGACTGGTGTGGTCAACTCCAAAGAGGCCTTCAACAGCGTGGTCCGAACTCGTCTTTCGGACCACAGGCTTCTGTACTCCGGCGAGGTGGACTGTCGGGACAAAGATCCGAACGCTCCGGCTCCTCCTGCCTGCTATGTGGAGCTCAAGACATCAGGAGCGATACACACAGGCAAACAGCGGAGCAAGTTCCACAGGTTGGTTCAAGTGTACTTTGACCTCGATAGAACAAGACAAAAGTTTGAGATTTAGCGACCTCTTGTGAGTGGTCTCTGGAATTTTCTTCTCATCAGGTTCAAGCTGCTCAAGTGGTGGGCACAGTCCTTCCTCCTCGGAGTACCTCGCATCGTGGCCGGCTTCAAGAATGACGACGGGGTTGTCGTGTCCGTGCGGACTTATCAAACTGCCGAAATTCCACAGCTGGTTCAGGTATACTTGTTGTTTGAACGATGCAGCGCATCGCAAGAGAAACAGACCCACAAAGTGCTTTGTGTCTTTTGTGCAGGGTGAGCACTTGGGTTGGAAGCCAGAAGTCTGCATGAACTTCTGCAGCGACTTCCTGTCTTTTGTCAAGCGTGTGGTGATCGAAGACGATCCTCAGTGAGTTCCCAGTTCAAGTACTTTCTTTCACTGGTGTGAATGTTGATTCGCTGGCGCCGGGCCCAAAAAAAAATCCTGTCAAAATTTGGTATGTTATCACAATTTTTTTTTTCCCACAAATCTAGAGAATTGCTCGTCAGTGCTCGTGTGTGCAATTATCATTACAGATTGTACCTAACAACAGGGCACGATGTAAAGTCCTCCTTCATTTTATTCTCACATTCTACATACAGTCAAACCTCGGTTTTGGGACGTCTCGGTTCTCGTACAATTCGGTTTTCGAACTAAAATTTCGAGTTTTTTATGCCTCGGAATCCGAACAAATTTCGGTTCTCGAACTAACTGAGCGCACTTGAATGCGTCACTTTACTCCTCTCGGCTTCGCTAGCTCGTGTAGCAACGCTACCTCGTATAGCTTCGCGAGGCAGCGAAGCCGAGAGGAGGTAGCAAAGCCGAGAGGAGTGAAGTGACGCTCCCTCCTGTCGCCGCGCTCCCTCGTGTCGCATAGCGACACAGGAAGCGACCATTGTGAGCAGACGTTTTGTACTGTTCAATAAAAAAAAAGCAGACGTGTTTGGTGAGACGCTTCTGTTAGCGCGAGTGAAATCCCCCTCTTTTCATAATGGTTTGCCCTGGCAGCACGGGGTGGGGGGGGGGGGGACTTTCTTTTTTTTCACGGCCGGAATTTTTCAATGCAGCCGCACATAATGAACACTCTGGTGTCCGGTGTCTCATTATTATGCAATAATCGTACAGAAACAGCTTGTGAGCAGACGAGTTTGTATTGTTCGATTAAGAGTTTTCTTTTTTTTAAAGCAGACGTGTTTGGTGAGAACTACGTAATATTGGACTGTTATTTTTGCATCGTGTATCAGCCCCTAATCATGGCACCAAAGAAAGCAAGTGGAAGTGGTGAACCTGGTGAAGAAAAGAGGAAAATAGTGTGCAAAACTATAGAATTTAAGAAAGATTTAATCGCAAAATATGAGTCAGGTGTGTCCGTGTGTGTTGGCGAAGGAGTTCGGGATGCCGAAATGCCCCGCCTACTGCCTGCTGACAGCTGGGAGAGGCGCACACCCCACGACAGATAGAGAGAGAGATGTTCCTTCAATTTTTATGTTACTATGTTAATGTTAAAATTGGTAATCTCCCATTGCATTTGTACAGTTTATGGTGTGAAATTGTAAAAATAAGTGGTTTTTAAAAGTTTTTTTTTTTTTTACTTGGAACGGATTAAAACATTTTACATTGATTTCAATGGGAAAAATGGTTTCGGTTTCCGAACAATTCGGTTTCCGAACAGTCTTCTGGAACGCATTAAGTTCGAAAACCGAGGTTTGACTGTACCTAATTCGATGATATCACTGTGCACAGTCAGCTCTTCAGCATTCACATAAAATTGCTACAGAAATAGAATTATCCTTTTTTTTCCTCTCCATTCAAAATCATCTCTTTTCTTCCAGTGTGGTGTATCTGTTCTCTTGGAAAGCACTCAGTGACGTGACCTTCACTGTACACAGGAATTCCTCTTATTCCTTCCTGCCGGACTGGTACGTGACGAAAATGAGGTAAAGGGAGTCACACCACCTTCATTTCACATTCATTGGAACGATGCATGCAAAATAACAAAGTTGAACCGCCATCAAATTTGCGGTGCTTTGTGGCTTACAAGTGAAAGCAATTTTTCCCCATATGAAAATGATGTGAAGTGAATGAATTCCAGGATGTCGCTGGCGCAATCTTAAAACCTTTATTAACGGTACAAATGTTTTGAACTGTCACGTCATTAGAAAATGGATTCACCGCTGTGTTATAAAGCACACGTCAAGTCAAACTACTCACCTGACAGAAACGTAATGGAGAGAGTATAGGATTGTGTGATAGATTTTCAATTGGAACTGATGATGAATTATGAAACCAAGTGTGTCTGTCAGCAGTTACCATTTAGGTCAGTGTTTTTCAACCCCTGTGCCATGACACACTGCTGGGCCGCGAGACATTGTCAGGTGTGCCGCGGTAAAATATCCAATTTGTATGCCTGTGCGGTCTATGGCCCAGAAAGTAATCATGTAGTACCCTCCCGTACCGCTAGGAGGCAGCAACAGCTAGCCAATTGCCTTGTGTTTCGACCACTAGAGACAAGCGAATTTGTGCCGCATGAATGCAGGACGACAGTGAAACAATAAATGTGAAAGATTATAAAATACTTTTTTCTTTGTGCTCATTTGATTCCAATTCAAGCTGTTATAGCGTCATTCTTCAATGATAAAAAACGGTTATAGTAACAATATAACACATTAATTGTTAAAATAAGCGGGGTTTTTTTTTTTTTTTACATTTTCAGCTAGTGGTGTGCCGCGAGATTTTTTCAATGAAAGAAGTGTGCCTTGGCTCAAAAAAGTTTGAAAAACACAGATTTAGGTGACATCGCTTTTATGTAATGGCTGTGGGGTTAGTTTTTGGGGTTAGTTTTTGTTACGCTTTCAATCTGTGAATCAGTATGTACGATGAAATAAATAGCTGCTGAGGAAATAGTGTGTTGTCCTTCTTCCAAGCTACGAAATAAACCTCCAGTCACAGAATTGTATTCAATTTTTAATTTTTTTTCACACCGGTCATCCTGGCCGAAATAATAGCGCAGGATGAAGGCATGTAAGTATGCAAATGGCTTGGTCCTGTGCTGGTGATGTGCGCAGATGACTGACCACTCTCTGCGAATGACACGTTACAGGCTGGCTTTGTACCAGTGGCGGATGCTGTTCTGTCAAGGAGGAGAAGCTCAATTTCGGCCTACATCGTAAAATGTGTCCATTTATTTATACGTGAATTCTACTCTCTGTCTTTTTTCAAGAAAATGATCTGTGACCCTGTCATACCAACAAGGCGTCTTTTCCAGGGTCTTAACTGTGGTGATATAAGCAGGGGTGTAGTGGGCGTGGTACGCGGGGGTACGCCGTCCACCCACTTCTCCCGACGCCACATTCAATTTTTATTTCGGTTTTAGCCCTGCACTGTCTGCGGGTTATTGAAATGTTTGTTGATCCTTGTTCTAATGCGAGTTATGCTTAATAACGTTGGCCTGTGATTATTTTGGAGTATTAAAACATTAAATCTAACGTTAGTTCAACTGGTGTTGTAGCCTATGATTGATGTTAGAACATCCCAGGATCGCGTACACCCACTTAAAAAAATCCCCACTACACCACTGGATATAAGTCAGTGCGAACACAAGCAACTACAATAAAAACCACCAGAAATAAAAGATGAATTTGTTGCTAGTCATTTTCAAAAAAAGAGGTTGTCGCTAAGATGATTAGAAGAGGTCTCCAGTTCAACTCAGAACAGAATGAGAATTGAAAAACGCTCCCACGGCTGCCTACACCAAAAGATCGGTGATTGGCTCATTTTGCTGTCAATCAAACAGAGCTTCAGCCTCAGACAGATCATCCAATCATCATGCAGAAAAGCTGAGCGTCGTCCGGGCCAGCCGATAAACGCCCACTGTCCATAGACTCCCAGAGACGCTGAGTTCCAGACCCCCGCTGTGCATACATCCTGAGATAAGAGGTCTTCCCAGGGGGGCTTAACAGCAATCAGGGACTTACCCAAAGTGCGGGGGGGACAACAGAAGACACGTGGGGGGCCGTTCATCAACCAAGGAGGAAGGAGATACAATTTAACACTACATACGTTGTTTTAAGTGAGCAAACAGATGTTCAGGAAAGAGACTGGGATCAATAGTACTGTACTCATAGTAAGGCGCAGTCCCTCAATAGCTGCAACACAGATACTTGAGATAACAGTTCTTCTTTTGATGTTACCCCTCATGCAGTACTCACGAAAGTTACGTCCTCGGTAATTGTCCCAAAAATGTCCCTCTTCCAATGTGCAAAAACTTTTTTCACTTTTAATTTTTTTTCACTTTCAACCCCTCAAAATGTTCAGTGGCTTGTGGCCAAGACATAGATATATTTATTTATTTATTTATTTATTTAGATTTGGCGCCCTCTATGAGCCGCAGCAGCAGGAGTGTGTCAATCACACAGTAACTATGATGCATATGTAAATAAAAAAACACCCAGTCCAAATCTTGCATATGACATAAATAGAGCCTTGAATATGTCACCAAACCACAGGAACAGAATTTTTCTTCATGTCTGCTTTTTTTCTGCAATGGCCATTTCAACATAATGCGACATCAAACAGAATTATCCCATTTTGGGCTGCGCTTTGAGGTGTGATAACTTTTTTCACTTTTGAATTTTTTTTCATTTTCAACTTTCAAAATGTTCAGTGGCATGTGGCCAAAACATAGATATATTTATTTATTTATGTATTTATATTTGGTACCCTCTATGAGCCGCAGCAGCAGGAGTGTGTCAATCACACAGTAACTATGCGGCATATGTAAATAAAAAAACACCCAGTCCAAATCTTGCATATGACATAAATAGAGCCTTGAATATGTCACCAAACCGCAGGAACAGAATTCTTCTTCATGACTGCTTTGTTTTGCAATGGCCATTTCAACATAATGCGACATCAAACAGGATTATCCCATTTTGGGCTGCGCTTTTGAGGTGTGATAACTAAGTCATTTTGTACTTTTTTTTTCACTTTCAACCCCTCAACATGTTCAGTGGCATCAGACCTAGCCATACATATATAGTTTGTATTGCTTTTTTCTTCTGTATGAATAACAAAATGAGTGTTGTGTTATGACTCTATAAAAGTAACTCTAACTCTATATGTCCGATATTGTGTATTGCGTGGATATAGATATCAGAGTGAAAAAATGTACATGGTAATTAGAACCTTGAAAAAGTAAAAAAGTCACAAAAACCATGAAAAATGTTGAAGTAACATACTTTATAACAAGCAAACAAAACAAAACGACCATCAACTAATTTACAAACTTGATAACAAATACAAAGAACAAACACGACAATTAACTTTTTTTTTAACACTCTTTACAAATAGCTGTTGTGTGTTTGTGGCAGATGGCCCTTTCACATCTGCCACAATAATTAGATTCAAAGAAAAAAAAAAAGATTGTTTTGCATTCGCAGTCTCGCCCCCGAGAGTGACACGTGATGTTTTCAATCCGTGGACGCACATGGTCGGCAAACTTTTGGTGTGTTTACGTGCATAAAGTTCCCGTACTCATCAGACATGTAGTTGATGATCTTTCGACCAATGTAAAACTCGATTCTCAAAAAATAACACTTGATTTTCAAAACAACGATCAGCCATGTTGCAATACATTATATTCGTTAGCGGGTGCTGCTGCAAGCTGCTGCAACCTCAAACACGCCAATCATGCTTGTGCAACACACGCCCAGAGCACTGGGCACAAATACACGTTGTGCATGCGTGATCTACTGGCGTGAAGACGAAAAAAAGACTGACGAGCCCATCATGTCAAACCGCCGTAAAATACACTCGTAAAATGTGTCTGTTTCGCCTGTGCTGAGCGCGTTCATGCGCGTCCCCGCGCGTCCCGTTCATTACGAGACCACAGGGCCTGGGGGTGCATTGCATAACAGCTTGACCAATTCAAAAGTCGATCTTCAAAAAATAACACCTGATTTTCCAAAAAACACCCAGCCAGCAATGCTCTACAAACTGCATTACATTGTTTTGCGCGTGCGCGCAAACCAATATAATTTATGTGCAACATACGCGGGTGGGACATCTTAAGATGTGACACCCGAAAGTTGAGTCTTTCTGGGTGACGTCTTTGCAAGAGAGCCGTCGACATTACCAAACAATGTGCACAAAATGGCGCAAAAGTACTGCGTCGATGTCTTTGATCAGTACTGTTCAATGTGACGTGCACATACGATCATATCCATACACACGGATGCAAATAGACCTCGCTCAACAAACTAGACCGTTTATTCGAATGAAAATGACGAACTGAATGTTTTCTCGATGACGTACAGAGTAGGCATGAGAATTATATCTTTGGCTCTACCGCCACCTGATGGAAAGCGAGGTAAAACTCTCACACTACAATTCTCAAGCTTTGGTCGTCTTCGTGAGACGCCGCTGATGTGATTTGTGTAGAAATTGAGAAAAATGCACGATAAAACACAAGGTTTACAGTCTATTGAAAATTGGAATTTATAATGGGCGTCAATGTGTCATTTTTGGGCGTTTTACTTTTACTGTATTCATAAAAATACAAGATGTCATAAAAAACAACTGTAATGTTCAAAAATGTCCACCAGAGTGTCATTTTGAACTTTCACCCCTTCTGACATCCTATGCAAAATTTCAGCTTCGTGGAGTTATTTTTCATCGTTTGGCTGTGGTGTACAACTGTGCAACAGTCCAAAATTGTCCAAAATATCCAATTTTGGGACAATTACTGCATGAGGGTTAAACATGTCCTATGGTGGGGGGCCCTAAAAGTGGTGGGGGTGAGGGACACTAAAGGTGATTGTAAACACAGTGAGCAGGAAATACCTCCCAACAACATTCTACATTCTTTGTTTCTTTCAAATCCAACTAACAGAGAGGAATAACACTTTAACAAAGTGCGTGCCTGTGTGTGTGTGTGTGTGTGTGTGTGCGCGCGCGCGCGCGCGCGCGTTGAAGGGAAATGGGCAGGGTTTTCTTCGAAAGTGAAACTAACAGTCCATGATTCCTGTGGTGTCTTGAATTCATGAGTAATGAAACCGAAACTTTTTTCCACTTGAGCAGAAAGAAAACCAAGTGAAGGCAACAAGTCTTGACAGTGCTGTTGGGATCGTCACACTCTCACACTCGGTTCCCGGATAAGGTGAGACTTTTTTTTTTTTAATGGCCTTGAATTTGTGTTTGATAGAGCATAAAATTAATCATATATACTTTTTAATAATTGGTTTCAACAAATAGGTGTGATTTGGTTTTAATGATGTTCTCACTTTATGATTTGATATGATTTACAGACAAATATTTGGGGTGAAAAGCTCAGAAAATCTGGCAATGAATATTCAGTGGTTGTAAATGAAGGTCCATTGATCCAGGATGTGAAGATGAAAATGCTCAGTTATTATTTAAAGCAGTTGTCCCCAACCCCCGGTCCACAGCCCGGTACCGCTCCGTGGGTCATTTGGTACCGGGCCGCACAGAAAGAGTCAATAACTTACACGACTTCAGTTTTATTCATTTCGGAATCTGAAAAATCACCGGATCCGCTGTTACACCCATGTACAGTTCGTCACTCTTGGCGCAGGTCAAGGCACGCTTCTCGATTCCGGGTTAGGTTACCGTTGAAATGAAACCCATAGCGACCAGAGAGCGTTGCGGCCAGCTAGGACGTTCCTTGTGTCATGATTCGTGTTTATTATTGCGCTTCGAAAATACCACACTTTTCATGCAGGTCATATCATGATTTTGTTGTACCACATTTCAAAGGCCACTGCAAATACTGTTTGACATCAAACCGGTCCGTGGGGCAAAAAAAGTTGGGGACCGCTGATTTAAAGCATAGTTATTAGTAAGTAGCTTCAGGGTGTTAACGAAACTCACACTTGGACTAGAATGGTTCGATTGTTGAATAAAACGACACTTTTATTGGATTTGGGGATGAACCGCAAAAACCTTTACAAGTGAACTTAATCTGACCTCTAAACTTTTAAATGCACCAGTCCAACTGATCAGTGTTTCGAGTCTTTACTTTATAGCCTCTGGATTTTTTTTCATTTGGAGTTCCCTCACTTTCAGACAACAATGTACGCTGTGACTTTGAGTACCAGAAAGGCGCAGTATGAAAGATGCTCACCTCCGTTCAAAGAGCGAGTGGAGGAGGGTTCCTTCTCCCTCGACACAGAGCGGCGATTCCACCACGACAAGAGTCAGATGAGATACTTTGTGGAACCTGACGAGACACCAAATTTTGACCTGAGGAACGGCTACAGTGACCGCTACATAAAGAGGGATGAGAATGTCAGAAAAAATCTGGAACACATCCTGCAATGGATCTTGGCCAACAAGTCCACACTCATGGAGAGGACGGCCGCATCGTACGTGTCGTCGTAAGTTACGGCAGAGATGCCTTGAGATACAAGTGAATATTATGTGAGATACGAGCAGTTGTTCGGCCAATTATTTTTTTCCCCGCTTTACTTGTGGGCATAAATTTTGAGAGATGAGCACTTTTACTCACGGAAGTTTACTGTCCAACAAAAAAAAAAAATCTAATTGTAACAACCACATTGCTTAAGTCCACATAGCTTAATGCAAACAAGCAAGGCAAAAACGCCATTGACAGGCTAATGAATAGCATCAGTCTCACAGTGCTTTAACCATCGGATATTTGAACGCAGTAACAACAAATAGTGTACCCATACGGATAATCTAACAACACTCAAAAGCGTATATTCTTTATCATCGGCAAAGAATGACCATCACAAAGGCCCAACCGATTAATCAGACAGACAATATTCGATATTTGGGCAAAAAAGAAAGAAACAAACTTGGGCAAAAAACAAACAAAAAAGGCCAATTTTTAATGTTTTTTCTCAGTTGTAAAGTGAAACAAATACTTGAGGACAAAGTATTGAGTCATATTTTTATAGTTGACCATGTTAAGGGACCAAAAAAGTTATTTTATTCATTACATTTTTTTTTCATGAATGGCCCGTTCGGAACCTTACTCTGCAAGTATCAAAACTCAGTCAGGCTTCAATTATTGCTGCGGCTCAATGAAAAGCTGTTACCGTCTCCATTTACATCCTATATCAAATGTTTTATACTGCCCCCAAGTGGGCAAAGTGACACCAGCACAATAATCATTGAAGTGAAGCAACTCATTTCAATGGGGAAATATGGTTTTCGGTCACGAGCGAGCTCATGGTACCAATTGAACTTGTATTTCAAGGCACCACATTACCCCGACTTTTTGCTTTGACACAATAAAATTTTCTTTTTTTTTTCTCCCCAGAGCTTTAGCTGACTTTGACTTCGTAACATCGCGAGGCCGTTTGACCAAAGTTTTATGCACGCCTTACGAAGGTCAAACTGAGTGGTCGCTAGCCGTCACCAAGTTCCAAGGAGTATTTTACATCAACGAAGTGGAAACTGCGAGTGCTTGCCGGGGCCGACAGAACCGCACAGAGAGTCACGAAGAGAATATGTACTGGGGGTACAAGTTTGAGCAGTACGTATGCGCAGGTAGGACTTGCACGATTTGTAGTCAAGAGTGTTGGAGTGTTTTTGTTTGCTCTGTATTACATCACTCAAAAAAAAAAAAACATGCTGCAAGGGAAATTCGCAGCATGGAAATACCCTTTCTAAATACCTTACATAAAAAATGCCCTCGGCATGTTTTTATAGAATTTATGGCAATTATTTTTTAGGTTCTTTTATACACAATCGATAACTATAATGCAATCGATAACACAAAAATATTGTACAAACAGTGCATTAATCCCTCTGCTGACAGAAAATGAAGTTGTGTATTCTGTCCATGTTTAGTCATGCTGTCATGTTTCGTCATATTTAGTCATTCTGGCCAAATATGTACACAGATTATCAAATGAATCCACAGCCATCGCTTTCAGTAGGCGTTAAAAACAGGATTGAAGAGGATTGATGTTTAATAATCTTCAGTAAAAAAAATAGGGTGATCTGAAACTCTTGGATACATTGAAACTCGGCTAACTTCCACGAAGAACCCAGGCTAAATTTAGCTCCTCCCTAACACGCAGAGCTTGTCTCTTCAAGATATATTACTTTGACATAATTGCTTGACACACCAATTCCCATTAAGAAAGGACGTTTGCGGTGTTTTGTGGCATTTTACAGCACTTTTTTTTTTCATATGCAAATAGGTGAATTTGTAAACAGTGAATATAGAATGTATGAGGGATTACGCTAAGAGTAATTATTATTCAGTTGCTCAATACTGGTGACCAAACTGTTTTGTAATGTTCTATACTGTAAACTATTTTTGCCTCCCCCCTCAACCACTCAAAGACAAAGTTGACGGCGTACCTGATTCGACTGGTGTGGTCAACTCCAGAGAGGCCTTCTACAGCGTGGTCCGAACTCGTCTTTCGGACCACAGGCTTCTGTACTCCGGCGAGGTGGACTGTCGGGACAAAGATCCGAACGCTCCGGCTCCTCCTGTCTGCTATGTGGAGCTCAAGACATCAGGAGAGATACACACAGGAAAACAGCGGAGCAAGTTCCACAGGTTGGTTCAAGTGTACTTTGACCTCGATAGAACAAGACAAAAGTTTGAGATTTAGCGACCTCTTGTGAGTGGTCTCTGGAATTTTCTTCTCATCAGGTTCAAGCTGCTCAAGTGGTGGGCACAGTCCTTCCTCCTCGGAGTACCTCGCATCGTGGCCGGCTTCAAGAATGACGACGGGGTTGTCGTGTCCGTGCGGACTTATCAAACTGCCGAAATTCCACAGCTGGTTCAGGTATACTTGTTGTTTGAACGATGCAGCGCATCGCAAGAGAAACAGACCCACAAAGTGCTTTGTGTCTTTTGTGCAGGGTGAGCACTTGGGTTGGAAGCCAGAAGTCTGCATGAACTTCTGCAGCGACTTCCTGTCTTTTGTCAAGCGTGTGGTGATCGAAGACGATCCTCAGTGAGTTCCCAGTTCAAGTACTTTCTTTCACTGGTGTGAATGTTGATTCGCTGGCGCCGGGCCCAAAAAAAAATCCTGTCAAAATTTGGTATGTTATCACAAATTTTTTTTTTCCACAAATCTAGAGAATTGCTCGTCAGTGCTCGTGTGTGCAATTATCATTACAGATTGTACCTAACAACAGGGCACGATGTAAAGTCCTCCTTCATTTTATTCTCACATTCTCCATACCTAATTCAATGATATCACTGTACAGTGTCAGCTCTTCAGCATTCACGTCAAATTTCTTCAGAAATAGCATTATCCAGTTTGTTTTTTCTCTCCATTTAAACTATTCATCTCTGGTCTTCCAGTGTGGTGTATCTGTTCTCCCGGAAAGCACTCAGTGACGTGACCTTCGCTGTACACAGGAATTCCTCTTATTCTTTCCTGCCGGACTGGTACGTGACGAAAATGAGCTAAAGGGAGTCACACCACCTTCATTTTATATTCATTGAAACGATGCATGCAAAATAACAAAGTTGAACCTCCACAAAATGTGCGATGCTTTTTGGCTTACAAGTAAAAACAATTGTTCCCGTATGAAAATCATGTTAAGTGGATGAATTCTAGGATGTCATTGCCGCAATCTTAAAACCTTTATCAACAGTACAAATGTTTTTAATTGTCGTGTCATTAGAAAATGAGTTCACCGCTGTAGTATAAAGTCAAACTACTCACCTGACAGAAATGAATAGGATGGTGTGATGGATATTCAATTTGAACTGATGATGAATGATGAAACTAAATGTGTCTGTCAGCAGTTACCATTTAGGTGACATCGCTTTTATCTAATGGTTGTGGGGTTAGTTTTTGTTACGCTTTCAATCTGTGTATCGGTATGTACGATGAAATAAATAACTACGGAGGAAATAGTGTGCTGTCCTTCTTTCAAGCTTAAGAAAAAAACCTTCAGTCTCTGATTTGTATTATTTTATTTATTTTTTTAATTATTAAACCCCTTTGATTACTACAACAGTACAGAGTGATTTTGGTAAGATAATTAATTTGAGGCTATATACAGGATACTTTCAAATATCATCAAATAAGTGAAAATGGTTTCATGGAATAGTTGCATGACGAGTTATTTTCAGGTAACCATAGCACCCAAGTGATATGAGCCAGTGTCATGTCTGACTATAGACTAATTAATTGTGTCCGGTTCACTTTTCTGCACCACAGGCACTTGTTCATGCCACCAACAGCAACGGTGTGCTTTTGAAGAGGTAAAACTTTGCAATGACATTCACAGTTGAACCAAAGCGGCAGAAACCAAAACCGGCACATGATTCATACAACCGATGACCCGGTTCAATGGGTCATTTCTTGATGAGAATGACTCAAGAACATTGGCAAAAGTTGTATTGGACAACTATCCGTCCTTTTTCCAGATCGCTTATCCTGACTAGGGGATGGGTTGGAGCGATAGGCTATTAAAAAAAAAAAAAGATGAAACTGCATATTTTACCACCTGCGTCAGTTCCAGTGACAATCACTGACAGCAATGTTAATGAGGACTGTTGATATAAAATGCCACTGTGTCAATAAACCTGTCTAAAGAGTACTTAACATTTTTTTTTTCCTTTGGTCATTAATACAGAGTCACATACAACTTTGGTTATACTAAAAATCACATTTTCACCTTCCAAATCCTATTAAGACAAGTAGTGATCTTCGGAATCCCCTGAAATTCAAAACAAGATGAGAACTGGTTCGGTAGAGGCCCTTTTTGAGGTAAATTGCGGTTAGTTATTTAAATCTCATGAGCTGGTTTACTGTGGTGACCGAACTTAATCTGTTTGATGTACTTCACCTCCTTCTGGTTAATGTGCATCATTGAGGGGAGACTGGAAAAGAGGTGTCAGTCCCACTCTTCAGTGCATCCACACCTGGCACGGCTGGATTTTTACTGCAAGTGACTACCTACTCACTGCTTTAGCTTCCTGTGCATGCCCATGAGCTTGAAGGTGGCGGCGGTGATCTTCTCGTACACGACGAACATGAGTGCGGCCGTTAGCACTGTCTGAAGCAGCTTGGCCTCCAGGCCTTTGTACAGCCCCAGAACACCATGCTTCCTGTCACAAATAGAACACGTGTTTTTAATGAACCACCAGCCATCATACACGGACTGGTAATCCAAATATGATCTGGACTTTAGACTGATACTAAATAACTTTGCTCCTGTCGCAGTTCAACCCATATTCCAGTTGAAGGACAATTATGATGAGATTTTTCCACAAATGAAAACAGTCGCTAAATGCCAGACTATAATATCTGTGACAAACTTGATCAAATAATCCACGGATCAAGAACAACACCACGTTATTCACACTAACTGTTCAAGTTTGTGAAAATGAATGACGATGTGATTGGTCTATTAATGAGCAGAGCTACATCCCGTGTTATAAGCGGGTGTGCGCACTTCTGCAAACACAATATCTTAGTTGTTTACTTTTCCTTCCAATCCAAGGTTGTTGTTTTTTTCATTAATAGCTCTATAGTAGGCAGGCCCGACAACTGTTGTGAAAAGCGCTAGGCAAATAAAGACGTATTTTACTGTATTATATTAACAAAACAGTAAGCAAAATGGATGAAGAGACAAAGCAGGGTTGTCGGTGCGTCTTGAGAGAAGCACTTACTGAATTCGTTCCATCAGCAAGGAGAAAATACTTGCCAGACTTCCCATCAGGCTGCCCTTGCCCTCACCTTTGTACTGGCCAAACTGATAAGACAAGCACGCACTTAATCACTCAGTAAAAATGAACACGTCAGCATGTTTAACATCGGGAGCCCACGAAACCGAAGCAAAATCTACCTTGGCCCCAGAGGTATGAAAATGGACGAAATACTACATTTAATATTCAAAATGACAAATGTGCACAACACAACCTTATTCAGTTGAAAGGGGTGGTTAGCTGTAGAATGCCCTTAATAATAATAATAATACATTTCATTTATAAGCGCCTTTCAAAACACTCAAGGACACTTTACAATCAAAACAAGAACAATAAAACCACAGATAAAATTATAAATAATAAAAGGAGAAATTAATTTAAACTGAATATGCGATTTTAAATAGTTGACGCCGGCAACATCGCCGTCGCGAGGAGCACTAGCCGACCCGATAATTATTATTATTATGTGAACAATCACAAAATAATAAGAATTAGTTACAATACATGGGATACGCAATCATCGATTGATAGTGATGAAAATATTACTTGAAACAGTAGAATTTCTCTCTGAATTTTCTGAAATTACTGTTTCAAAATCAGAATTATGGATGGAACTCAACTTCCCCAAGCTAACATCGTGTTTGTTCCTCCTTGGATGGCAAACTCGAGGAGAAGGAATAAACAGCGCCTCTACTGGTGGCAACCGAGTACTGCAGTCTATTTTGCCTCCGATTCAATTAATCAATAAATTGATTAAACTCCCAATTAAGCAAAGAGCAAACAATCACAAAATCCCACACATTATCCAGTACTTACCCTGAGTATGGCTTGAACTGTCTGCAGTGGATACGTGGCGGTGGTTGCGATGGCTTTGGCAACAGCTCCGATGAGGAAGATCTCTGCAGATGATATCTGTGGAAGAGTGCCAGCGCAGTCATCATAATATCCATCCGTTATCCGAGCCGTTTCTCCTCACAAGGGTCGCGGGCGTGCTGGGGCCTATGTGCCGTCTTCGGGCAGTCGGCGGGGTACACCCCCAACTGGTTGCCGGCCAATTTAAGGGCACACATAGACAAACAACCATTCACACTTCCACTTTGGGACAATTTTAGAGTATTCAATTAACCTACAATGCATGTTCCTGGAATGTGGGTGGAAACCGAAGTAACCGGAGAAAGCACATGCAGAACATGCCCACACAGGAACGCCAGAGCCTGGAATCAAAACCTGAAACTCTGCAATGTGAGGCGGATGTGCTTACCAGTCGACAAGTGTGCCACTGTCATCAAAATAATTTCATTTAATAATTCTTTTCATGATACTAGGAACCAATGGAGAAAGACGTCAGCCCATTTCGAGCATATACATGCAGGAAAATAAATGAAGCCCTTTTTAAGTACCGGTAGATAGTTTCAAGAGGAGAAAAGAACCCTTGAAATGGTCACCCAAGGCTAAATTTGATCTTTTGTCATGTTTACAGTAATCCTGTTTTAAGTTTGAGGTAATACAGTGCATTTTCTGAAATCCAAAGTCTTCATTCACTTGTTTTCGAGTTTCTGCTCACCTTCCTGCCTCCTTTCCCTGCCCCTCTCTTCATGGACTCATAGAACATGAACTGCACAGCAGGGTTTAAGACGAGGATGAGCGAGGGCAGCATGCCGTTCCACAGCATCGCCACCCCTTCGTTCGCTATAATCTGGGAGAATGCATCTAAAGAAGGAAAGGCACAAAAAAAGTAACCCTCCGTCTCACAGAAAAGGTTTGATTATAAGTTGACAGCTCCACACACCAAAAATGCCCTTGTAGTGTGTTTGATGAATGTCCTCATTTCTGAATTTGGCCCCCTGGAGCTTCAAACGAGTGTTGACCACCCACATGGGAGTTGTTAGTATCACATTCACCGCCCCTGCATGAGCAACAGCGACAAATGGTTTCCATTGACGCAATTATGGTTTCGGCATGGGACAAATTCATTTGGCAATATTTCCCAGCATCACAGAGAAGTTTGCGTTTTACCTGATATGATGCCCATGAGCAGGTCTTTGCCCAGTCTCGACTGCTGTGGCCCTGTGACCGTCAGCCTTTTCAATGTGTTGAAGGTGTAGAAGTAGACAAAGTTGGAGCAGCAGAGGCTGGAGATGACTGGGAACCAGCCTCTGTATAAAGCCAGCCTGTAATGGGTCAGTCGCAGAGAGTAGTCAGCCATCTGCGCACATCACCAGCACAGGAACAAACCACTTGCATACTTACATGCCTTCTTCCTGCGCTATTTCGGCCAGGATGACCGGTGTGGATTTGGACTTTCTATTCTCATCAACTAAAAAAACAAAAAACAACACTGCATATTAGTTGGTCCGATCCAGTTCATCATGAGAAGCTAAATTCTTAAGGCACATACGATACAGCCCACCATGTTCTCCAATCTGGCCTGCTGAGCATTAACATTATCGTTAGCCAAATAGCGTAATAGTCAGTTTGAAACATTAGGTTTTATTAGCATGAACGTTTTTAACAACGAAAACAAGAAAAAAAATACATCAAATTCAACAAACGAGTCAAGTTGCTTTGATTCAACCTTTGTTCGCAATGTGTTCTTTCATAAGGAAAATGTCACAATAATATTGTACTTTTTAATAACAAATAGTAATTAGACAATTAGATTGAATGCGAAGAATTAAACTCATCATGAGTAATTCACTGGGATTGTGTAGCTCCCTGTGGTGGGTGCATCTTGAGCACCTTGTGGGAAGTATCATAGAGACATTTGGATATATATGGAGACTGTCACATCTCAGTGAACTGCTGTAATGTTAAGTCTTTTTTCAGAGGATAAAGAATAGATGCCTGAGAGTATTACTAATTGCTATATTGGTTGGCTACATGTGTTGTGCCACTGTTTGTGTTTAAAAAAAAAAGGTATTACTAAAATGGTGATAACACCGTGGCACTGGTGCTATTCATCAGCCCTTCTATTGTGTTTAGCTTTGTTTTCTTTTTGTTTGTGGCTGTCTTTTCAAGGGGAACGAACCCTGCAGTCGACTTTTCGCTGTGTCCAAAGGGAAAAAGGCGGTCATTGCTGTCACGCTGCCCTGAAATAACAAATACAATTACCGAGATTCAGTTGAAAGTTACGAACGGTAGTATTGACGTCTTGCTATCGTACTTCTCTTTCTTCCACTCACCATTGCACCTGCCACAGCGTGAACCAGAGTCTCGTAGGACAGCAGGGCGACCGGCGAACTTCCATTAACGGACATATTGACAGCCTCTTCCCGGTCACGGCACACGGTTGGTGCGGCAAGAACTTCGAGTCTTAACCGTCTGGCTTGCTGAGTAATAGTTGTTCGGAGTCAAACATTCACGTGGGAATGCCAAACTGTCACATTAGAAGAACCAGGAAATAACGCCGTTGTTAACTCCCCCATTCATTTGGCTTCCGCATTCCTTCTTCGTGGTGCGCACAAGGCAGTACTACTTACGAGCGCCATCTAACAGTTTACGAGGCAATTACACCACATTAATGCTAAACTCCCTGGCATAGATAGATAGATAGATAGATAGATAGATAGATAGATAGATAGATAGATAGATAGATAGATAGATAGACAGATAGATAGATAGACAGATAGATAGATAGATAGATAGATAGATAGATAGAAGCATGACAAACAGTCCAACAAGGGGGGAAAATATCTAGCATATTGGTATTTTATTTATCAATGTTGCAACCGTATGTTAATAAATTACTCAGGGAATTATGGTAAGGCTAACATTTTGAAATAAATTATGGCTCAATTATGCTACAGTAATATTTGTGTATTTCAATTCCCTCATCAAGGGTAGGCAAAAATTTGCCAGGGCTACATTTAATATTTAAAGTGGTTAAATGGACCAAGTCATTTGTAGATCAGGATATCAATAAAAACTAATATACATTTAAAAAATGAATGAACACATTGTAATCAACCAATTTAATAGAGGAAATTGTGACTATTTATCACAGCTGTCATAGAAAAGATAAGTATTGTAGAATGGAATCAGTAAACCAGGCCTGCAGCAGGCTAATTGCCACAAAATGGGAGGTTTGTGCACTGGACTGGACTTTGCCATTGTTTTATGGCTCTGAGCTGCTGACATGTTGACGCCCTGTGTGAGCTCACTTGGTCTGAAGGCTTTGTGCTCCTGTGGAAGGTGAAGAATTTGTTTCTGCTCTCTCTTTGTCTTCCTAGGAGAGGACAGCCATGTCTCGCTACCACAAAGCAGCCATTGACGGTTACCTGGACCTTTTGAAGGAGGCCACCAGGAAGGACCTGAACTCTCCGGACGAAGATGGCATGACGCCCACTCTGCTAGCTGCTTTTCATGGACATGTGGATGCGCTCCAGCTCATATGCAGCAGAGGGTGAGAATTGTTCTGTAACTTCTTCATCTCCTCTTGGATTCATATGCAGAATATGTGTGCTTTATAGATTTATTTGGGTCATAAATGAAGTGTAATGGGTGAGTTTAGATCATTTAAACTTAATTGGACTCCTAAGTTGTTCTCATTTCTCATTTTCTGAACAGAAATAATGTAACAGGCCTTGGTGAGATGGCCTTAAAGCATTGTCTCAGTTTATTTTCCAACCAAAATTGATTGTAATCATTTTGACTCTGGCTGATAGAAAAACCAAAAGACACGTTGTTATTCAAAACAATTCATTCTTTCTGTTTTCCCCTTTTGGGATTTCTTTCCTCATTTACAATTTGCTTTATTACTGCCGATACGAAACACACCCTCTTTATTTGTTTCCTCGTCTACAATGTGCTTTATTACTGCCGATACGAAACACACACTTTTTATTTGTGTGCGTGTGTGTGTGTGTGTGTGTGTGTGTGTGTGTGTCAATCACACTAATAGCTTTTTCAGAAGTTGGAAAAGTCAGTAAATATAGTTTTACCAAACTGCTGAATGATCAACACTGACTCTGCTTTTGTAAACAAGTTCCAATGGTAGCAGCCATGTTTTTAGTGTAATCAGTGCACATCAGTGCGAATGTGCAAAAATGAATCATTTTACTAGTGCTGCAACATGAGTCACTCACACATTAACATTCCACTATGGTCGTCAAAACCAAACCAAAACGTTGATCCAATTTCGTGGCAACACTCTGATCGGCTGGGCCAAATATTTCAGCAAGGGGGGAAAAAAAACAAAAGAATCCTTTATTCACCCCTAAACACCCCCTTCTCCAGCCCTCATTAGACACCACAAAAGAGCCTGGTCACTAACTAGCACGTCATTCTCACTGACAATCTTCCCAATGAAAGCCAAGGCTCGTTTCAATAACGTGGCCATAAATAATTGTCACATTGTTCATGACACACACAGCAGTTGCTGCTGTCATGACGTTTTATTACTGGAACACTGAGGCGCACCTGTTGAGGACTTTACATCTTAATGGATTACCAATTTCTCTTGCCTGTGTTTGATTTTCAAATGATTTCTTTGGCTTTTTGGACATTTGTAGCTATGATGGTCAGGGTTGAATGACTTCAAATTTTCATAGCTCATGCAAATTTGATCATAGTAGAGTCAACCTTGACTAATCGGTGACATCACTATTATTTTCAGTAAAAAAAAAATCCGCATTTAGACAATTTAAGGACTCGCAGACTATCAGAATCCAAATAACTCTAATACTAGTTCACATCACACAACTACAGGGTTTTTACTGACTTTCGTACTGCAGTTTAAAAACTGAAGGTGCGTTTTAAATGTTCTGAGGCGTCTGTGAGGCAGTGAAGGTTCTTAAGGGGATTTGTGATTGGTTGAGTGAATCAGGGGGTGTAGCCAATGAATGATGAGCATGAGTGTGTGTCTGGCTATCTGCTGGATAAAACATTGAGTGGAAAAAAAGTTTTTCATTTTTTTTTTTAATATTATTCCTTTCCACACCAAAGAGGTTGTTGAAAATGCTCGCTGCATCATCGAAGCATCATCTGTCTTCTATCTGTTATTTCGGGGGTCGACAACACGTGGTTCCAGAGCCGCATGCGACATCTAGTGGCTCCCAGGAGCTTTATAAAAATGTTTGAAAATGGAAAAATTTTGATAGTTGACCAATATAGCTCAAATAGCTATAGATACATGTTGCAGCTCCGAAAAAGGAGAGCTGTGGCGTTGTTTTTTTTTAAAACGTACACTTTATTCATGCTTTTAACAGCCTCAACAAACACAGACATGTCTGCGTCCGACTCCGTGCCTTCTCTCTTCTCGTTCAACTCGAGAGGCGTTCAAAGACAGGCTCAGAAAAACGGAAATTAATGATCACTTCACTGACACTAAGAAAATCGAAAATAACACACCAAAACAAAAAAATCAAGCGAGGAAATGACCAAATAAATTATATGGGGACCTTTGTGAACACACAACAAAGGAATGAATAACAAACAATTCTGAGACAGTCCAGTCTCCGACATACATACAGCATGTGTTTCCTTCATTGTAAGTTTTATAGAAGGCTTTTATTTTTTTGCGGCTCCAGACATATTTGTTTTTGTTTTTGTTTTTTGTCCTATGTGGCTCTTTCAACATTTTGTGTTGCCGACCCCTGTGTTATATGACAAGTGTTTAGTGAATTTGCTAAATGACAGCTGACATTAGGATATCGGTTGTTTGTCAGCTAGCGATACCAATCTGTACTGTTGTTGTATTTGAGGCTAGACTTGCATATATAAGTGACCGTGCTACGGTTACATTTCAGTGAAATATTTGCACATGCTTGAGGGATGGACACACCAGCAGTTGCTTTCAGGACAGGGTCGGTGTTAATACCACAACACATGATTGGGCATTAAACAACTTCAAGCTTCAACCGTTGTTGCGTAGCCGACCGTCAGCAACTAGTTGATGTGTCGAGTAGTTGCTGCATTCAGTCATTAGTTTTCAAAAACATGGACGTTAAGTTCATTGATGCCTCCAAATGACATGCCAATATGAGTTTTTAATGTTTTGTTTTTTTTGCCTCATGGATGGATGGGTGGTTATCGTGGAATAATGATTACTACACAAGTAATAGGAAGGTGTTTTGTGTGTGACAGGGGAGACCCCAACAGAAGTGACATCTGGGGAAACACACCGCTGCACCACGCCGCCGCCAACGGCCACATGCACATCCTCAGCTTCCTCGTCAGTTTCGACGCCAACCTGTTCGCGCTGGACAACGAGCTGCACACGGCGATGGACGTGGCTGCTTCGCGGGACCGCATGGAGTGCGTGCGCTTCTTGGATGCCGCCGCCTCTCAGCAGACCAATCAGAATCCAAAGAGAGTCGTCCGGTTAAAGAAAGAGGCCAGTAAGGAAGCGGAGAAACGGGTGAAACTGTGTGAGAAGGTGAAGCGGAGACACCAAAGCAAGATGGATAAGATGTACCGCGGGACGGACGCCTCGGGGGCCGGTTCAGATCCGAGCGACTCCTCGACCTTGTCGAACGTTGGCACCGTGACTGGCATCAACGAGCAGTTTTCCAAACTCATCGCCTCTGACAAATCCGACTCCCTGACAGCCAGGGTGAAAGGAACACTGCAAAAGAAGCTTGGGAAAAAAGAAAAGGGCACTTTGCAGAGATCTGCGGGAGATGGGAACGTCATTTTCCTCAAGCAGGAGGACCCGGCGTCGGAGAATCCAGAGTTTTTGGATGTTTTCAACGAGCAGGACGAGAGCACGCTCGAAGATGAAAGAGAGGCCGGCTACGGGGAAGATGACGAATTAGGCCAAGTCAAACAATCCATCTTCAACAGGCCCGGCCTGGGTGGTCTTATTTTCATGAAGAGGATGAGCATGGACACAGAGGACATCGCCAGTGGGAACAACGAGAACCTCGGCTACCTCGTTCAGAAAACGATCGAGGGAGAGGAAGACTCTTCTGGCCTGGAGGGCAACGTCGACGCGGAGGTCCCGTGGGAACAGGACGATTTGGGCCTGGATGACGATGAGGAGGAAACATCTCCACTTGATGCATTCTTGTCATCTGTCTCCTTGCCTGAGTTTGCCCTGGCGTTCACCAGAGAGCACCTGGACCTGGAGGCGCTCATGCTCTGCTCCGACGAAGACCTTAAAAGCATTCGCATCCAGTTGGGGCTCCGGAAGAAGATCCTGGAAGCTGTAGCGCGTCGCAAGAATGCGCTGGAGAGACCGGGTGTTATGGGAGACAGCTGCCTGTGATAACCTCAATAAAACATAACACTTACAATTTGTTGTTTGATGTACTGCACAAAAGGTGATTCAGTGATCAAACAAAAATATCTTGTGTGCGAGAAAGGCCTTGCACGCACCAAGCTTTCGATCATTGACAACAGAATTATCATACTCTAATAACTCTATAATCATAAAATATCCATACTCTCTCCTTATTCTTCCCCGTTTGATCTTCTCTGTGGCCATCCGCTTCATTCTTGACAATCGCGCCATGTTTTTGTGGTTCACTAGACCGGGGGTCGGCAACACGCGGCTCCAGAGCCACATGCGGCTCTTTCGCGACATCTAGTGGCTCCCTGGAGCTTTATAAAAAATGTTTGAAAATGGAAAAAGATTTTGATAGTTGACTGATATAGCTCAAATAGATATAGATACATGTTGCAGCTCCGAAAAAGGAGAGCTGTGGTGTTGTTTTTTTTAAACGTACACTTTATTCATGCTTTTAACAGCCTCAACAAACACAGACATGTCTGCGTCCGACTCCGTGCCTTCTCTCTTCTCGACTTGAGAGGCGTTCAAAGACAGCCTCCGAAAAACGGAAATTAATAATCATTTCACTGATACTGTACTAAGAAAAGCGAAAATAATGCACCAAAACAGAAAATCAAGCGAGTAAATCACAAAATAAATTCTCTGGGGGCATTTGTGAACACACAACAAAGGAATGAATAACATAAACAATTCTGAGACAGTCCAGTCTCCTACATACATACAGCATGTGTTTCCTTCATTGTAAGTTTTAGAGAAGGCTTTTATTTTTTTGCGGCTCCAGACATTTTTTTTTTTTGGTCCTATATGGCTCTTTCAACATTTTGGGTTGCCGACCTCTGCACTAGACCAATAATAGAGTACAATATATTGTATGTAAGGCCTCAAAACCCAATACAGAGTTACAGTTTTTCCATTGCAGTATGCCGGTAAATGTGTGGTACTCAGTCGCATGTTGCGCTGTGACGAGTCATTGAGTGTATTTTTTTGTCATTTGTTCAGTTCAGTCACTTTTCGCCAAGTCCTCCATGTACAGCAGGCCTCATGCAAAAACTGTCTCTGTGTTTGAGTCAGCCATTAGGAAATGGAATATAAACCTGTCTCTTCAAGTCAAATTCAAAAATTAACAGAAATGTGTTCATTTAATGATTGGATCAAGGCACCTGTAAAACATTCATATTGCGGACAACTTTTTTTTTTTTTATCAATAAATTGTTAATTTTACTTTCTTTGGCTGTATTGGAGTCTAGCATTGTTTAAAAAGGCCTCGGTGTTATGTGTGAAAGATATACAAAAGAGACGCAAAACTGAGCTCCTATGATAACATATATCAAATAAATACTGCGGATAACTTCAGGTGACCTGTGACCTAAAGGGCGGCAGGTTTGAATTGCTGTCGCAAAGTAACATTTCGCTGTGTATCTACTTTAAAATTTTGCAGGGGTTAAAAGGCTAAAAGGACACAGGCATCCATTTTTGCTTTTTGCTACCATTTTATAAACATGACAAACAGTCAAACATACCATTAAAAACACAGGAACGTGGGCCATCTATCTATATCGGTGACGTATAGTGAAGGCAAGAGTCAAGAGGACTAATAAATGCTCATCCATGAGATTTGCAGAAAGTACAATAAAACAGTGTTTCTACCTGTTGCCATCCATATTGCAACATATTGCTATCCTCCTCTTGTTTTCTTGTTTTATGTTGAGGGGGAAGAAATTTCATCTGTGCTGTATGTTACACATACGTACAGCACATTTGACAATAAAGTTGTATTCCATTCCATTCCATATAACAGAATAAGTCACTGCTTCCTGCGAGTATATGAGCTTTTAGTTCAATTAAACAGGCCCAGATATCACACACTAATAAATTTACGAGCAGACTGAGCACATTTTTTCAGATATGGTAGGATTGTGCCGCGATTTATATTTAATGTCAAATGGGTGCCCGCTCAATAAAGATCAGGAAACACTACGCCTCTTTGCCAGTGAGTGGCAGTAACGAGCTCGAAGAGTTGTTTACCAACCTCCTATAAATAGAACAAGAGTTTACACTCAGTTTTATCGTTTACCTTGCCGGGATTAAAAGTGTTCATGATCACGGTTGCAGCACGATTATGCCTACAGGTAATTACACACACTTATTGCGAAGTTTGCAATGTCACTGCTCCGTACGCCATTAAAATGACGGGGGGAGGTCAACGAATTCGTCAAACCGACAGCTAATCTGTTACCGTTACCTTGCTAAATTAAGCCTCATTAGTAAGCGAGCTAACAAGTCGATTTCTGGCCGCCAGACTCTGAGATGTCAAATTTGAGTGTTTTACGTAAAATATCGACTTGACATGACTTTGGAGCTCGTCATTCTGGGTGCGGTTTAACTGCCCAGTGTGGAACGGCGTTTAAAAGTGCCGCTTTTTCTCCTCTTGTTTCTCCGTCTGATTCGCAGGATTTCTCGCCAGCGTCGGAAATGTCTGAGATTGTGGCAGCCAACTCTCTGATTGCCAACATCCAAGAGGAGACCTGCGCCCCTGCTACTCCGGCATCCCCGTGCAACGGCGAAGATTACTTGTTTGTGGAAGCCCGGCACCCCAACACGGTCTTGCAGGGCCTCAACACCCTGCGACTCGAAAACTCATTCTGTGATGTCACACTGTGTTGCGGTGGACAGGAGTTCCCCTGTCACCGCATCGTACTGGCCTCCTTCAGCTCTTACTTCCAGGTACCCCTGAGTTCATGTTGCCACAAAGTGTCTTTGACCCGTCCCCATTTCACTTGATACCGAAGCCCTTACCGTGGGTTGTGACTTGATGCTGGCTTCCACTAGGCAATGTTTACCGCTGACCTGAAGGAGTCCAAACAGGAGCGGGTGGCCATCAATGGAGTAGAGCCACAGATGGTTGGCATGTTGGTGAGCTATGCCTACACGTCAGAGGTCTACATTTCCAAAGCAAACGTCCAGGTAGGTTGTGACAACTTTTGTTTCATGAGCACAAAACATATTCCAAAAGTTTGCCCACCCTTGTGCAAAATGTCATGCCAGACCTCGGCACACTTCACAAGCGTGCAGTTAAGCAAACACATTGTCAGGGTTCCCACGGGTCCTTAAAGTTCATAAAAATCCGTCAAAAAACAAGTTGGAAAATTATGTTCTTAATTGTCCTTAATTTTCAGGGAAAGATTCTAAAATCAATAAAAATCCTTTAAAAAATTGTATTCAAAAATAAATTGAAGTTTTATATTTTCTAAATTAACATTTTTCTTGGTGTACTTTTTTTTTTTTTTTTTTTCATTTTCCTACCTGTACAGTACTGTACCTAGTACAGGTAGGAAAATGAAAATTTGACATGCAATATGTCAAATAAAAGTTTAGCTGATTGCCCCTAAAAATAAAGATGTGCCCTTCCTTTGGCAGCAATGATTAGAACACCAGCTCAGTGATATGTGGCTTTCTGTTCAGCTCGCATATTGTTGAGCGGGCATTAAATCCACTGTGAATCCCCTGCTGAATGGAGAAAAAGTCCTTAAAAATGGCTAAATTTGCCCTCAAAAGTCCTTAAAAGGTCCATAAATAAAAAGCAAGTGGAAGAGTGGGAACCCTGATTTGTGTCTTTCTCTTTTTCTTTAACTATTGTCCTTTTTTTTTTTTTTTTTTTTTTTAATACAGTAAAAGAACAGCATAAGAAAAATATGAATTGCGTGAAGTAAGCAGCCTCCAGTATCGCGTCCTAACCCGCCAGTTATCAAATTCAGGGTCGTAGCAAAGTTATGTCTTCATCCAACCAGTGTGCCGCTGGGTGGAAACTCAAGGAGATGTGAGCCAATCTCTTTTTCGTCAACGGACGCTACAGCTTCTTGTTTGCTTTCAAACAAGCTGTGAGACTGGCTGCCTTTCCAGCAGCTCCTATATTTTTTTCTTCTACTTCTTCCTTTCATAACTTTGCTGCTGTGAATTGGGAATTTCCCCATTGCGAGACTAATAAAGGATTTCTTATCTTAACTTATCTTAAACTTAGCTTGTAGCAGACGTGTGCACATTTTCAGTATGACGTCTTTGAGCCACTGATGGAAGGACACTTTGATTCGCTCCTCTTTCATCTATAACTGCTTCAAACAACAAAGTGTATGCAGAAAAGTGGTTAAGATTACACGACTGTCTGTGTCTTATGTGTTGTGTTGTATTATTTGTCATTTTATGTTTACTGTTCTTTTGATGGCGGCACAGGCACCCGCAGCGGCTCCTCTCTCTCCTGAGGAAAGAAATTTCATCCGTGCTGTATGTTGCACATACGCACGAAACGGAACTGTACTGTTGGGTGTAAACTTAACAAACGCTGTTCTGTCCAGGCGCTGCTGGCTGCAGCGAACTTGCTGGACGTGATGGCCGTGCGCGAGGCCTGCTGCAGCTTCATGGAGCATCAGATGGATGAGATCAACTGCGTGGGCATCCACTGCTTTGCTGAGGCCCACTCCTGTAAGCAGCTGGAGAAACGAAGCATGGCGTACATTCTCAAGCATTTTAGCCGTGTTTGCCAGCAGGTGAGAGGCTTGCGTACCATGTAACCTATGGCTGAATGCCCCAAAAGTAATACAGTGAAACTCCTCTAGAACGAAACCTACATGGGCGCAAATACCCCCTAATGTGAAAAAATCTTCATGCATTAACACCATTCCCATTCTCCTGCCCCCCACACGACGGAAAAACCCCCTGTTGCGTTATACAAAATCTTTTTCTCTGCTCTTGCCTCGCGAGAGATTCACTACAACGAAGTTTAATCCAACAGCGACCTCTACTGCTTTGTTCGGAAACGGCAAAAGCAACCACCACGCTGGTTTATTCAGCTCAGAGTTTCCTGAACGCAACATACTCATAGCTGCTCTTGCCATTGGTTTACAGAGCATCATCCTGGCTTCCGATTGGCCAAGATGGACCTCACTGTCTATGTGTGTAGATACTGTAGCTTGATCCGTGGAAGATGGCGTGGAATGCATCCGATTAGCTGCTCAGAGTACATTGCTTATGGCTCGACGGACATTCAAATAAACGAACGTTTCCTGGAATGCTTTACTTGTTATCATGCTAAAAACCTTACGCTAACTGGAGCGCTAATTCGAGAGAAGGCGAGTTCCATCGCACTAACTATGGCCATCGAGGACTACGAAGCGTCCCGTGGCTGGCTTTAAAGTTCATTGCATGACATCAGCTGAGCAACGCTGTCTTGGGTCGCGATCGAGGGGAGGTCGAGTTAGAGATAGTGGAAAGAAAAGCCACCGGGTCCAGGAAGTATCGGTTATTGTTACATTCAGACGCAGCATGAACGTTGCATTGCTAAAATGGCCACAAAACGGACCTTTAAATGTCAAGCAGCTAAGACCAGAAGAGCTCTGACGCTGGAAGAGAGGGTAAAAGTGATCAAAATGAAAGATGGAGGAAGCAAAATCAAAGACATTATCCAAGAAATTGATGTAAGTGAAAGTGAATGCTGATCGTTAATTTCGCAATTTCTTTTCCTTTTTTTCTTTCTACACTGACTATACGAAGTGTCAAATAAGTGTATGCTCATACTTAGGCACTATTGGAATAAAAATAAAGAGTACACATACGTTTGTGTGTGTCTGTGTGTGTGTGTTTACATCTGAGATCAAATTTGCTACAGTGAAAAACCCCGTTGTGAAAAAATTCTTGCTGCAAACGTGATTTCATTGTAGAGGAGTTTCACTGTACAATTTTTGAACTTCTACTAAAATCGTCAAAAATTCAACCATTATGTGATGCGTCACCAGGTTTCAGTGTAGCCCTGCTTTTGTTGGGGGGCGGGGGGGAAGTGACCAGGGTATCCCATGAAGAGTTAAACTTTGCGTTGAATATAAATAATTTGGTGGAGAGTAGGGGGAGAATTAAATTGAATATGCATTTTCCACATGAAATGTGGGGGGGACTTAAAATATATATTTTTTAAATGGAACAAGAAAGAATCCCCAAGTGCCAAACCGCGAGGGTGCCCTGTAGTCTCGCACCACTGCACAAACTAGTTCATTACGTGCAACTTGTGTAGTATTTATGCATCTCAGATCATTTGGATGCGATAAATTCTTCAGCGCCCTGCTAATCAATGTTTAAATTCTCTCTTGCAGGAGGAGTTTTTGACATTGTGTGTGGACAAACTAACTGAAATCCTTGCCAGTGACCACCTCAACGTGTCCAGAGAGGAATTGGTGTTTGAGGCCGCCATGCTGTGGTTAAATAAATGCCCAACCCGCAAGCAAAGCTTTGATAAGGTCACATTTGAAATGTACATTACGTAGTTGCATCGTGTGTGTGTGCAGTATGATGTGGTGACATTTGAATCACTCTTTTCCTAAAGGTTTTGGAGCACGTCCGCCTGCCCCTCATCAGCCCTTACTACCTCCATGACGTGATTGAGTCTCTGGATGTGGTAAAGGAGAACCAGAGCTGCCAGAGACTCATTTCCGAGGCCAAAGACTACTTGCTGCTGAAGGACCGCCGAAGGGAGCTCTTCTGCTCCCGGGTACGGCCGCGCCGATCCACAGGTCAATATTTTATTATCAAACAGATTATCTGGAGCGTGGGAGTCATTTATCCATTTTTTTAAAAACTGTAAAATAAGTGACTCCTACGCAACACATCATTGGGCATGAGCTCTCACCTCTGTTACGATTCTTCTGTTTCCATGGCAACAGGGACGTCGGAAGTCATCATAACAGTTGGCGGAGAGGACGACAAAGTGGTGCTGCGCAGCGTGGAGAGCTTCGATCCCGTTACGAATAAGTGGCGGGATCACGCCTGCCTGCCATTCGCTGTGAGCAAGCATGGGCTCGTGGTGTCAGGTGAGCCAACGCAAGTCATATGCAAGAGTGTAAATCAGCAACTAAAATATAGGGCTGGGTGATGGAAAATAAATCTCAAATTTGTTTTTACCACATGAATGTTATTTTTCCCCTAGTCTCTCTCCCCCTTCCCCACTTGCTGAAACTAGCTGACCAACAGGTGTTTGGTACTTGCATTAGCTTCCAAGTCTTTTAAAGGGGAAGTCCAACCCAAAAACTTCTTGACAATAATGTGTCATATGCGTACTCACTGATCAAAGCACGACATTCTGATTTAATGTTGCATATCTGGAATACAGTCGAACCTCAGTTTTCGTCCATAATCCGTTCCAGAAGGCTGTTCGAAAACCGAAATTGTTCGAAAACCGAAACCACGCGCTTTTTAAAATAAAAATGTTTACTGAACACGTCTGCTCACAAAGGAAAGCGACACGAGGAAGCGTCACTTCCTCGTCTACCCGAGGAAGCGTCACTTCCTCGTGTAAGGAAGGCGAGAGGAGTCAAATGGTGCATTCAGGTGCGCTCAGTTTGTTCGAGAACTGAAATTTGTTTGTCACCCGAGGCATAAAAAACTCAATTTTTGGTCGAAAACTTCAGTTTGCAAGCGGCAAAATGGCTGCCTCCTAAGATGGATAAAAAAGGCGGACATTTTGCTGCTTAAGTCTTTTTTTTTTTTTTTTTTTTAACTTTCATTCACCTCCACAAATTGTTCTTGGGGGTTTTTTTGTTTTCCCCTCCCCTTTTAAAGATGTGGAAAAACCTTACAACATATCGATTAATTACTGCTTTTTTTTCATGTTTACTTGTCGCTGTTAAATACTCAATAGACTCGCTGAAATCAGTCACAAAATATAACTAAGTTTCCCATACTGACTTTTTTGGGGGAAAACTAGTGCTTCTCTGTTCATAGCTACCTTGTTACTGTAAGCTGGGCCGCATTTTGAATGATTAAATCTGCTAATAAAAGGGGGTACAATAAAATAATATTTTTATTTATTGTGCTGACAAATGTGAATTATATGTTATGTTATATTATACAAGCCCCACCATGATATGTTCCCCTGTCTCCCTTGTAGACTCCACTCTATATTTAGCCGGAGGTGAATTCCCTGATGGCTCGGCCAGTAGGGAGATGTGGCGTTACGACCCGTGCTTTGAGACTTGGATGGAAATGGCTCCCATGAACACGTCTCGCTCGGAACTCGGTGCGTCTGTCTCAGTGGGGTGCCATCATAAACATCGCGACACTCAACCTCATTCTTAAAAGTCTCTGTTCACCCACTGCTTTTGTGCTCAATTCTCAGAACTGATATGAGGCTTTCTGTTCAGGAGCATATTAAGAAGCGCAAAAAGAATCCATTTGACTAAATAAAGTGTCTCTCTCTCTCTCCTTACGGGCAGGCCTGGTGATGCTGGATGGATTTGTCTATGCCGTGGGGGGCTGGGAAGGCCACTTTCGTCTGGCCTCGGTGGAGTGCTACAACCCTCACACCAACTCCTGGCAATTCACGGGCTCCGTCAAAATGGCAGTCACAAGTCCCGCCGTTGTGGCACTGGACGGTCTTCTCTATGTTACCGGTAGGACATACTGCTAACGTACTGTAATTCTTACTAAAGGGTCTTCCAAAGCAGATTTGAATTACTCGACAGATTGAGTGATCGAGTCACTATTTAGTGTGAAAGCACCTATGGGAGGAAATATCTGGAAAGTTCTGTTGACGGTGAGCGTTTTGCCTTGTCTTGTAGGTGGAGCAGTTTTGGAGGATGGTGATGGCTCAGATCACACACAAGTGTACAACCCTAAAACCGCTACGTGGACGGAAGTTTCCCCAATGCAGATTCCTCGTTCTGGTTCAGCAGCTTGTACGCTGAACGGAAAGATTTATGTCATAGGTAGCGTATTTCACTTGGCTTTGTTGACTTGAGTATAATTACGTGTAAGCACAATACAGTTGCATTTAATTAGAACTGTTTTAAATTTATTTAGGTATAATTTTGAACTTGTGTGGAATACATTTCATTTGAATCATTCAAGGACTTAAAACATTATCATAATGTTACAGGAGCTTGCAATAATAGTAAATCGAGCTTTTGTACCGTATTGGCCCGAATATAAGACGGCCCTGATTATAAGACGACCCCCTCTTTTTCAAGACTCAAGTTTGAAAAAAGACTTTTTGAACACCAAATTAATTTTTATACAGGCAATTACAAAGGATTATAACAATATATTTGAGAGAAAAAGCATGTTATTTTGCCTCATTCAAATCTAAAGTGCAATCACATTCGTAAATTAATGGCTTCTGGTTTTTTTAAATGTAAATTACATCATAATTTCTCAGCTGACGGTTAACCTGGCTGATCTTTGACCCACTTTTCTCCAGATTGTCACTACGTTTCTCCATTTTCTGTTATCTCTTCTATTATTTTCTTTTCCTTCTTACCGCTATTTTTTATTTTTCTTCTTCGTGCTGCCGCTATTTTTATTTTTATCCTTCGTGGCAGGGGTTCACTTTGGCCTCGGGAGTCAAGTTCAGCATTCTCTTCATTGATATCTGGCGCCATCTAGCGTCGTAAATGGGTATAATGTCTAGACACCGAATATAAGACGACCCCCACCTTTTCAGTTTTATTTCAATGCAAAAAACACAGTCTTATATTCGGGCCAATACGGTATTTAAATGTTATTTGTTTTATTATTATTATTTTTTTTTTTTTGTGGTGGTACTCTGTGTAAAAAGCTTAGGAACCTCTGTGCTTCAGTGAATCAAATGACCATCTTACTGTTTTTATTTGGAACTTTAGGGGGGTGGCACGCCTCGAAGGAAAACACAGACAAGGTTGAGTGTTACAACCCCAAGACCAACCAGTGGACCATGTGCGCCCCAATGAAAGAACGACGCTACCGGCCCGGCGCTGCCGTGGCGGATGGCAAGATCTACGTCCTAGGAGGAGAGGAAGGATGGGACAGGTGAGAGGAAAGCAAAACTCTCGGCACCTTTTGCATTCGGTCGCATGAACTTGATGCCTGATCTCACTCTGTTAGATATCATGACACAATCGAGAGGTACTGCGACGAGACCAACACATGGGAGATTGTCGGGGAGATGCCCACTAGTCGAAGCTGGCTCAGCTGCGTGTCGCTCTTGCTGAGAAAGGACGATTTGTCGCACTACTACCCCAGTTTGCCAAACAGCTAAGTGATGACATCCGAGAGCAATGCCTTCCCGCGTCAACGCGCACCCTCAACAGGAACACACAACCACCATGCTCATAGCTGTATTTTTGTATTATTAGTAGTAGTGTTATTTATTTATTTGAATTCCGTGTAACTGTGAGAGTGACAAGATGCTGTATGGGCCAAGAAATCCAAATGTGAATATTTTTCCTAAGGTACCCATCAAAGGATAAACGTGAGCTGTGCTTTGTATTACAAATGTTTAAGGATTGTAGTTATTTCGTGTTCATTATTTTTGTAATCGGTGTCAGTAAATTTTAATTAGAAGTGACTTTAATAAAATTATTATCTTTTGAAAAAGCTGCCAGTCTTCCGGTTTTCTATCAATGCATCCATTATACTGGCATCAAATGTACGCTCTGGTAAAATGTGATGTTTATGATTCAGCCACAGCTACCTGTTTCTTGTTTTAAAATTCTGATTGGGTGAAACACAAACCTGTAGTCAAGGGTCATTTTTCTAAGTCTGGCTTCAGATAGTTTAAAATGGCTTCCCAACTACCGTTGAGGTGCCCTTGAACGAGGTGCTGTATATGGAACTGATGTGGAACACAAATGTGCAGCTCAGTATGAGCAGGATTTCTCGTGGGTTTATAAGGAGTAACATTAAAAATATCTTCAGAATTATGGTGTGAGTATTGAAATACAGTTGACTATGTTAAATGCTTTGTAAGGCGCTTTGTTACAGCCGCAGCTGTTGTGGAAGCGCTTTTCAAAGATGTATAAGGTCACTTCTCATAAATTAGCAATGAAGTCTCATGGTACTTACTGACGTTTAGAATAAACTGTTTGTAGTGTAGGTACGACGTTTGGCTAAAAATAAGTTGATTTTCATTGATTAATATGAGTTACAGAGAGACGAAACCTGGTATGTAAAAATAAACATTGTCACGTGAGCATGTGTTGTCCATTGTCCATCAAGTGTCCTTGGGTGTCTTGAAAGGCGCTTATAAATAAAATGTATTATTATTATTATCAAAAACTGAGTTTTGTATCATCCAGGGTCGATCAAAAGCTGAGCTTTATAAAGACAGCGCGCGTGTTTTGGAGTTCGTAATGTTGCCACGATGTGCCTAATGTAGTGGTCGGTGCGTAGATGTAGCGGTGGATTGTGGGTCTGACGTCACCCTTCCGACATATTTGTCCTCCACTGCTCGGGCGAGTTTGGCGTCATGAGGGGAATTCGCTCCTTCAGTAATCTCTCTGTGAGTTGTACGGTGTCTTCTTGAGTCACGGCCATTAAGTTCAATTTGGCCGTAGTGTCATACGTTGAAAAAAATTTAAATGTAAACTTCAATTTAGTTTATAGTTAGCCAGCCGGCTAGTTTAGCTTGGGGGTGGCTAATGCTGTCTTTTTGCTCTAAGGGGGGGGAAAAATCAAGGTGTTCCTGCAATTTATATGCACTTGTGTCAGTTGGATCATTACCATTACAAGTGCGCAGAACGTCAAATGTGCGACAATCAATGTGCGCGTTTTCTGCTGCTGCTTAGCTCATTCAACATAACTTGAAGGTCATACCCAGACTGGATTGTCCTATCTGCATTTGTAAACAGTTTCCCCCCTAACCGTATTGAACTCAAACCTCGTACTTCACATCTGGACAATCTCACGGCACACTACCAATTGAACATGTCACAAATAATGTATGTACTGTAAAAATAGATACCGGCACTCCTTTCAACCAACCTCCTCCGAATGCAATTCAAACGTGCCTACAGTGATTGGAATTATTAACCAGTTGGTTTCCCCCCATTCAGTCATTTCCTTTATGTTTCACTACGGAAGTATATGCAGTTAAAGGTTGTTAGATGCTTTTTGTGGATGGCTGGGCTTTGACGTACAATTACTTTTTTTGCGGCTTCCTTAGCTCTTCACCTCTCCAGGTGACATGCACTGATTGCGCGAAGACGTCAGAGGGCATCAACCAATCACAAAAGCAAATGTTGTCCTCAATAATGCCATTGTAGTTACATTTTTTGCTAGGCCATAAGCCCAGCCTTAATTTATGTCACTTTTTTCTTTGTCACTCATGTAGAAACGTAGCTATGCTGCCGCCAGGCCAAGTGAACTGCTGACTGAGGCCTATGCAGGGCACAAGTCGTCCGCAGTTGCATTGCCCGTTCCTCAAGATATCCAGGTAGTTGCTGCTTTAGTCCACACGTTCATTTGTGTTCCTGCCCTTAGTCCAACATAGCCATTTTTTTTTTTGCATCAGGTGTCCAAGCTCCCAAACGGTTTGGTGATAGCGTCTTTGGAGAACTATTCCCCGCTGTCCAGCGTGGGTGTGTTTGTGAAAGCAGGGAGTCGCTATGAGACTGTGGAGAACCAGGGTGTTGCACATGTGCTGCGACTGGCTGCCAACCTAGTAAGTTGTCATGTGCTTGCCTAATAAAATCCTTTTGTATCATTTGTGTATCCTGGCCCACACGGTACACCATCATCTTTGAAACGGATGGCGCTGATTTAGATATGCCCACAAAATAAATCAAAGATCATTGTTTTCATTATTCAGTTTAACTAATATAATGCTATTGACAGAAATGTTTATCTATGATGGGGGTTTTTTTCAACGGGGCAGCATGTTCCATTGTAAAGTTCACTCTTGGAAACAACTTTAATGATGTACAACCACGAGTAGATGGCATCTATTGCCCCATTTAGATATGACCTCAGTAGAGTTTGTGACTCCACTGGGAGAAGTATCTGCATGTTGTGCAACCTACCTTTTTTCTACTGCTGATTATAAAAGAATGGGAAAAGGCACCATCAAACTTTTTTTTTCTTGGTGAAAGGAGAGTCTACTCTTATATTTGGTAGATTGGTGCTCATTGACCACAATATTCTGTGGTCTTCAAAATGTCAAAATGCTCTCAAATGTCTGGCAGTGACAGAGTTTTAATGATAACATGGCACCCAAATAAAAATTTAAAGTAACATTTAAAATAAATATGAAAATGAAAACCCAAAGAAAGCCATGCTGTCCGCCATGCAGTTTCTTAGCACATGAAAGAATCCTACGCTCTGGAGTATTAGTAACAACTAATTACTCCGCCTTCCACTAACAATCAGAATGGTTTGCCTCGACAATTTTAATTAACCCAATAAACAACTTGAGTAAAACAAAAATATATATCTAAAAGGATAGGAAGGGAAGAAGAAACAAAAGCAGGACAATAAACGTCAACGTTTCACACTCATTCCTTTTGTTTTGCAGACAACTAAAGGTGTTTCTGCGTTCAAGCTCTGCCGGGGTGTTGAAGCCATCGGAGGCACTCTGACGTCAGTCCCCTTCATGCTCACCAAGTGGCTCTTTGTCAAACAATTGAAAGTGTAATCCTCATGTGTTTGCCTGCAGTGCTACATTATCCCGAGAAACCATGGTCTACACAGCACGCTGCTTCAGAGATGACCTGTAAGTGCGGCAAGTGTGAGGCTCTTTTCCGTTGTGTTGGCACTCCATTTGTCACTATGCCTTATGCTGATATAAATGTATTTGTGTGTGATCAGAGATAATATATTGGAGTATTTGGTCAACGTGACCACGGCGCAGGAGTTTAGGCCCTGGGAAGTGACTGACCTGACACCAAGGCTGAATGTGGACAAAGCTCGGGCAAAGCAGTCTCCTCGGATAGGTTTGTACTGATCCCATTACCGTATTTTCCGCACTATAGGGCGCACCAAAAAGTCTTCCATTTTCTTAAAAGCTCACCGAGCGCCTTAATATCCGGTAATAAATAAATTACGGTAATACGTTGTCCAAGATGGCTCCTTGCTGGAGACATGCTTACAATGTTATAACTTGCTGTTGGTTCAGTGAACTGTGTTGCTGCTTTATTAAATCAGCTTTCGTTGCAGCTCCGAAAAAAGGAGAGCTGTGGTGTTGTTTTTTTAAAACGCACACTTATTAATGGTTTTCACAGTCTCAATAAATACAGGTACGTCTTTGTCTCTGAGCCTTCTCTTCTTCCTTTTGACTCGAGAGGCGTTCATGACCGCCTCGGAGAAACGTAAATGAACTATTCTCTAGTTTCATTGAATTAATCGTTATTTTACGTTTTTTTGGAGGCGGTCATGAACGCCTCTCGAGTAAGGCATGGAGACGGACAAAGATGTACCTGTAGCTCCATCTAGTGGATTCATTGTATATTGCGCCTTATAGTCCAGTGCGTACAATATATGAAAACAATTAAAATACAGGCCATTATTTGAAGGTGTGCGGAAAATACGGTACAAGCACCTTTTTCTATTTCAAACTAATATCTTCTCATTTGTGCAATTGGGCCCACTGCAGATTCTAAAATGTCTCTCCATCTTCTTCATTCAGGTGTGATTGAGAAGTTGCACGAAGCAGCCTACAAGAACGCCCTGTCCAACTCATTGTACTGCCCAGACTATATGGTCGGCAAAGTCTCTCCTCAGCAAGTATGGATTTGCACTTTTTTTGGTTTTTGTTTAATTGATCAATCCACCACACAATTGTAGGCAAAGGACTCCTACCAAAAATTCAACTCCTCTGTGGTTTTTTTTAAATTCTATCTTTGGTTTGTGCGCGTGTGTGTGTGTGTGTGTATATAATGTCAATGTTATGGCAATGCAGGCGGTTTCTCAGATTACAGCGTCGGTCCATTCCTACAGCAGCAATGTAATGTGAATTTGGGCACAAGCCCTATCACCAACCTCCACCAATGTACTGGCAAAGTTATTATTCTTAACTAAGAACTTTTCCTGTGTAGTGTATGTTAATAAGTTTGGGTCCAGTGGAGGAAGCAAAATTAGGGGTTCTAGTGGGAAAAGTTTGTGAAACCCTGCCTTTGAAAAAACGACTCTCTCTGAATTATTTGGGGCATAGAGAATGCTGAGCACTTCTATGTTCTATCTATCTTCCACATGTAGCTGCACTCGTTTGTCGAGGACCATTTCACTACGAGCCGGATGGCTGTCGTCGGGCTGGGTGAGTGTCTTATCACGGATGCATTTTGCGACATTTTTTATGAACGTCGCTCATCCTGCCTCGAATCTTGTTGATTACAGGTGTAAAACACTCTGACTTGAAAGAGCTGGGCGAGAGGTTCCTCAGTGTCCGCAGTGGGGCTGGTGCGCCCGTTGTTAAAGCATCTTACCGTGGAGGTAAAGACCGTGCTCATTATCTTCATGAAAGCGCTGTCTCCGCCCACCGTCTATCACAACTGTGTTCTATTCCTTTCAGGTGAGCTTCGTGTTCAGAACAAAGACAACCTGGTTCACGCAGTGGTTGTCAGCGAAGGCGGCGTGGGTGGCAGCAAGGAAGCCACCGCATTTGTCGTGCTGCAAAAGATCCTGGGAGCTGGACCGCATGTAAAGCGAGGCGCCAACATCACCAGTAAACTGAGCCAGGGCATCGCCAAGGCAACCACCCAGCTCTGTGATGTAAGAAAAAACATGGAGTCAAGGATGGAGTTAGCATTATTTTGTTGCCGTCAGAAAACAGTTTACATTAATGTAATAAGTACGAAATGACAATTTTAGATTTTGGTTGAGCATCATCATGGAAGCATCATGGAAAAGCTGACATGCCCGATTTGCTCTCGCGGGCCACACAAAATGATATGGCGGGCCAGATCTGGCCCCCGGGCCTTGAGTTTGACACCATTGATGAAATGTTATCACTTTGATGTATTTTTTTCGGTAAATAAAATCAATTAAAACACAAGAGGTGATCAACTGATGAACTAATGGGAACGGTCATGTCAGCGCTGGTGGTTGCAGCTGTATGCAGAAGTCGGCACTTCAAACACCAACATTATGTCACTTGACATGAACTCAAGAGCTTTCCAATTCCTTTTTCCAAATAGTATCTGCTTTTCTTTCAGGCCTCAGCCTTCAATGCCTCATACTCTGACTCGGGTCTTTTCGGCGTCTACACCATCTCACAACCAAACGCTGCCGGAGACGTGAGTGCTTGCGCGCACGCACACAAAACCATAACTGACCATAGCCTGCAAATCACCAAACACTCCTTGTTTTCGCCATTTTGTACAGGTGATCAGAGCGGCTGTCGCTCAAGTGGGTGGAGTGGCCGGGGGCGCCGTGACGGCGGATGACATCACCAGAGCAAAGTGAGTTTGGTGCAAGATTTTGGGTCGAGCAGTTTATATCAGGTAGTGATACAGTCAAAAAAAAACTTGACATCATTTTAAAATGATAGTACACAAACGTAAATGAATTAAGATTCAGTCACTGGTTTGGTCTAACATCAGATAATACGGACAAATGTTGATAATTGATTTCAAAAGTAAAAGCTAATTTTGATTTGGATTCTATCATCGAGGACAGCAAAAATCTGATACTGCTGAGAATCTGGAATTTCAACTATTTGTGCAATTGTAAAAAAATAAGTAAAAAGTATCTAAACAATTGATCAAAAAAATTCTCAATTTCACAATTGATTACTTGTCAATTAATCATTGCACCTTTTATACTGTATCTTTATCTTGGCAGTGGGCGGTTAAACCTGGAAATGGTTTATTTTCTGTAAGATGCACAGTATCTCAGCCACACATCATTGTAGAGATGTTAAATGGCTGGCTATCCTTTGTGTGCAGGACTCAGGCCAAAGTGGATTATCTGATGTCAACTGAAAGCTCAGAGGGCCTGATGGCAGAGATGGGCGCTCAGGCCCTGGCGACCGGAACGTACCAGCCACCCGAGACGGTTCTCCAGGCCATCGACGCCATCACCCAGGACGATGTGGTGAAGGTGAGCGTCTTATGAAAATGACAATGCCACCCATGCACAACTTCCACAGAAGGAAAGAAAGGATGGCTTGAAGGTGTGCTCCGAATACATGGATCGAAGGAAAGAAGAAAACAGATGTATGACAGAAAGGAGGCAAGAAGTAATCACATTTTTGTCGAGGGATGGCTGTAAGTAAGAAAACATGGATGCTATGAAAGTGAAGGTTGCTATAGGATGAAGGAAAGAAGGACACAAGGGTGGATGACCGAAGAAAACAAAGATGATATGAAAGAAGAGTAAACAAGGGAAGAAGAAAGGAAAAAAATGAAGGAAGGAAGCAAACAAGGATGATATAAATCTTTCTTGAAACCATACTTTAAATACACTAAATGTTGTATTTAGTGTGTTTAATGAGTACAATTGTAAATGAGTTAAAAAAAAAAAAATATACCTACTTTTGGCCTACATTGTATATCTATCTAATTTAATCCAATGTTCTTTCCTTTCAAGGCTGCAAGAACATTTATGGACTCCAAGAAGACGATGGCAGCTAGTGGACATCTTATCAATACACCTTTTGTGGACGAGTTATGAAAAGCATTCATTTACAGTCTGTCCAACTACAGTGAGTGTCATCACCACAAAAAAAAGAAAAAGGGGGGAGCTGTCCAGTCGAGCTCAGTTTTGCTCTTGTCCGCTTCTGTGAATAGCTTTGTAAATTAAACATGATGACAGTAAAACCAAGCTTGTTGTTCTTTCAGTATGTTAAGTCACTCATGAGCCACTGTGTGGAGCCAAACTCCTGACTTTCCATCCATGGTTGAACATGAAAAAACGGGACCTCAGTACTGTATTCCAAATACTGGACAGATTATTAGGTACACCAACACAATCTATTCGCAGTTGAAATTTCTACCATTTGAGGCTATGTTTTGCTCATTGACATACTGAAATATAGACTTCCTATTACTTGCACTAAAGCACAAAATGAAGATATGGCTTCAATCATACCCCTCGCATCAAAATATCCTCATCAAGGTCACTCTGATATAGATCAGGGGTGGGCAAACTTGTGTGCAAGGGCCATATTTTTATTGTTTTAACTGTACAGATGGGCCAAGTCATTTGTAAATGAGGTCAAAATATGTAAAATGGTTTAATAATACAATACAGTACTTTATTATTGTTATCATTAATTATAAATACAGTAACCACCTATTGTATGTTGACTAGTTTTGTATTTGATAATTTACATTAGAAGTGAACACATTCATTGAGATTAATGAAGAAATGAATAGACGCGTTTAAGAAAATTGCATGTGCTGTACACAGTGAGAGATTAGTAAAATATTTCAATGTAATTTTAATTAATTCATTGTATCACTTTTAATGTATTTTAATATACATTTTTAACTAAAGCGTGTTTGCTGCATTTGTACAAAGTACACATCTTACAACAAATAAACCAATTATTTAATTAGCTAAATACGTACATAAAAACATTAAACCAATTTTCAAACCATGTGGTTAAAGTAAATGATTAAATTCCACAGACAGGGCGACCCGGGACAAGACCCCCCGCCCCGCCCTCCATGTTACCCCTATCCCCACCCAACCCCATCCGATAATATCGCGAGAGTATTGAACGAAGCCCCCACCGCGGGGCAGTGAGTGTGTGGACCAAGTGGGTCGGGAGGCTCGGCTTGGCTTGGCTACTTGCGGCGGGTACGCGGGTGGGACGCCTAACAACAACCACGGGGCCATGTTGCCCCTCGCTCACTTTTCGAACCTGTAACGGCGCGTCGTGGACCTCAAATCGCTTGCGTCCCTGCCAATCTCCCCCCTCCTCTTCTTCCACCACCAGCAGCAGCAGCAGCAGCAACAGCGGTCCATGGAAGAAGAACAAGGAGCGGGGAGGAGTGAGGCTGCTCGGCTAACAAACGGAGGGAGAACCGGGAAGCCGCAACGGTGATGGGCTCTCGTCTTCCATGGTGACTTCGCCAAAACAACAGCAAACCACCCACGGATAGCACTGCTTCGCTTCTTGCGCGCCTCAGTTTCTGTGTGAAATGCTTACCCAGTCGTCATCTCGGCCGTCGAGCAGCCTGCGGGCCGCAGCTCGGCTCACCGAGCGCAAATCTGGGAAGTAGCTAGCCGCCTGCTAGCCAGCCACATCTTTGCCCGATGCTTCTCAACGCATCAGCGGGGGACAACCCAAGCCCTTTCGCCGCGAGCTATTGTTCGACCAGCGGGTCGTTTTGAGATGTGATGCTTCGGCGTGGTGGAGAAAGGGAGCTAAAACATCGCTGCGAAAAAATGCACAGTGGAAGCACAACAGCCGGGATCCCGCTGAGGTGCTAGAGGGGGGGGAGCGAGGTTACCGACTACAGCCGCCCCACTGTCTCCCTCTCCCCGGGGTCAGATTTGGACAACGACCGCCACATTTCTCCTCCACTAATCCATGCCTCCTCCCCATCCTCGTCATTAACATGCTCCTTGGATGAAGGAGAAACTATGGATAAGCTAACCATCATTTCAGGGTGCCTGTTTCTGGCGGCGGATATATTTGCAATAGCGAGCATTGCAAACCCAGACTGGATCAACACTGGCGAGTCAGCAGGTAAGTGGGGAGTTTTGGTTGCCTTTTTGTTGGATGTCCGTCCGCTGGAGCTGTGTAGCTGCCTGTGTCAACATGTATAATTTACTCCTTTCATTTATGGGCAATTGAGAGCAGTGGCTGTCAAAATTTTACCACTTAAAAAAATACTTATCTCCTCCAGTGCCACCGTCATGCTTCGTTTGTTGCGTTTTTGCGTAAAGCCAAGTGCAGACAAAGGAACAAGTGTCCAAATGACTATTTTCACAGGACTGTTTTCACTCGTTCTTTGCTTGTTCCAGCCACAAAGTGTCGGTCATAGCAGCATTAACAGTCAGTGTTTTATTTTTTAATTTTTTTTAGAATTACGAAACAAATGCACGTGTTAAACAATGAGTCCGTTTTAATCATGTAAGCAGTAAAAGTACAATAATATCCAGTTGAAATATACACAAATATTGAAGTAATTAATTTTAAGTTTTTACTTTGTAAAAACAAAATCTATGTGAATGATCATCGTCAATTGAAATTACATTTGTGCATACTGTATTTTGAAATTTTATTTTCCGGTAGGAATCTAATGGACATTTATTGCAACAGTTTCACTGTCAATCACAACACCTGTAACCTTCCAAGCAATTTTTAGGGTACTATCTTAACATTATCTGTAGTGTAAAAATAAATGGGTATAAAATGTAAAAACATTTCATTTTATTTCTGTATATAGTCATGAACAAACAGTACGGTGCAAGCGATTGGCAGGTGATGACCTTCAAATTGTTCGCCTTTGCATCGTTCTTAATCTACTGTCATCATATTTAAAAAATAAAATTAAGACAATAATAAATAACATATTCAACAAACGAGTCTAGTTATCACGACTCAAATACTTTAATGACTCACAAACTACACTGACAAGGAAATATTGGTATTTTTATTGGTATTAGGACTTTTGGCTCCTGACTATTATGCCAAGTTTGCTGTTCTGCAAAAAATACTGTATTCAGCAGGCAGGACAGAGAGTCACATGTACCCCAATCCTAAGTGGCAAAAAGCGCTATTCATGTTCTTGTCGCGTCATCAAATTTCTCCTTTTTTGCCATCAAAAGCTAATGAAAAAGTAAAACGTCCTTGAAGAGTGAATCTTTTAGAGCAGGCGTAGCGAACTTCGGTTCCTCGAGAGCTATATCCTGCCTGTTTTAGATCTCTCTCGACTTCAACACAACTGATTCGAATTATTAGCTCATCAGCAAGCTCTGTAGGGGCCTGAAACGATCATGAAGAATTGAATCAGGTGTGTTGGAGTAGGGGAGGAATCTAAAATAGGCTGAAAATGGCTCTTGAGGAACCGGAGTTCCCAACCTCTGTCTGAGAGGTTCACTGAACTGAAGCTAAGCTAAGCGGTGTCAAGCACTGATGCGTGCAACCTGTTCTGTACTCATTTACGTACAGCAACACGATTTTTAAGGATCTGAAGCCTGTCATATTTTACCGTTTGGCCTTTGGTTTTCAGTTTTATAATCACTGACAATACATGACACCAACTATAACTTGGACTGGAATGTTACATGATTAAATAAGCAGATAAACCACTTTTGGTTCGTTTCGATGTAGGGAAAGGAACATTTGATCACAACCAGATGTTATCTTGTACACTTTGCGGAATACAGCTTAACAGTTCAACGTTCTAATCACATAAGTACCTTGGCACCACAATAAGACCTGAGCATCACGCTCAATAGTTGGATGCAAACTATTCAATCATTTATGATAAGGATGGACATTTAAATGAGCCGGGGGAAGTACGTGAAGCTGAGCATTTCTCAGTACAGTGGTACCTCTACTTATGAAATGAATTGGTTCTGGAAGAAATTTCTAAACTAGAAAATTTTGTAAGTAGAGACGCATTTTCCATGTAAATTCCCTAATCCGTTCCAAGCCCCCCCAAAATTCAGACATAAATGTTTTCTAAAGCATAAAAATGCATCAAAATATGTAACAAATACATGTTACAATTAGATCATTGCACACACGTGAAAATTTCGATACGTTCGTAAGTAGAGGTACAACTGTAGTCATATAACCTTCTAAAGAATCCACATTGTGTACAGTCTCGTAGAAACTCCTCAGATGAGATGGAGTGCAGTGAAGTGACCACCACGACGTGTGGACTCTTGACATTGTCCTCACATCAGCGTGATATCCTCGGGCAATAACACTTGAGGCTGATATCCTGGGCTGAGCCATTGTTGCTGCAGTGTGATTCTTGGCAGCTCCGCTTAACGACTGCGCCCTCCATACCCGCCACTTAAAGTGGACGTCACTCTCCAGAGCCTCAATAACCTCCGATTCACTCTGGGCGCTTGCACTCGGGCTCGTCTGAAAACTGCAAAATCCTATCCAAGAAGAGACTACCTTCTTCTCTTTACGTTACGACCTGAGACCGGTGACGCGTTATTACATGTGGGTTTTTTTTGTGTGTGTGTGTGTGTGTTTCGTTGTTTCATTTCAGCCTGCCCATTTTCCCCACACCTTATCTTCACAGTTAAACATTCCACATCTGTCCTGTTGTTTTTGGCAGTGGTGTGAATCCTCGCTGAATGTTAACGCAAGATTGGCACAAGAAATGGATTTGTTTCAAACCATGCTGTCCAACTTGTGGAATTCAATCAATTTCATGCTATCTCAACAAGATGATTGTGTGTACCTGAAGCACTTGCGCTAAATAGCAGTGGGTAGGGCACAATAGGATTCAGTCCCATCTCATTTGCTGCATAATTAGGCAGGAATAGCTATTGAACTGAATTTGGGGGTGGAGCAATGTTTGGTGCAAGACCTAGCATACAAATCAAAGTAAAAAAAGTTCATGCCTGTACATCCTTCTGGCAGCAACTTCGGTATGGTTGAAGTAACATTTGACAACATTTCGATGGTCACAAGTGCTCAGTAAGCTGCAGTAAGAGTAAGTCGTTTTCACTGTGTGCATTGTTATATTGTCTTTGTTGCTGCACCATTTGGCTTGTTAAATTTGATAGCAAACTTCGACTTGGAATGGCAATAAGCACGGATGATTTATCAGTAATATTTTTCATGATATGGGAAATGTCCAAATGTTCTGACCGCCGCTTTTTATGCCATTATCATACTGAGCCAAATGTTGCTGCCTAAAGCAATCACTTTCAAAAGCCATTGATCGACAATGACTTGCCGCACAGTGTAATCCCAAGCAATCATTTAGTCCACAATGAAGCCCACTTATAGCTTTGACTCTCTTTGCTCGAAGTGAAAGATATTTTTCAGCTGCTAGCGACTTGGGAGCTATCGTAGAAGAGTTCATTTGCAGTCCATCAGATTGCAATTTGAAAGGTGCATCCCTTACGCTGATTCATTTTCAATTAAAAACTCAATAGTATTTCCCCCCCTCCTGTAATGCTTGCACTTGGATTGCTATGTTGAAAGGCTCGCAACACTTAATATCTGGACAAAAAAATATTTCATGGCCTTTATTGCCAACTGGACCCATTTCCTCAGTAATTTTTGTTATGCTGCGATTCATAACAAACACCCTTCAAGGGCATTTGTTAAATTCCAATTAACTGTTCATCAAGACACCGCAAGAGATTTTTCATGAACGTTGTTTTGTGAAATTAGGAACAAAAAAACTGTCCTTTGTTTGTGCGCCATTGTTAGTGGGCGATTGTTAAAGCCCCTATCACTTGCAAGAAAGCAGCTGCTGGCTGCTGTTCTTTCTGCTCACCACGCATTTCAGCAGCGCCTTTGACTCATCCCGCCAGAGTTTACAAACAGCAGTGCCCTCAATGCCCCGCTAATGATAGCATCGTCATGCTGAGGATGAGCAGTTACCGCAGCCGTTTCCTCTCATTTGGACCAACGCATGGCGAGAGCTTCATTTTTTTTTTTTTATCCAAGTGTGTTAAATTGCAGGGCAGCAGCAGGGCACAATGGCGACGCAAAGGTTAGCAGAGGAGCCCTTATCGTTGGAAATTGTCTGTAAACTAGTAATGGTGAAATTAATGCGGGCCATGTCTGCTGCCTAATGGGCGCACATTTTCTCGGTGGTGGATACTAACAAGCTCAGGTCGGGGTGTGTGCATGCAACGTGAACATTATGTGAAAATCACTTGTCAGTGGGTGAAACTCTTTCACATTTTCTTTCTGTGTTGTTGAAAATTTGCCGGGCATTCATTTGAATTCCCATTGGACTCACATGGTGCGTATTCCACCAGTTGATTAGTTGTATTTTTATTGTGTTCACAACGGCAGAGAATCTTGTTGTTGAGAGATTTCTGAGATTTCTTTTGAACGATTTAGCAGATTGTAGGTTGGGAAATTTCAATCTTTGCTAAAATTATGATCGATGGGTCAATGCTAGCTAATCAATTATTTATAATTACAGTCAAACCTTGGTTTTAGAATGTCTCTGTTCTCGACCAAATCGGTTTTCGACCAAAAATGTTGAGTTTTTTTATGCCTCGGATTACGACAGAAAATCGGTTCTCGACCAAACTGAGCGCACTTGAATGCGCCACTTGACTCTTCTCGCCTGCCTTCCTTATACGAAGAAGTAACGCTTCCTCGGGTAGACGAGGAAGTGATGCTTCCTTGTGTAGCGTTCTCCATTGTGAGCGGATGTGTTCAATAAAGATTTTTTTTTTTTTTTTTAAAGAGTGTGGTTTCGGTTTTCGAACAAATCTGTTTTCGAACAAATCGGTTTTCGAGCAGCCTTCTGTAACGGATTATGGTCGAAAACCGAGGTATGACTGTATTTATAAAATCACGTTCAAACACCTTCACTGCCTCTCAGACAGTCGGAAATAGTAAAAGCCTAATTCCAATTCACCCAACACAACTGCAGGGTTGCTACTTGCCAGAGTGCGGCACGAAACAAACATCATCGAAGAGGCGAATACTTTGCATGTATTGCAGTGACCCTGCTACTGACCGCGTTACTCGGGTTCTTGCTAGAGTTTTGTAAATTCTGACTGACTCTGAGGAAGTGAAAGTGTCTGAGTGTGATTTGCGATAGGATGAGTGAGTCGAGGGTGGTGCAGTGACTTGGAAAAAAAAGTGGAGCGCGCCGGCCTGTGTCTGTGGGATGTAGGCTGGCTTGAAAAAAAGTTTTGGGGTGTACTGTTGGTGATGGCAGACATTGACCTGTTCGGGTGTTTATGCAGGGTTCCCACGGGTCCTTAAAGTTCATAAAAATCCTTTAAAAAGAAGTTGAAAAATTAAGTTCTTAATTGTCCTTAATTTTCAGGGAGAGCTTCTAAAATCATTAAAAATCCTTATTTTTATTCGAAAATAAATTTTCTATTTTCTAAATTAAAATTTTTCTGAGTGCACTTTATTTGAGAATGAATTCAATTTTTTTTTCATTTTTCTACCTGTTGTGCAGGTAGGAAAATGAAAAAATTGACATACAGTAAGTCAAATAAAGAGTTTGCTGATTGCCCCTAAAAATAAAGAATGTGCCCTTCCTTTGGCAGCAATGATTTGAACACCAGCCCAGTGATATGTGGCTTTCTGTTCGGCCCTCATATTGCTAAGTCCACTGTGAATCCCTTGCTGAATGGAGAAAAAATCCTTAAAAATTGCTAAATTTGCCCTCAAAAGTCCTTAAAAGGTCCATAAATAAAAAGCAAGTGGAAGAGTGGGAACCCTGTTATGTTGTTGATGCCAAAATGTGTTTGGCAAGTACCGTATTGGCCCGAATATAAGACGGCCCGGATTATAAGACGACCCCTTCTTTTTCAAGCCTCAAGTTTGAAAAAAGACCTTTTGAACACAAAATTTATTTTTATACAGAAAATAATTACAGTACATCTTAAACAAATGATTAGAACAATATATTTGAGAGAAAGAGCATGTTATTTTGCCTCATTCAAATCTAAAGTGCAAACACATTAGTAAATGAATGGCTTCTGGTTTTTGAAATGTAAATTACATCATAACTTCACCTCAGCTGCCGGTTAACCTCGCCGATCTTAGACCCACTTTTCTCCAGATTGTCGCTTAGTTTCTCCATTTTCTGTTACCTCTTCTATTATTTTCTTCTCTTTTCTTTCTTACCGCTATTTTTTATTTTTCTTCTTCGTGCTACCGCTATTTTAATTTTTATTATTCGTGACAGGGGTTCGCTTTGGCCTGGGGAGTCAAGTTCAGCATTCGCTTTAATGATATCTGGCGCCATCTAGCGTCATGAATGGGTATAATGTCTAGACCCCGAAAATAAGATGACCCTCACTTTTTCAGTCTTATTTCAATGCAAAAAACACAGTCTTATATTCGGGCCAATACGGTAATCGACTTCAAGCGATAGCCACCATTGCTTTAATGGAGGATTGAGTACATTTGTACAACCTCTGTTGTGGAAAAACACTGCAGTGAAGCACTCCCAAAAATGGCTCATCCTGTCACAACACACACTACATGCATTTAGCGTGCTTTAGCTTTGCTGAAAAACCTATACTTGATCCCGAAAAAGTTGTAACCACAACAGGCGTCATCCACATCTCATGTTGTGCGTCTGCTGTCCGGTCTGTTGGCAGGACATTCCACGGAGAGCCACTGAAACAGCGGGATAGCCAAAGATTCCGGGGAAGTGGTTGTAAAGCGGTTCCTCTTAAGTCCCATGTTCTCCTGTTCTGAGCACAAGTTGACCTCTCACACCTCCCGTTCTTCAACATGGCCAAGGTTACTCCGTAATAGAAGATTGACTTTCAAAATCACCTGCGAGTCATTAAGGTGCTGTATTTGTCTTTCCCCGTGACCTCTATTTTCAATCCCCCATGGAGTTACCTCATAAGTGCTCTATCCAGTGACAAAGGAGTTCCCATGGCGATAAGATAAGCTCGGAGGCAACGCTACCCTTTCCAGGTGTATTTTTAGCTCACGCTGAAAGTAGTTGCTTTTGAATGACAGGCGTTGTTTGCGTGAGCTGCATAGAGGTTTTGCTTCGCTGTCGCAGTCTAAGGCAGGCGATCACTGGGTTTGATACAAGGGGCAGGATTTCCTCTCGACCGCTAAAACGCACCACGCTCCTGGGGTGACAATGGCCTCGTTCCAAAATGGATGTCACAGACAAATCCGTCTTTTGGTGTCTGGTTCACGTTTTGAAATGATGTTCACTTGGCAGGCTGCAACAGAAGACAGTTGTGTTTTATAGACCTTACTCGAGAATCATTCTGTACTTTGGAAAGCCCACAGATGAGGCCTGGCTGTCGAGATGACAATTTAAGTATTTTATTTCACCATTTTGCATTTGCATCTCTGGACACAGTGCAGCAGGAGCAGCAGCAGTGGCGGCGTCCCATTATTTGTCTACATTTGGTAATTACGTGTGAGGGATAACCCACTGATTGAAAGCACTAGCAGGCATGAAGTGTGCACTGCACTAATCTGCTTTTGCTTAGTCAGGTAGAAATTCCCCTTTCGGTGCAGCCTAATTGAATTCCGCCATCGAGAGTGGCTGCGCCGTTGCCAGTGAGTCATGTTCCAAGCTCTGACTGCTGACACTTTTGCTGCGCTGCCGCTCTTCCTCATTTCGGTACCCGAGGCCATACATTTGTCCCTCTGTCTGATCTAATCTGGTCACGTCCGGTACACCAGCGTCTATTTGCAGTGGGCTTTATGATGCGTCATGTGCAGGAAGATGACAATTTTAAGAGGCTGTTTTCTTGAGTAGATATAGGAGAAACCTTCACGACTAAGTATTTAATTGCCCAAATTTGTGCATTAGATACAGTGGCACCTCTACTTACGAACGTCTCTTCATACGAAATGTTCAAGTTACAAAACGCCTCAACAGGAGGATATTGCCTCTTGTTATGAAAGAAATTTCGAGATACGAAAGATAAAAATACAGTATGGGCTGCTACTCACAGCTCCGAGTTTCCTGAACGCAACATACTTAAAGCTGCTCTGCCATTGGGCATTACAGAACATCTTCCTGGCATCCCATTGGCTAAGAGGGACCTCAATCGTATGTGTCTATAGATAAATAGACGTGTGTCTATGCAGTGCACTTGTCACTCGCCCCTCGGGCCATGAGGCGTTACGATTGTTTTACGTAAATGTGAATCACCCAGAAAAAGTCTTTATCAGTCGCGCGATCGCTCACTCTGCTGATGTTTGCTTTGGACATTTTCGAAGGATTGTTAAAAGCCGACAAAACCAAATGTCCTCGGATCAGTTCTTTACGAAATGCCAGGCAAAAACCGCTTTTGAGTGAGAACATGAACTAAAGAGGGCAAAAAAACGATGAGGATGCAGTTAAAAATTGAATGACCATCATTTATTATTCTTTATTCTATTCTTTGTTTTTTACATTATGCACAACTCTCATTTATTGTGCAATAATCTAATTGTAACATGTATTTGTTACCTATTTTTATGCTTTAGAAAACATTTGTCTGAATTTTGGGGGTGTTTGGAACGGATTAGGGCATTTACATGGAAAACGCGTCCCTACTCACAAAATTTTCTTGTTAAGAAATTTCTTCCAGAACCAATTAATTTTGTAAGTAGAGGTACCACTGTCCATAGATCAATAGATAGATAGATCCCTGTATTTACAATAAACGGTGGACATATCCATCAAGGCTGACATGAACAATAAACAAGTCATAGACAAGTGATAGTTTCCCAAGGTCTCCAGCCCTCCAAATGAAAATGTATGCGCACTGGTATAATTAGAGCCAGCGCTGTGGACAAGGATATCACAGAATCTGTGGCAAAATTAAGGAAGCCTTTCCATTCCTGTCTGTGCTTTGTCTAGTTGTCTATTCAGCTGGGAAGTCACACTTTGCTCTTCTCTCTCAGGTTCGTGTCATTATTTCAGACACAAATTCCCTGGAATTGGCGCTGCCTGCCTACTGTGTGACACCATTGAATTTGAACTTTCCTTGCTTCTTTTCCCCAGGGGTAGACTCAGCCCAGAGGTTAGTTATGTAAGATGGGTTTGGAGGGTGATATAATGTCCATGGATAGTTTGGGAAGTAGCTTCACTGGGTGTATATAATGTCACTTGTGTTGGCTGCAAAGTGAACTTTGAGTGTAAACAAACAACTGCAGTGGCAGCTGATAGTTTGTCATTTGATGGGTAACACACATATAGAGCAATGGTTCCCTGCCCCATTTAGTTTTTTACGTTGCTTCTGCTTCACTTGTGCATTTTTCATTGCATTTCACAATCAAATCATCTGAAAGCCATTCCTTTTAAGCGTATTGTTGTAAGCGAAGTTTTATATAATTTCGAACCTTTTTTTGATCATAGTTTGTGGTAAATTTATGGCGCAAGGTTTTTAAGGTAGTCGATAATTTTAAAAAAACTGACACGCATCAATGACTCACATTTTTTGCGATGAATCACTTACTAAAAATTATCCATCCATCCATTTTCTAATCCACTAATCCTCACAAGGGTCGTGGGCGTGCTGGAGCCTATCCCACATTTCTTCGGGCAGTAGGCAGGGTACATCCTGAACCGGTTGCCAGCCAATCGCAGGGCACACACAGATGAACAACCATCCGCGCTCACAATCACACACAGGGACAATTTAGAGTGTTCCATCAACCTGTCACGCATGTTTTGGGAATGTGGGACGAAACCGGAGTACCCAGAGAAAAGCCAGCAAACTCCACACAGGAATGCCGGAGCCGGACTCGAACCGTGCACCTCTGCAGTGTGAGGTGGACGTTGTAACCAGCCGAACACCGTGCCACCCATCACTACCAATTTGTGGATTAAAATAAAAGTAGCACCCCAAAATTAACATGCCCACCTGTAATGTTGCTTTCATTAAAAAAAATAAATAAATAAAAAATCCTGGCCATGGGCGGCCCGGTAGTCCAGTGGTTAGCACATCGACCTCACAGTGCAGAGGTACCGGGTTCAATTCCAGCTCCGGCCTCCCTGGGTGGAGTTTGCATGTTCTCCCCGGGCCTGAGTGGGTTTTCTCCGGTTTCCGCCCACATTCCAAAAACATGCATGGCAGGCTGATTGAACACTCTAAATTGTCCCTAGGTGTGAGTGTTCGTCCATGTGTGCCCTGCGATTGGCTGGCAACCGGTTCAGGGTGTCTCCCGCCTACTGCCAGAAGACGGCTGGGATAGGCTCCAGCACCACCCGCGACCCTTGTGAGGATAAAGCGGTTCGGAAAATGGATGAATGAATGAATCCTGGCCACTGTTTGTGGAAATGTTGCGAACTCAACTGAGTTTAATCAAAACGTGATTTCCCCATCCAGGTGCCCTCACAGTTGGTCTAGTTCGGCAATGTCAGACCATCCACGGACGGGACCGGACTTGCATCCCTCCCCGGTTGCCCCCTGAGTGGGTCACCACGCTGTTCTTCATAATCATGGGCATCATCTCCCTCACTGTCACCTGTGGACTCCTCGTGGCATCACACTGGCGCCGAGAGGCCACCAAGTACGCCCGCTGGATCGCCTTCACCGGCAGTAAGTGCACACAGTTAATTTTGCTTCGCTGGACTCGCTGTCAGCATATTCTACCCGAAGCTTTCCCCACTTTGCTCCGTCTCACTGAATCCGCCTTGATATATCTTTTAGAAAAGTGTCTGCACTGCTTGAGTATATATATTCCCGCCATGGATATTTTTAGGCTTCTTCAAATTGATTGGGCTATGCTCCTCTGAGTCTCCCAGAGAGAACAGTGTTGTTATGGATATTTTATCCATGTTCTCCCGACATTTTAATAATCCAAAAGGCAGCCTTTATTTTGCTTCCGTGGAAGCCGTGTATTGCTCTCCGTTTTGTTTTGCTTGAACATGGCCGCTCTTTGTTGTTATCTCCACAAAATTCTCAAATTGATGAACAACTCCATCTCGTTGTTTGACAGAGCCGCCGCCGCGTTCATCAGGCTGTGTGGGTGTTGAATGGTCGCTCGGCTGAGAGAATAGACAGCCGCGAGCACGCTTATGCGGATGACGCCACGGCGTAGCCTGGAATGCAGCCATTACATTGTTAAGACTGCCGGACGCATTTTATATTGCTGACGTTTATGTTTGACGGGCTGCGACGCCCTCCCTTGTGATTTGCATGTCAGATGAAAAGCTGACACTCTTACTATTTATTTATATATATTATTTTCCTGAAATAACACCTAAAACAAGTAAAATCTATGTTCAGAGACCACATGTATACCCTTGAGTCGTAAAGTTGACGAATCGCTTCACCTAAAAAAAAATCCTCCCATGGCTCCCAAGCCATTTATTTAGCCATGTCAGGCTAGTGTCATAGCATCGGAGCTTTTCCATCAGCACAAGTGCGTACTAAAATCTTGGCTTTAATTTTTATCCACCATTAAACAAGTACACACCCAGAGGAGGGAGGAGGGGGGTCGGGAGCATGCTGTTACCTTGGCAACCGCGAGCAATCGCCTTCCCCTGCTGTGCTGCTAGTAGTCAAACAAGACACGAGGTGTATTAACAACAGTATTACAGCAAAATCGCCAGTGGCTTAAATCAGAAAACCAGAACCGATGCAATGTGTTTTTGTGGGGGGACAAAAAGTACAAAGTTGAGGATTCTTCAGTCAACATTTTATTTTAGGCTTCACGGGGATGAGGAGGCAGATGTGTTTTGTTTGTCCTTTCAAGGTTGCCGCGCTCGAGCTGTGATGATGGACGGCTCATCTTTTGGCCACTGACTATGAGAAGAAAGAGGGGATTTCAAAGGACTCGATGAGAACATTCAATTAACAGTGCTCACCTTGAGCACCAGCCATGTTACTTGACGTATAATCAGACAATGCAAATTAGGCTCGATGTAATTCATGTCGCCTCATGTCAAACAATATGACACTACCTAATTACTGGGATTCCAGAGCTATGGCGAAAAACCACAAGCGACTCCTTAACCTCTGCACCGTTACTCCAATTGAAGCAGCAGCGCGTGGTCCACGTCAGTTTTGGTTGGCCATCGTATGACTGAGTCAAGAAAATCCTGATCTGAGTTGAGTCTGTTCTTTTTTAGTTGCTGGAAAAGAAATAGCTTCATTAACACACAAGTAATTTGAATACAGAAGATAAATGTGACGAGGAGAAGTGGTGGGTGCTGAGATTATATGTGACGAAGAGAGAGCGACAAACGATGAAATGCCTCTTTTGAGTGGAATTACAATTTTTATTTGCTGTAATCTAACATAAAAATATCTTGGATATTTGGAGTCCCATGACAATGAATTGGTACTCCTGTAGTACTCGCTGGATGCAAGTTACCAGGATATAGTCTCCCAATACAAAAACACACTCAAGAGAAGAGAAAGCAGTGTGTTGAAGCAGTTTTAAAGTGTTTGGTGCTGTGGAATATTGATCAATGACAATTGTTCAAGTATGTAGAGAGCTGGCGCTACAATGATCAGTGCGGTAATACTGTTCCACAGGGGTGCGTAAAAATGCAAAGGGCCACTATAGATTTGAGTTACTGTTTAGGGAGTTAATGGTGAGAGGGAAGAAGCTTTTTGAATGTCTGCTGGTTTTGGTGTGCATGGTTCGACAGCGCTTACCTGAAGGGAGTAGCTGGAGGAGGTGGTGGTGGACAGGATCCGGGGGATTTTAGTTCCAGGTTGTGTTGGCTGCACCAGAGGGCCAGCTGCTCCGCTTCTTGTCGGTACGCAGACTCATTGCCGTCTTTGATGAGGCCGATGACTGTGGTGTCGCACTTTGAGTTTGACGGCTGGGTGTGTTGAGGTGCAGTCGCCGATGTAGAGGGAAAAGAGCAGTGGAGAGAGGACGCATCCTTGGGGGCGCCCCAGTTCTGATGGTGCGTGTTGATGATGATGTCATTCCCAGCCTCACCTGTTGTGCCCTGCCTGGTAGGAAGTTGAGGATCCACTGGCAGATCATAGGGGACACACTGAGGTGGAGAAGCTTGGAGGTGAGGAGTTCCGGGATGATGGTCTTGAACGCAGAGCTGAAGTCCACAGACGTGACCCTTGCGTAGGGCACTGTCCCGTTGAGATGCTCCAGGATGTAATACACCCCCATGTTGACTACATCGTTCACTGGCCTGTTTGCCCAGTAGACAAACTGCAGGGGGTCGAGCAGGGGTCCATTGTTCTCTAGGTGGTCCAGCACAAGGGATTCGAAGGACTTCATGACTACAGACGTCAGAGCGGCAGGCCTATCGTCGTTCAGTTCCTGTAATTTTGTAACTGCTCTCAGGCCATTCGATGCAGAGCAATTAGCATAAAACGGTTTAAGTACAGTTTAGTTGTATTTAACTTTGTACGACAATATATTTTGGATTAAATAATTTATCGCTGTTTATTTTGCAATAGTTTTTCCGTAGGATTTTTATTCAAATGAATCATCATTTAAATACATTTTTCCCCCCATTTTCTACATGTTTGATCTGTCATTGTTACAGTGGCTAGCATTATTACTTTTTAGGAATGAACACTATGGACTGCGCTACTGTGTTTTACAGTTTTTCATAATGGCGAATCAAGCATATTTTCAGGTGTTACTTAGCGTAACAAGTTTGAAGAGCACTGGGCTAAATTAATCTGGTAGAAAGTCGATGACTTGGCAATTCATACTGGCCAAGCAGGTGATTAAGGAGGGGCAGAAGGCGGCCAGTCTAGCTAGTAGTTGAACTGGGCTCCGGGCCACAAGTGCTGAATGGAAAGCTTTGTGTGACTATTTCAGTGCACGCACTCAAATTTCTCTTGGGTGTGACTTGTGGGAGAAGAGGGGCACTAATACTTGCAAACAATCAACACTCAATGCTTGCCTTGCATTGACAACTGTCAATACGTGTTGAGGATCCATAATTTATTTTTGCCCCCCCCAGAGTTATGATCCGGCCGGACAAGACGTTTTACTGTTAGCTCAGTTGATAGGATCTTTACGTTCTTCCCCAATGTATTCTTCTTAGCACACATTTATATGGGGGGGATAATATTATCTCGTGGCCAAACAGATGGGAGGCTATCAGCCAGATGTTACTCATTCAGCAACCTGTTAGTGCGACTTATTATGCCTTTCCAAAATCATGAATATGGTTAACGAGGAGCATGTTCATATGGAGCAGTAATTTGCATCATTAGTCAACAAAATCTGTGTTTGTGATGTGCAGGTTGTTGCACGCTTGGTGTTGTCATGTTTTCTCTGAGATGTTGCTCTTGCTGTGTTGAGATCCATCTTATCTGGTGTGAATAAATCGAGCTGAAATGTCTTTTTGTCTTTTTTTTTTGAACGCTTTAAACGTACTTCCTCGTTTTCATCTTTTAAGCTTGCTGAGGAATTTAAAGCCGCTATTCAGCCAGCAAGTAGTTTAAACAGCCAACTTAGCATCTGTGGAACAACATTTAATGTGAGAATTGAGCTAGAGGATCAAAAGGAGGATTTGGGGCTTGATCCAAAACCAAAAAAATGTAATTGTCGAGGGAGATGCTACATTCAATTTGGAGATAGATGCTACATTCAATTACTTTGAGTAGTATTGTACATGAACAAGTATTTTGGAAACTTAAACTTCTGACTTTTGACAGTGATTCATGATAGCGTCCCATCGTCTAATGAAGACAAATGAGCATTAATTCTGCTGTGTACAGAGCTGCCCAAAAGTGTAAACATCAACTCGTCATGGTGTACACTTTCAGAATTAATTGCATTTAAGCCCTTGCAAGTTCAAATGGAGGTTTATGCAGATGGGCTAATGCGCCAGTCACATGACAGGGGGTGCAAGTGAAGAAATGACACAGGAGTGCGTATCGGGAGTTAAAATTAACTCATTCAGTACCAGCCAATTCTAGACCAAGTCTGAAAAGACGTCTAAAAACGTCTTTGGGAGTGAATGAGTTAAGAAACGTGGAGATAGCAAATGGCCGCTTTTTACGAATAATATGCGGGAACATCGATGCGAGGCGGAGAATGAACCCTTTCACGGTTTAAAAACCGAGAAAAATATGTATGAAAAACATCAACTGCCAACCGTACCGATCGGATATTTTGGGATCCTTTACGGAGCCAATCTGCCTCGTAGAAACAAAGGCCTGCAGCACATAAGTTCAGAGAGTTCTGCAGGCAAAATGGGGTCCCATCTAACTGTTCCTAATAAAGTGTATTGATCTGTTTTATCTCTCGCTCATGCAGTGATCCTGTTCTGCATGGCGGCGCTCATCTTCCCCATAGGCTTCTACATCAACGAGGTGGGAGGCCAACCGTACAAGCTGCCCAACAACACGGTGGTAGGCTCCTCCTACGTGCTCTTCGTCCTCTCCATCTTCTTCACGATAGTCGGACTGCTGTTTGCCGGCAAAGTTTGCCTCCCGGGCTGAAGGCTGGACCGTGCCTGCCTCTGGACAAACGGAATAATTTGTCGGGATTGACAGGTCACGCAGCCGTAGACAATCTTCGGACGACAAACTCTGGCCACGATTTTCCGGGACCTGTTGAAGTATTGAACTTCTAAAAGATGACCCAAGGTCAAGGTGGCGAGGGAGAGTGTGGGTGAGGCGGGCACGCCGCCACTGTTCATTTCATACACGGCGTCTCTGTGGCGAGGGTGCCGTTGTCATGGCAACTACAGGGATAACGCCTGTACAGAGTTCTTGAGGACCACTGAAGCCCTTGACTCCTCCCCCTACACCGCTCCAGCCCGTTTGGGCCATATGGGGCCACGCTGCCCTTGGCACACATCCGCACTGTCACCAATGTTCCCATGTTGCTACGTTTGGGACCTCTTTGCTATTTTTCAGTGTTCCTTTTTTTTTTTTTTTTTTCTGTTGTTGTACATTTTTATTGTGTTCGCCTTTTCCACAGAAGTATTTTGAGTGTGAATGAGGAGGTGCTGGCTCTCGACCGGGGTCGCCGCTCGCCCGTCACATCTTATGACCCCACCCCCCACCCCCGTGCCCCCAAGACGAAGGCGTGTGGGTGGCGCAAATGAGCGCGCATACCATGTCCCTGAGGTCACACACGCACACACCAGCAAAGGAGAATGCCACCGAATGCAACACAGCTTACATTGACGAGCCCAAATGGTTCTCGAACTTGAATGCAATTGTATTGAACTTGCAATCCCTCTTAAGTCAAAAATGAATCCAGTGGTGCCTTGAGATACGAGTGATATAAATTGGACATACGAGCTGACGTCAACGGGGTTTTTTTTCCTTGACTTGCAAGCACAGACTTGAGGTATGAAGACTGTCTGGTGGCAATGACTCAACTCCCTGCACAACAAGCAGCAGTGGGCAGATGCGATTATTAAAAAAAAAAAAAAAGACTTCAAGCCATTTATTTCCACTTACAGTTCAAGTTTAGTGTCAAATTAAACCTAAAGCAAAGGGAATTACACATTGTGTCATACCTGTCAACCTCGCCTAATAGCTGCCTTTAAATGATTACGATTCCCCCTTACAAAGCAACAAAAACCCTCACAACATGCACCGCGCAGCGCATACTAACATTTACTCACGGAAACCAGACAGTTTTATGTAAATAACAAGGATAATTTTGTCGATAAATAGTCGTTTATTCCAATTACGTTTACAATGCAATACATCATTTCAAATACTTCTTTCAGTTCTTTTTTCCAATGCAATTTTTTTTCCCCCCGTATAAAAATTGTAATACGCCGTACATGATTTGAAATGCTAAAAAAAAACGTATAAAATACGGGGAAAACGTACAAGTTGACAGGTATGTTGTGTCATGAAAATGCCCAAACAGGTGCCTGAAGAAAGACGCTGCTAGGTTAATGCTAACATACGGTTCATTTGTTTTCGACGGGCAGCACAATCAATTGAATTTCAGCATTCAATCATAATGCATGTGAATGAATGCATAATTAATGACAATTGCCTTCATTTCAGTGAGGAAACATGATTTCAGATGTGAGCAAGGTCACGGAACAAATTCAACTCGTATCTCACCAGGCACCCCTGTGGTTCTCAGTCTCTGCACGTTTGAGGCAATTATCGACAAATGTGTCGTGACGTATTTCGAAACAAATGTCACTTTTAAGGCAAACACATTGATTTAAAAAAGTAAAATACGACTGAAGTAGTGTTCCATTAGACTGTGAATTGACATCATCCTTTTCTATTTGTTCGCACTCTTGTTACTGCTAAGTACAGCCACAAGGACATGCGGTTAAGTGTGCTGCTTCAAAGCCGTTTTGAAGGGACTTGCGCTGCTAAATATAGCTCCGGGTATTGACTCCTTTGGACAAAAAAGCTGCAGTTGCATAAGGTGAGAAATCGTCTGATGTGGATCTTGACAATCGGCGGTATTCTTCTTTAAGGTCAGCGCAGGAAGGGAGCGAGCAGGGAGCATTGCTTTGTCCTCTTTTGATATGACGACGAAGGCACAAGGGACTGCGGGTCACGTCCGTTCATGGGGCTGCGCCTCAGTGTGCTGCTCTTGAGCTTTGTGAATGGAACACACACACACACACACACACACGCGCGCGCATGTTACACAAAGAGGTTTTGTCGGGTGGAAAAACACCCTACTGCGAGGCCCCTGAGCCCAAAGGGGAGGTTATCAACCAAGAAACAAGAGAATATATGAATACAAATTGTTTTGGTATCTCAATTGAAGTTAAGGCTAACAGGGAAAGGTCAAAGTCATCCTAAATACTGCATAGCAACGTTAAATCACCCCAGCGACTTCATAAGCTCTGGTGTTGCTTTTGCCATTAGCAATATGAAAATAGGGCGTAAACTTTTTAACGTCTGTGTGTGAACAATAGTATTGTTGAAGTGCAAAAAAAAAAAATAAATACAGTTTTTGGGTTTTACACAATCTGGATTTTGGAACTGATCAGTGAGTAAAAAAAAACCACACACACAATAACCGATCACTGATCCAATCAGGAAATCTATTTAACTTGTTAGCCTGAGTTTGGGGCCGACAAATCGCCAACATTTCGGTGTAATTTATGCCCATTGAAATGCATTGTGAAAAATTATTACCAATGAAACCACCACAAAAAAAAAATCTTGAAAGATATTGATATGTAGAGAAACCTTGGCTCATCACGGTTACATTTTAGGAGTGATCAAGATTGTGTTTTGCTGTCATGTTTTATTCTGCGGAGCCGATCAATTATGTCATTGATAGATTGGCAAATTATGACATTACAAACACTGGAGCACCGTGTGTGTGTGTGTGTGTGTGTGTGTGTGTGTGTGTGTGATCACAATCACAAAGCTCAAGTCACCAAGTCTTAAGAGTTTTATAATGGTTCCCCTCCTCACTTTGTTGGTTCAGTATTGTGCCATGCCCTGTTTTTGTTTGATTATGATGTACAGACACAAAGGCAGGATTTTCTGTATTCGGAAGGACTGTGCATTCAACAGTATAGCTAACAGGAATAGTTGCACCACAAATGTGTAAAGAAAAGAAAAAAAAAAGAAAAGAGAACTTCTTACCTCATTGTTTGTATTATTTTCAAATGGTGGCAAAGTGTGCCCTCTTAATTTGTCTCTTGCCTTGATCGGATGTCTACACGAAAAGCCTATGGACATAGGAAAATTATTTATCACTGAATAAAAAGAGGAAACTGGCTGTTGGTGACTGACTGGCAAACAATGGGAGTCATTGTTCTCACTGAGAGAAAGTTCAACGTGATTGAAGTGCTTTCATGCATGTCACTTTTTCATGATTGCGTCTCGAGCTCAAAAGTCTGGTACACATTTAAAACACCTTAAAATGTGAGTTCTCCTCCTCATGACAAGAGAATAATCAAAGTTTTTTTTAAACTAACCTTAGAATGTGTGGCGCGCTTGACAATCTCGAGTCTCCCCCCCAAAACCAGATGGCTGGCGTAGTACCGGGGCTGACCTAGGAGAGGCAGCATGGAGCCCGAGGGCGTCCACACTGCAGTCAAATACAAAGAAGAAGCGGAGGAAGCTAACAAACAATGTTTCATTATCGATTGTTTTCTGAGCAAATCAGGAAATAAAATCACGCCACATCACAGGATAAGTGGTCAAAATAATCTTGTCAAGAAATCCAAGATTCATGCCTTTACTAACTCCGATTGGAAACGGGTAAAAATGCTTGAATTCGGTCTGAATAGCGATACAGTATACGTCGGGGTGAGTGGGAGGGGGTGTACCTTGCTTCAAGTTGGATGTCCCCATTTCATTTCCAATATGCTCAATTGTAAAAATGGTTCAAACATCCAAAAACCTTGATTGTTTTCAAATGTAGAGGTTCCACTGTTCCTTTACCTAGCGCTCTAATTTATTGGGGTTTAAATAGGCAAAACATTAAAATTAAGCAGGATTTTGTACAAAAACAAATACACTGGAATTAGTCTGTATGTATTTTTGGTCTATTTTTGCACTTTCCTTTTTCAACACATTAACACATTTACAACATAAGACAAAGATAGACATTCAAACTTTCCTCCTACCCCCGCCCCCCAAAAGCGGCTAATTTTAGCAGATTTTTCTCTCTGTCCTAAAAATATACAAATACTAGGATAGAGTGATATAAAACATTCATATTTTCTGACTGTAATTGAGATATATATATATATATATATATATATATATATATATATATATATATATATATATATAATGGGGCGGCCCGGTAGTCCAGTGGTTAGCACGTCGGCTTCACAGTGCAGAGGTACCGGGTTCGAATCCAGCTCCGGCCTCCCTGTGTGGAGTTTGCATGTTCTCCCCGGGCCTGCGTGGGTTTTCTCCGGGTGCTCCGGTTTCCTCCCACGTTCCAAAAACATGCATGGCAGGCTGATTGAACACTCTAAATTGTCCCTAGGTGTGAGTGTGAGCGTGGATGGTTGTTCGTCTTTGTGTGCCCTGCGATTGGCTGGCAACCAATTCAGGGTGTCCCCCGCCTACTGCCCGAAGATGGCTGGGATAGGCTCCAGCACCCCCCCCCCCGCGACCCTAGTGAGGATTAAGCGGTTCAGAAAATGGATGGATGGATGGATATATATAATGTTAGCATTGAGGGACCAAAACGAAATTAGTGTATTATATAAGTGTTGGAATCTTCATCGGTTGGGTTCTAATATTTACATGTAGAAGCTCAGCAAAACTTTTTTGTCTTTGCTTTTTCATGACTCAAGCTTCACATTTGAAAGTCTAAATTAATATTTTAACTGCCCTTCAAATCTTGATAGCATTTTAAATGAGGACAGAAAAACCACAGGAAAATAATGATTTCCACTGTGAAGTACCGACACCTCTGGGAATATTTGGAATAACTGAATTTTTTTTCCTGCATTTCCAGGACAGTTTCTCCCCTAAGCTTGTATGTGACCACAATGACGATGATGGTATTTGCCAGAAAGATTCGGAGAACGCTTGACAGGCTTTGCTGTTCGGCTGCCTAATGCGACATACCAGTACTGACAGATCGCAAAAACAGTTCTCGGCATCCAGATGGAGGGGTGATGCGGTTCTGGCCTAAAATACACCCATTGCGCCACTGAAAACATCAGGTGCTTATCTTTTTAGTTTAAAATCCTACTAACAGAGGCTTCAAATTCTGATGTACTCATTTATAAAGCCATTTTCTTGATGCTCAAATACAATTGACTGTTTTTCATTTTATTGTGCAGTACAAGTGATCTGCAATGGTCCAATCACAACACTTGATTTGCATTACTGGAAAGAGTTTTTTTTTTTTATGAAAGGAACCTGCCATGATACGTGGCGGTGCCAAAAAACAGAAGCCGCTTATTTATTATTTATTTTTATTCATTGTTCACTATTTCCCAAATCAGTGCTTGTATCTCAAATTTGTGCTCTTGAGTCAAAGCAAAAAAAAAAATATATATATCCGAATGATAAATACTCAGAAATGTGATCACTTGTATCTCAAGGCCCATGTGAATACGATGATAAAAAAAATCTAAAAAGATGTTTTTTTAAAATCCGATATTTTATTTTAAAGACATCTATCACTCACCCTCGAGACTCTCTGTGTGTGTGGAGGAGGAGGGGATTTTTCGGTATTCTCCATTCCAACGTCATGGCTTACGAGGGCATCCATCAGCATGTATCCAAAGTGATGGTATTTTTTTATTTTTTTATTTATTTTTTGGATGACCGCCTTCAGCATCCACAGGGTAGGAAGTGAGAGGCCTGGCAGAGGATGTGATGCGGTCACGTCTCCTCCACACACTGACCTAGGAGTGTATGTCTCTCTTTATTATTGTTTCTGTGTTACTGTTGTATGTGTTTTTAACGTCTATTCCAGTGTATGTTCCTGGGTGTGTGTGTTATGTTGTGAGTGTGTTCCTGAATGTGTGTGTGTGGATCTTTCAGAGTATGGTTTTTTTGGGGGGGGTGGGGAGGCGTGTTGTGTGTGTGAGAGTGTCTGTGTGTTTCTCCATGCACATCGTGTGTTACAACTTGTTTGTTATTGTGCGAGTGTATATGTTAATTGTATACAGACATGACTGAATATGTGTTGTGTATGTATGACGTGTTTTTTGAGAACACGGAGAAATCCTAAGGGAGTCCATCTGGCCACATTTGAACATTCACAACTGTCATCCAAGTAGAAACCGGTTAACTGCTGTGTGATCAAAATAAAATGAAGTCACCATGAAGAGTGCAAAGGACTATGTTGGCAAACGGCCCACGGACCAGACCTTGGTGAGTCCACCTGTTCCAGTGAGTCCATTTTACCTTAGAGCTATTCTCAATGTGTGTGTGTGTGTGTTGTTATAGCACAAGGAGCTGGAGGAGGCGTGGGCAGTCTCACGGACCCACAGACCATCCCCGCCTGACCGGACGGTGTTTATTTCTGCTCAGCCCCCCCCAGTGTTTATTTCCACCAGGGTATGAATTTCTTTTCTGATCGGCCTCCCATGTTATTTTAGATCAGCCGCCTGGGAAGGGATACATGAGAGAAGTGTATGCCGCTGCCAGTACATTCACACACAAACACACACACGCACAGATGATAATGTGGACTTTAGGGAAGAAAGAAGAGCTTGTTTTATTTTCCATCTTGGTTTGACAGATTGTTTAAAAAGTACTTTGTCCTTTGAGCGTTTAGCATTGTAATTATTTCCTAATGCCTCGGTTGGAACATGAATCATCATTCTATTAACCACAAAATCTCCCTTTCATGTTTTAAATATAGCATAGTTAATGAGGAAAGCGATGGAAAAATACATTTTATTCACGTTTTCTGCCAACAAAAATGTTATTTACAATGCTACCATGTGATCAAGGTAATATTTAAGGCACTGATTTTTAAGATTTTTAATAATGATATAACTTTTTAAATGATAAGACTTGGGCCGCCTGGTGGTAGATTGGTTAGTGCCTCACAGTGCAGAGGTGCAGGTTTCGATTCTGGCTCCGACCTTCCTGTTTGGGGTTTGCATGTTCTCCCCATGCCTGTGTGGGTTTTCTCCGGGTACTCCGGTTTTCTTCCACATTCCAAAAACAGGCATGGCAGATGTATGGAACACTATAAATTGTCCCTCGGTATGAGTATGAGCACGGATGGTTGTTCGTCTCTGTGTGCCCTGCGATTGTCTGACAACCAGTTCAGGGTTTACCCCGCTTACTGCCCGAAGACAGCTGGGATAGGCTCCATCACCCACCGCGACCCTGTTCAGGATGAGCGGTGTTGAAAATGGATGGATGGATGGATGAATTGTCATTAGGGTCAAAGGTTCATCCATTCCCTTTCACACCTATGGACAATTTCGACCCTTCAAAGAACCTGACATGCTTGTTTCTCGAATCTGAAGCTTCCCACAGCTTCCCTGAGCCGAGATTTGAACCCAGAATCATTGTATAGCAACCACTTCCTCAACGTACTGTTTGCCTGTCTGTATAAAAACTCATCGTTTCCTTCCTTACAATGTGTTTGCTTCCATTTCTATCAGTTCGTCAACCTGGCTACCCGACAGTCACTCATCGGCACCCAAGATGACATCCTTCATCCGTTCCTGTTCTAAAGGTGAACTGAAGATCATTTCCTCGACATCAGTGCGCGGCACCTACAAGACTGCTGACAGTTTGATTGAATGCATGTCTGAGTACTTTTTGTCTGCTGCCCATATGACACATCTGCCATTTACAGCGGGCGAGGTGGGGGTTGGAGGGCTTGGAGGGGGTGGTGGTGAATGACACCCTGAGGTTGCACCACTTTGTGACTCATCGGCATCAGCAACAATTTGTCGCCTGTTTTCCATCTTTGTTTGTTTTACGTAACCCCACTGGGCTTCATTTTTTACTTGTTTTTGGCAAACACAAAAGGCATCCAAGACATTAGGTACGCCTATTCAATCAATAACGAGAACTAAGTGTTTTCTTATGGATTTTCCCATATTATATCCCCTTTAATACCTTGACTAACACTGCAGGATTTTTTGGAAGTCACATTTTAATATTACTTCGCGTCATATGAGTAGAAAAAGAAAAAGATACAACTCAAAGTAAAACGACACACCTTTTTTTGCCTTGTGGATGTGTACTGTTTAAATAATCGATACTTAATATTGGAGCATACAGTACTTGAAACAGGAACAATCAGGGTGGAAGGTGGTCTCCAACTGCCAACTTCACAGCGTTGATTAAACTTGACATCATCTGCAAGTGGAAGTCTGCTTGCACTTCCTTATGAACTTGCTTTGATCTTCGGCATAGACTATTTCCGCTTCTGCAATGTTAAAGACTCTGTGCACTGACTTGAAAGGGGATAAGTGGAGCATCTTTAATTGGCCGGGAACTTGATTCATTGATTGATTGATTGATTACAACTTTATTGTCAAATGTGCTGTACGTATGTGTAACATACAGCACAGATGAAATTTCTTCCCCCTCAACATAAAACAAGAGGAGCCGCTGCGGGTGTCCGCGCCGCCATCAAAAGAAAAGTTGACCAAAAAAAAGACAAAATAATACAAGACAACACATGAACACAGACAATCAATCTTGGCTGTGTTCACTCCCACAATGGCGCACCATCTATGAAAATACCTGAAGAAAGAAAACCCCACCCAAGCGCGCAGTTAAACTGCACTTTGGGCTCCACTTGCGCTGGGAGAGTCGTATGGCATAGACCCTTTAACATGTCCCAATAAGTTACATTTCTCTTTCAACACGCCCTGACCCACCAGTACGCTTGTCATGCAAGTCAGAGCTCCTATTACATGTCATATTCCTTGTGAAACTCTTAAAGTCCTCATCTTATGATGAAGACCCACATTGATTTTGCAGGTGATGATACTGAAAGTGTGCCCTCACTGTTTGCTCTCCTGTTCCCGGCGTTTGGTTGTCTTGTTTTGCCACACACTAGGGGCAAAATATTATTAACTTCTGTGAGTATGATTCAGTTTACAATCATAATAGTCGTTTTTATCTGTGTCGAGGTGTATTTTGATCGACAGGCCGTGTATTGTGTCTTATTGTGTGTTGCAGTGCCCCCTCATCCCCTCACCGTCCTTCTTCGCAGTGTCCTACTTTATTACAGAGGGGGCGATACATACTTTTAAGCTAATTGATTTCGCTGGAAATCCTCTTCAGAGTGCATGAGTGTGTGCCCTCCTCTCCCCCATCCTGCCCGAAATGGGCATGAAATGAAATGACTAATCCACTTCAATTAGTCATTGGAGCCCAAAATACACAAGCCAGTCCTCGTTCTGCCATTTTGATGAATTGAAAGTCGTTGATAAACAGAGGCATGCTTGACATCCAAAGCTGTTGAGTCACTGCTCTGAAAAGGACTTAGGAGCTTTAAAATTGCACTTAAAGGGGAGATATCGTGGAAAATTGACCTTCTCTTGGCTGTGTACAAATAGTGAAGTACAGGCCCTTACCATCAAGTGAGAATTTAAACGAGTGAATCTTTTATGAGCTCCCTATTTCTCCATTGTGAGACAAATGAAGGTTTTCTTATCTATTTCTCAAATTGTTGTTGTGGGCAAGCCCTTTGTCACTGTGACCACACTGTTATGAAACAGTGGAACTAATTTAAATAATACCCTCCCTCATGTCAAATTTCTCTGCCATGACATGGCTAGGATGACAAATAAATAAATTAACTGTTTCGAAGGTGTGCATCTGGCATTAAAAAAAACACGCCATTTGATTAAAAAGAACATCATGCCAACAGTGAAACATGGTGGTAGTATTGTAGAGTCTGGGGCAGCTTTGCTCTTTCAGGATCTGGAAAGCTTGCTATGACTAATGCAACAATCAGCTGAAACTGAAACTTCAGCAGGCAGTTCATGCTTGAAAATCATCTAATATGATCGAGCAAAACAATTCTACGGACAGGGGAATGCCAAAATTCCTCCACAGAGATGCAAAAGATTTATCAGCAGCTTTGGCTGCCAAAGGTGGCACGACCAAGGACAGTGGCTGGTGCCAAGCCTCACCTCAAAGCTTTTAGAATATACTGTACTGTAAATTCCATTAAAAAAGCAGCTATTAGACAAGGTTATGGACTGAATGAAGCTCCTCCCCCTTACTTCAACATGTGTCCATGGCACCAAGATGTCACAAGATGGCACCAAAACAATATTTTTATATTTGACATGGCTTTCCCTTTGGGTTGTCGTGAGATATTAAAATTGGTTTGATGATGATCCGAAATATTTAAATAGATAATGAATCACCTTTCAGTGTGTTTACTGATCAGATCTTATTTTCATGGTGCCTTTTTTCTGACATTTTTTAGGAAACAGCGGTGTCAGTGGCACTTCTAGAAACTTTCTTTTTGCAGCTGAGATCTTGTCACTCACGACGTATGCAGGTGGGCTGCAAGCAGACAGCCGCTTTGTTTTTTTTTGGGGCGGGGGGTTGACAGCTTTTCTTGGCAATTTATCTGTCACAGTTTCTCCTCCGTCTGCCCTTGCCGCTGCCATCAGTCCTGCTTGACACCATCACTCCATGAACCCACACTGAATGCTGATTTACAGATTCAAAATCTATTCGCACAAGCCAAAGGAAAAGCTCAGATTTCTGCTGTCGTCACTTTCAAGTTGCTCCGATTGTTGAGAAAGGTTTCCCTTCAGAACTAATCTCGAGTGAATTCATTTATTCCTGATTGACCGTAACTAAATCCATGTTTAATTCTTAAAAGCATTTTTAACCACCACTGTCATGGAACTTCGAACCTGACCCGCTCTCATGGAGCTGTTAAGTTTCTGTCTCGTCGTCATTGTAGCTATGTGGCGCCCCCTGCAGTTAGGAATTGAACATTATTGGATTACTCTAATTAGAAATCTACCCCCCGCCACAAAACATGTTTGAATCTGTGTTATCTTTTCTTCTGTATGATCTGTTGGCAATTGTCTAACCGCAGCGTGGCCCCCACCACTTTCCTCCATCTTTGCTTGCACGGCAGGTTCGACAAGGTTACAGCTCCCCTGACCACTGATTGACTGATGAGTCTGCAAGGCATCATTTATTGAGTGTCTCACACACCTACACACACATGCACACACACACACACACACACACACACACACACACACACACACACACACACACACACACACACACACACACACACACACTACTATCCATCCATCACCAAGAACTATAATGGACAATATATGCACAAAAAAGTAACTACGCCAAACCACCTGTATTATTTTCTCAAAGGCTTAAATAATAAAGTATAAGTACATTGTATGCTTAATATGACCTAACTTAGCCTATTTATCATAAATATACAGGGCCAGTGCCACTTTTGGCAGGCCATCACCCAATGAAACGTAATGTCTGGCCCTAGCCAGGTAGTTTCAATAGATAAATAGCTTTGATAGGGCAGCACTGTGTTTGACCGCTTAGCACCTGCCTCGCAGCATAGAAGCCCAAGGTTTGATTCCGGGCCCCAGCCTTCCTGTGTGTAGTTTGCATGTTACCTGCGTGGGTTTTCTCTGGGATGGATAGCTTAGATCGGGGGTCGGCAACACGCGGCTCCAGAGCCATTTTGTTTAGCGACATCTAGTGGCTCCCAGGAGCTTTATAAAAAATTTTGAAAATGGAAAAGTAGGCTAATATAGCGCAAATAGATATAGATACATATTGCAGCTCCGAAAAAGGAGAGCTGTGGTGTGGGTTTTTTAAAACGTACACTTTATTTATGCGTTTAACAGTCCCGACAAACAGACAGGTCTGCGTCCGACTCCGTGCCTTCTCTCTTCTCGTTCGACTCGAGAGGCGTTCACAGACAGCCTCCGAAAAACGGAAATTAATGATCACTCCACTGACACTAAGAAAGCGAAAATAATGCACCAAAACAAAAAAAAATCAAGCGAGGAAATTACAAAATAAATTCTACGGGGGCGTTTGTGAACACACAACAAAGGAATAAATAACAAACCATTCTGAGACAGTCCAGTCCCCTACATACATACAGCATGTGTTTCCTTCATTGTAAGTTTTATAGAAGGCTTTTTTTTTTTTTGCGGCTCCAGACATATTTGTTTTTTGTTTTTTTTGTCCTATACGGCTCTTTCAACATTTTGGGTTGCCGACCCCTGGCTTAGATAGAGAGACAGATAGACACTGGTCATGTGGTATGCTTTGGATCATGAGCTCTTTTCTTGAGATGGATGGATGGAAGGCTCACTACTCACTTGAGTGTTTCCACCGCTTTCATAGTCAACTAAAGTTATTGGCTTTTCTGTCTTCTAAATGAAGGATGACGGCTCCAATTTCATTCTCTTGAACAACAAAGCGCACTGGAAGAGAGCCCTGCTGCTGCCCACCTGCTGCCATGTCACGTTTACATAATTTAACAGTTTGACCTTTTGAGGCTTCTCAAAAGGGATCTCTTTGTTAGTTTGGGAGAACACCTTCTCTTCAGTTCTACCAAGATTTTTAACACTTTCAGTGAAGTCAAAGCACCATCGATGGAACTAATGATGTGGACTATTTTAATGGATTTGGCAGGCATAACAACTTGCTAATTATTCGTGCCGTGGAACCAATTTGAAGTTGGGGATTTAATGCAAAAACATTGTGCTCCAGAGGAAATTGCTCCCACAAACATACACACATCTCTTTTCTTCATGACAGGATCAGCATGATCTTGCATTACGGTAGCAGAGTGTGCAGGTGGAGGTGGAGGGGCGGGCCTTCCAGGTCACAGCACAAGACTGTGTGGATCTTTTTCAGGCCACCTGCATGTCCTGAAGTTTGGGTGGGACTGGAGCACTGCATTAGCAAAGAGGTAAGTTCATTCATTTCTTTTAAAATGAGAAAAAGGCTTGTGTTGATATGTTTTTGAGATTTTTCAACAGGACGGTTTGTTGAAAAGTCATTCCTGTATATTTCTGTTGATTTGTGGGGTTATGAGAAAATATCATTCTTTGGCAGTACAAAAATGATTAATTCTCTGTACATTTATGTACATTTTCACTGCGTTTGAAATGGCGATAGTAGTAAAGTTTACTTTTGTGAATTTTACGATATCTTTGCCATTTTTAATATGATATGAGAATTCTAATTACTTTTCAAAGTAACAAAAAAAATACATAATGTAAATTATATTTTCATTATAAATACAAAATGGTAATAATTGAAATACTAGAACAATTGTAATAATAATATTAACTATACCGTATTTTAAATAATGTATATTAGACATATTATCTTTATCTGACACTTATAAAGTAAATGTATTAATAATATATATTGTGACAATTTGGCCTAAATGTGTTTGACTGTAATCCTCCTTGCTTTATGTTTTTCAATATTTTATTTCAAAAGAAATAGTTTATCAATGTATTTTATTTATTTGTTCTTTCATTTTTTTAAACTGCTGCAACCCCTGAACTGCCCCTTGAGGAACAATACAGGAGGTCTAATTATTTATCTTTGTCTTATCATATCTTGTAAAATCCATAAATATAGTAAAGCTACATAATAGTAAGGAAAACTACTAATATGTTTGAAAAATATGGTTAGGTACAAAATAAAGTAATCGTAACATTGCTGATTAACAAATCATATTATAACATGACAATCTTTTTTTCGATAATATTCCCCTCATATTTTGAAAAATGTTCTGTGTACATTGTTTTTTGTGTAATGCAGCTGTAAAATGGTAATGCATGATAATCATATTATTCATATTTTGGCGTGGTCCATGACTTCTGGATTAAATAGTTTTCCTCCTGTGGAACAAGTGAAAAAATAAAAAATAAATTCAAACCCTGATGAATTAATTCCCTCCTCATCCAGGGCATTAATGGAGCTGTGCGGCCCCAACATGAGCAAGGGCGGAGGCTCCCTCTGCCAGGTGAAGCAGCTTCCCTGCCACGGCATTTCCCTTTGTCGCCTCCAGGCCAGCAGGCAACCCCTGCACAACCTCTCCCCTCACACCCACCCGTACCGGGTCAACCAGGCGGCCCCGGCCCTCCGGTGGCGGCCGAGCGGAGCTGCGGCCTCCCGCTGTGGCAGCATGGAGTGCGGGCCCTCCAAAACGGGCCAGTTGGGCTCGTCTTCTCAGACAGTGCTGGTAACCGGAGGTGGAGGATACTTTGGCTTCAGGCTGGGGAGGGCGCTGGCTGCTCAGGGGATGTCTGTGATCCTCCTGGACATAAACAAACCTTCATGGGAAATCCCTGACGGAGCGCTCTTCTATCAGGTACGATATATATATACCAAAGGTGTTAAACACAAGACCTGCTGGCTGGATCTGGCTGTCCACGTCATTGTACTTAGCCTCTGAAAGCTTGCCATCATTTTTTTTCTTGACATACGTTTAAAATTGGCAAAAAAATTGCATTTTTAAACAAGTCCAGAGGCATTTATAGTAAGGTTGCCACACAGAATATGGGAGGAAACGGGGCAAGAAATCCAACTGTCTTATACCGAACCCTACCAGTTAATATGCACATTCACCGAACGCTTGATTAGTGAAAAATAAATATGTATATATTTTTTTACAAATTCAAGACATATTTAAAAAAACATTTATTAAAAACAGAATTTTTTTTTTTTTTTTTTTAATTGAAAGACATACAATCATGACAGTCACACGTTGACTGCGAAGCGAATTAAATTTTCCACAGCACTGATTGGACAAGCAATGTAATGTGATCATCTGTAGCGGGCGTGTCATAACTAATTGACATGTTGAGTCTGGTGTGTCTTAACCTCCGTGACAGAGGCTCCGTCGAACCCCTGAGACCGATTCACCGAACCCCTCGGGTTAAATCGAACCCAGTTTAAGAACCACTGCACTTGCCTCATGCCCAGTCTGCAAACAAATGCAATGCAGCTCAACTTCTGGTTACAATTGCACAACCTACATCTCCATTTTAGATTTAGATTATTCTCTGGGGTTGTTCAAAAGATCATCGTCGCAATGTTGCTTCCGAAAAAAACGATCAAGCCTAATTTGAGAAGGCATGAACTAGAAAGTACACATATTTGTTTTCAAACGTCAGGAGTAAAAGTAAAACATTCTGATGTTGGAGGCGTGCAACTCAAGCCTCTTACGTAGGCCCCTTGCGGCAAGATTCCATCAGCGGGCCTCTTAACTGTGCGGTCCGTCCTCTGCAAAGAGACACTTAGCGAGTGATCCATGTTCCTCAAGGAGCCAACCAGCGGCTGACCGGGCCACAGCGGTCAGACGACATGGTTCAAGTTACACCTGCCCTGCTCATGGCGCACTTAGGCTAATTACAGTCATTTCTTTTTCCACGGGACAGTCCTTGCGCTACTTCCCCGACGCTTGTTTTCTCTTTTCAATTAGTCGAGTGCCTCCGTTGAACACATTTGAAACATCATTGTTCCCCATAGGAAATCCTGTCAGCTGAATCAACTCACCTTCATAAAACCTTAACCCAGGGGTGCCCATTACGTCAATCGCGATCGACCCGTAGATCGCGATCGACCCGTAGATCACGGACTAGTCCCAAGTCGATCGCGAGGGGTGTAGAGGAAAAAACAAACAAACATTTGTGTCTCTGTTCATCTTAGTAATATATTTTTATGTTAATGCACACTGCACCCTAATCATTCTATCAGTCTCACTTTCACAAAAAATATTTTAAAAAGAAAAGAAATGAAGCTTTAACCTACGGTGGCGTGACTGTGTCACCGGAAGTTGTTAGCTCTCAGCAGTCTGCAGTTGCAGCTTGTGATCAAAGTTGTTGCGCTGATCTTTTGTCGTTATCATTATTCTAATTCAGAATTTGTTTTGTACAATTCACAGAGGGGGCGGGCAAAGAATGGGAATCTGGAAGGGGTGAGAGAAGCATTTTAAAACGGGACGCGTGTGCCTAAGTGCGTCGCATGCCTCAGCGTCAGGCTGTTGCTCATCATGGCACGCGTGTGTACGTGCATGCATGCGTGCGTATGGTAACGGGTCGATCGCGGAGCTTGGTTGATCGAAAAGTAGATCTTCGGTCAAAAATGTTTGGGCACCCCTGTCTTAACCCTTTCAGGGATAGCGTTTACTACAGTGCACAGCTTGATCATGTTATCAGGTTATAGGGTTAATTACCTGTCTGTGGAATCTTTTGAGAACCATTTTTATGCTACATTACATTTTTACGGATTTGATACCGCCCGTTAAAAGAATTGGTAATACAGTCAAACCTCGGTTTTCGAATGTCTCGGTTCTCGACCAATTTGGTTTTCGACCAAAACTTTGCGTTTTTTATGCCTCGGATGAGGAACAAATTTCGGTTCTCGAACAAACTGAGCGCACTTGAATGCACCATTTGACTCCTCTTGCCTTCCTTACACGAGGAAGTGACGCTTCCTCGGGTAGACTCGTCTTGCTTTCCATTGTGAGCAGACGTGTTCAGTAAGCATTTTTATTTTAAAAAGAGCGTGGTTTCGGTTTTCGAACAATTTCGGTTTTTGAACAGCCTTCTGGAACGGATTATGGATGAAAACCGAGGTTTGACTGTACCATGATGGTGCCAGAAGATGGCGGCAAAACACTTAAAACAAAAAGGATCATAAAGCACCAACATCATGCATCTACTGTTCTCAATCATGAAATCATGCGTACAGTAGTTAAGTTATTCAACACAATCAAACCGCCTTCAAATGAGGTTCATCAAGAGTATTAGCTGGCATACTAGCCAAAATAAACTAGCACAAACTGATGTGAAATCACAAAAGGGCAAACAAATATGTGCACGAGTACAAGAAGAAAGAAACACACTAACCCGAAAACCTGCGGAATTAATCTCACGTGCTGAAAACTCCGACACACCTGAAATTGGGACCACATTTGGAGTTTGCCTGGATTTCCTCTATGGTGACTGTAGGTGAACATGAATCACCCCAAGGCTACTGTTCTTCTCTTGTTCTGGCAGAGCGACATCCGGGATTATTCGTCACTCTACAACATTTGCGACGGCGTCGACTGTGTGTTCCATTCGGCATCTTACGGCATGTCTGGCCCCGAACAGGTGAATTCATCATCATCATCATCATCATCATCAGGTTTTGGGGAGGCCAACAGCCCTCTATCTGACAGAGTAGATGCAGCTCTGCACTTAACAGCAGCCGCATCCCATCTCCACATTCAGAACCAAAAAAAGAGCAAACTGTAGAAAAGGGACCATTTTTGAGCATCATTAATGTGATGTCTTAATAAATCAGCCATACAGCTCCAAGTGGAGGGAGCTATTATTTTTTTCCTCTAAAATTGAATTATCTTGATGCATGACAGTGTTTTGAAGATCAATTGTGTTATTCTTTTCATCATAAATGGTTTATTTGTTTCTTCAAATAGAGAGAAAAGTTCGATAGTATATAAACCAATTCATTCGTAGTAATGGCACAGATTTTTCTGACACCCTCCCTTCTCACTCTGCCCACCTACACCTTTTTTAAAAAAACCTTGCAGCCTGTGTTAAATGTCTTTTTTAGTACAGTCAAACCTCGGTTCTCGACCAATTCGGTTTTCGACCAAATATTTTGAGTTTTTTATGCCTCGGATGGCGAACAAATTTCGGTTCTCGAAGAAACTGAGCACACTTGAATGCACCATTTGACTCCTCTCGCCTTCCTTACACGAAGGAAGTGACGCTTCCTCGGGTAGACGAGGAAGTGACGCTTCCTCGTGTTGCTTTCCATTGTGAGCAGACGTGTTCAGTAAACATTTTTATTTTAAAAAGAGCATGGTTTCGGTTTTCGAACAATTTTGGTTTTCGAACAGCCTTCTGGAATGGATTATGGACGAAAACCGAGGTTTGACTATTACGTTTTTTGTTTTTTTGGGGGTGGGGGGGGGGTCATGTTGCGGGCCGCTAAAAAATAAATGGCGGGCGGCTAATGGCCCCCAAGCCATAGTTTGGACACCACTACTATCCCAATGCGGCAAAATCACACACACAGGCATGAGAAGGCCCAGCACAATGTCTATTGAATTGAAGCAAAATAAAAAGCAAAATGGTGTAGTTCTTTACATTCTTTTAAATGTCTCTGTAAAGTAAAAAAAATAAATAAATAAGTGTCTTCATATTTGTTCCCAGCTGAGGAAAGAGCAGGTGGAGTCCATCAACGTGGGCGGGACCAATAATGTCATCAATGGTGAGAATGCATTTGAGTGCAAAGTAACATGGTGATGATGCGTTATAGTTTGTTGACTTTTTTTGGGGGGGGGAAAGTGTGCAAAGAAAGGAGCATCCCCCGGCTGGTGTACACCAGCAGCACCAATGCGGTATTCGCAGGGGAGCCCATCGAGGATGGCGACGAGGCATCCGTCCCCTGCGTGGCCCCTGCAGTGGTCAGTAAAAATACTCAGCGTGGCTAAAGTCAGACGACGGTGTTTCTAAGTCATATTCTTGTACGCTTCAGCACATTGATCACTACTCAAGGACGAAAGCTATAGCGGAGCAGATGGTCCTCTCCGCCAACGGATGCTCTCTCAACGGTATGCGATGCTACGGTTGCCGTGGAAACATGACAATCTTGAAACAAAATGTACCTTCCATTTATTTTCTGTGGGTCTTCTTTTCATTAGGATTGTGGGTGAGCTGGAGCCTATCCCAGCTCTCCAAATACCTCAAAATAACACAGCGGAGCACCGATATATTTGGAAAGTCCTTTTTTTTTTTTGTTCATTACACGGTGTGGGTGTTGTGACTAGAATAAGAATAATAAGAATAACCAGTGATAATTTTACAGTTAGAGCCCTTTAGAAAAGTATGAGTCCCATTATGCATTTAGAGAGTCCCAAATTTCGAATTCTGAAATGGTCTACTTATTCAATTGCATGTGAGAATAACACATACAACAACAATACACATTGATAATAGGTTTATTCCTTATAAAACAAATGCTGCAAACATTTTAATAATTCAGGCATACAAGATTTGCTGAGAAATAGGTTCTTATTTCATCCCATGGTTCAGTCTTTCAGTTCATAAATTGTCCTCGCTTTCTCAAAGTCAACTTATTATCGCAAAAAACTATCCAACTTTAGCTGCTTCCTCTGCGATATCGCCGCAATAAACTTTCGAAACACTTGTTTTCACGTTACACAATTTGACAATCGTCTGCTTCCCGCGAGGTGAAGCCCGATTTCGCCTATCTCGTCTCGCGAGAACGGAAATCTCGTCACGCGAGATTACTTAACGCGATATCAAAACAACAATGGCGGTGATGGTCAAACTGCGTTCATTGCTAGAAAAAAAGATTTACCGTAGTTTTTTTGTTGTTGTTTTGACTGAGAAATTTCCTTGCGTCCCAAAAACGCACATTATTTGGAACGGTGCGTCCCGTGGGAAAATTATGCGTCTAGGACGCGGGACGCAGAGGTAACGAGATGGTTGAATAAGAATAAGAAAACCTTTATTCATCTCACAATGTAGAAATTCCCAATTTACAGTAGCAAGTCATGAAAGGAAGAAAGTAGAACAAAAAGTATAGGAGCTGCTGTAAAGGCAGTCACTCTCGCGGCGCCATCTTGAAGTCATAATAACCTAATAAAGTAATACAGCACAACACATAAAACACAGACAGTGATTCAATCTTAACCACTTTTCTGCATACTCTTTGTCGTTTGAAGCAGTTATAGATGAACGAGGAGAGGAAGAGTGTACAGTATACCGTATTGGCCCAAATATAAGACGGTGTTTTTTGCATCGAAATAAGACTGAAAAAGTGGGGGTCGTCTTATATTCGGGGTTTAGCCGTTATACCCATTCATGACGCTAGATGGCGCCAGATATCATTGAAGTGAATGCTGAACTTGACTCCCCAGGCCAAAGTGAGCCCCTGCCACTAAGAATAAAAATAAAACAAGCGGTAGCACGAAGAAGAAAAATAAAAAATTGCGGTAAGAGAGAAAAGAGAAGACAATAATCGAAGAGATAACAGAAAATGGAGAAACGTAGTGACAATCTGGAGAAAAGTGGGTCGAAGATCGGCCAGGTTAACCGGCAGCTGAGGAGAAGTTATGATGTAATTTATTTCAAAAACCAGAAGCCATTCATTTACGAATGTGATTGCACTTTAGATTTGAATGAGGCAAAATAACATGCTTTTTCTCTCAAATATATTGTTAGAATCATTTGTTTCAGATGAACTGTAATTATTTTATGTATAAAAATGTATTTGCTGTTCAAAAAGTCTTTTTTCAAACTTGAGTCTTGAAAAAGAGAAGGTCGTCTTATAATCAGGGCCGTCTTATATTCGGGCCAATACGGTACTTGGCATTCCAAATCCCCTGATGTTACACCTCGTTGCCATCAACAGGTGTGAGGCCTCCCCTCTTGAATGCTTGGTGACCCGACACCATATCAGCAGCCGCCTCCTTAACCCTTTCATGTAACCTGTTAACATGATAAGCTGTCCACTGTAGTAACCGCTGTCCCGGAAAGGGTTCATATATTCATTGATGCTTTAAACCTTGTCATGATAGACGCAGGGTTAAAGATCGCACAGCAGCCTGTGGTAGTTCACTTTTTGTCTTTTTCCTCCACTGCACTCACCTGAAAGCGTAATAAAAAGGCGCATTCTCCAGTCTCGTCCCACTGTTTATTGAGCCAATAGGAGCGTATTTTACATAAGAAAAATCTCATGGCGCACCACCACACAAAAAGTGTACAATTCTACTGAAATTGTGATTATCTTGCCTCTATTGACACCCATTCACTTACTCTATGTAAATCCCTGGCCTATTTAAACCTTTTTATGCGGCCATATAACCCGATAACATGATAAGCTGTCCACTGTAGTAACCGCTGTCCCTGAAAGGGTTAATTGAACACAAAACGACTTTTTTTTTTTGTTAACAAGGGAGGATAGTATTTTGTTTTTAATGAAAAATCTGCGAAAACGTGAATTCGCTCATGTCGAACCGGGAATATGTGTTGACCGGCTGTTTACACTGTCAATTTTTGACAGCGCATTCCTTTTTTCCCCCATGTTTTGTTATTTCCTAACCCTTTAATGCCTGACCTATCAATAATAGCCAGAAAAATCAGATTTTTGGGAACTGAGCTGTTCATTAATTGTAACAAAATCCACACAAATATTTTTGCCATATCATGTTGTTTTAGATATTTGTCGTATTCCATTTATAGGCATTATGTAGATTACATCTGAAAAAGAAAATTTGGGGAAAATCATATTTTAAAACTGCAGTATCAAATTTGATACAGATGATTCAATGTAATATAAAGAATGAGTTACATAATGAAAATGCATGTATCAAATATGATGTGTTTTTTAACTGCTTGTTGTAAGGTGTCCTTGAGTTCTGAGAAAGGCGCCCACAAATAAAATGTATTATTATTATTATTATTTGATACAAATGGCATTATAGGGCTAATTTCAAAATAAATGGCCTTGTAGTATCAAAATTAGAGTTCAAACAGAACAGACTTTTTGCACTATGGTGTCCGGAAGAAAAGTAGCAAAGGCAGTGTAGCTGTAACTGTAGCTTGAATTCTTTTTGAAAATATGATCACGAGCTTGGCACACTTATCTTTAAAAGGCAATTTGGCTAATTCCTCTTTTGCAGCACCTCTTAAGCTCCATCGAGTTGGATGGGGAGCGTTGGTAAACAAGCACTTTCAAATGTCTCCAGAGATCAGATTCCAGTCAGGGCCACTCAAGGACATTCACAATGTCGTCCTGAAGCTTTCATCTTGTCATTACGGGGTGTTGCGTATCGAATTTTGAGAGGGAAAACAAATCAATACCAATTTAGAATAAGACTGTAACATAACAAAATGTGTAAAACGTGAAATACGTAACATTTGACAAGCCTCACGTCCGTTTTTTTGTTTTGTGTGCTGCGTAGGTGGCGGTGTGATGAGAACTTGTGTCCTGCGGCCTTGCGGCATCTACGGCCCCGGAGAGCGCCGACACCTACACAGGGTGATGGTGAGGAACATGCACACACACACACACATAATATTTAACCCACCGAAGTACACAGCACGTCCTTGTGTACGTCTCCTGGCGGAATCTGTTACCGACAGCAGTGTTTGCATCATTCATGCCGCGCTCCGGTTATGCTCCGCCATTCTTCCAGTGTTTCCTCTGTGGGGCAGTCGGGAAGCATTCAACATTTATTGTTTGTCAGGTGGCTACGAAACTTGAGTTTTTGAATACAGCAAACCCTGAAATAGATTTGACTTGACTTTAATCGTATACAAGCTGGCCTCGAATAGCCTGCATGCATATACCGTATTGGCCCGGATATAAAACGGCCCTGATTATAAGACGACGCCCTCTTTTTCAAGACTCAAGTTTGAAAAAAGATTTTTGAACACCAAATTAATTTTTATACAGAAAATAATTACAGTACATCTGAAACAAACGATTATAACAATATATTTGAGAGAAAAAGCATCTTGAAGTTTACACCATATCTTCTCCTCAGCTGCCGGTTAACCTGGCCGATCTTCAACACACTTTTCTCCAGATTGTCACTACGTTTCTCCATTTTCTGTTATTTCTTCTATCATTTTCTTTTCTTTTCTTTCTTACCGCTGTTTTTTATTTTTCTTCTTCGTGCTACCGCTATTTTTATTTTTATTCTTCATGACAGGGGTTCGCTTTGGCCTGGGGAGTCAAGGTCAGCATTTGCTTCAATGATATCTGGCGCCATCTAGTGTCGTGAATGGGTATAATGTCTAGACCCCGTATATAAGACGACCCCCACTTTTTCAGTCTGATTTCAATGCAAAAAACACCGTCTTATATTTGGGCCAATACGGTATTACTGCTGAATGATGTTTTGGGGTTCCCCCACTATATTGCAATATTTTTAGTTTTTTATTTATTTTTACAGTGTGTCTGCTCTTCGGGTTAGGGTGTTTTTTCAAGGTTTATAATTACTGTACTTGAACTTAATGATACCAAAATGCACCAAAACTGCATCATGGAGTTTTTTATGTGGGAATGTTAACCTAAATGTTAACCAGTCAATCTTTGTGGGTTGTCAGGTGAACGTGGAGCGTCGCTTTTTCAGTTTCCGATTCGGCGATCGGCAGGCCAGGATGAACTGGGTGCACGTGGACAACCTGGTGCTGGCCCACACGTTGGCCGCTGAGGCTCTCACCATGAAGAAGAGCTGCGTCGCTGTGAGTGTGTCCACAACGGTTCATATGCTATCGCAATGCAACCTCTGGGTTGCGAGACCACGACTATCGCTGAGCCACGTGATCATAGATGATGCTATGGAAATATCGCATTTCAAATATTATTGTATGGCACTGTGTCTAACTGTATGTTACTTTACTGCACAGGTGTCAAAGTCAAGGCCCGGGTGCCAGATCTGGCCCGCCATATCATTTTATGTGGCCCGCGAAAGCAAATCAAACATGTCAAGTTCCATGATGCTTGCGAAAGTCTGAACCCAAATTTCAAATGTAATCCACAAAAACAGATGATTTCTTGATTTCTGATTTTAAAACTAGTTATGCATCAATTTTTTGTGCGTTGTGCGTGTAATATGTAGAGGCGATTAAACCTTTATATGGTTTATATGGTTTCCCAAAATTCATTACGGTCCACCAAGGGAAACCGTAACTACAATGTGGCCCGCGACAAAAATGAGTTTGACACCCCTGCTTTACAGCATCGTGTCATATTGCGTTCATGGCACCACGCCTTATGTTATTGTATGTTATGTTATCGTAAGGGGGCGGCCCGGTGGTCGACTAGTTAGCACGTCGGCCTCACAGTGCAGAGGTACCGGGTTCAATTCCAGCTCCGGCCTTCCTGGGTGGAGTTTGCATGTTCTACCCGTGCCTGCGTGGGTTTTCTCTGGGTACTCCCGATTTCCTCCCACATTCCAAAAACATGCATGGCAGGCTGATTGAGCACTCTAAATTGTCTCTCGGTGTGAGCGTGAGCGCGGATGGTTGTTCGTCTCTGAGTGCCCTGCGATTGGCTGGTAACCGGTTCAGGGTGTCCCCCGCCTACTGCCCGAAGACAGCTGGGATAGGCACTCCAGCACGCCCCGCGACCCTTGTGAGGATGGAGCGGATCAGAAAATGGATGGATGGATGAATATTCCATACACATGACTTAATTCGTCAACATGCAGTCAATTCAAATTTAAGTCTTCAAGTAAATGTCATACTAGTGCCCTGATATACAAGTTTTTCAAGATAAGATCCGTCATTCCGCTGTGAACTCGACACAACTCACTTCAGAACAAGCAGCACTTTAAAACAAACTATTTATTGCTCCTCACATTTTAAGTTTAAAGTCAAACTAAATAAAAATCAATGAGAATTACACATTAGGTAATTAAATTATCGTCTTATTGTATTATATCACTTCATATCACATGACATTGTAATATAGGTCGTCGTACAAAATAGGATCATCGCGAATCATATCGGTCCGAATTTTACCTTATGGCCTCTTCGCATGTAATATCGCAATGGAAAACAATGCACTCAGCACATTGAATGTTCTGTTATGTCATTGGATTGCATGGTCTCGCATAGTATTACAGTGCACCGCATCATATTGTATCATATCGAACCAAATCGTATTGTGTCTTAGTTCTTTCAGGAAATTCTGCCCCAAATTCTTTCTTCACAGTTGTCGGTGTTTTTTTTTTTTTTCTTCTTTTCTAGAGTGGACAGGCCTATTTCATCAACGATGGACTTTCAGTGAATCTCTTTGTGTGGTTAACACCTCTTGTGAGTTCCGAAATGTTTTCCAATGTTTCATGTGGTCGACCACATTGCATAATAGCCAATATCATTTTTCAATATTGTTTGGAAAACAAGAAAAAATAAACATAATTTTTGAAAACACACATTGTTAATTTTTATTCGGTCCTTTTTCTTTCGTTTCCTTATTCACTCATCTGGTTGAAGTTTTTGTTACAATATCAATTTTTTAAAAACCCCAGTGTGTGTGTAAAATAGTTTTTTTTCTTGGCATCCCACAATATTGAAAAATGACTTTGACAATTTACACTATGGTGCCACCAATGTAGGGGTCACTAATGGGCCTTTCCAGTGTTTTTTTAAAAAACATAATCACGCCATTATTATAATTTTGGTAATTACTTGAGTATGGCCAATGCAGCTTATTTTGAGCCCTGCTGCGATTATAAAACAAGAAGGGAAAAATGGTCACCAACAGATTCGCAATGTTCTTCTGCTTGTGTATATTTGCTATAAATAACCTGTTGTTGAAAATCCATTTTCCCAAAAGCACAGCTGGGAGGACACACTGTTGACCATAACAGAAATAGAAAAGCTCTCAGACTTGTCTAAAAATGTGCACAATTTTCTTTTCTTTTTTTTTCTTTTTTTTCTGGAATTGCATTGATGATTTCGTTGTTTTTGTTGCAGTTTGAGAGATTGGGCTACAGCCGGCCGTTGATAAACCTGCCCGTTTCTCTTGTCTATTCGGCAGGTAGCACATCGCTTCTATTAAAACACATTAAGAATTCTTATCAAGTGCATGGATTCATCGAGCTGACGTTCTTTTTTCCAGCCATCCTGGTGGAGTATTTGCACATATTCTTGAGACCTGTGATTGAGGTGCCTCTGTTGTTCACCAGAAGTGAAGTAATTATATCTCTTTTTGTTTCCTTTCCACTCGCACAATTCAACTGAACACAGAGAGTAGGTATGCAAATGCACTCGCCGGCCAGTTCGTTTGGTACACTCGCACAATCTCATCACATTCATTACAACAACAACAAAAATCTCCCTTTGCAAAGGGAATTATGCTCACTTTTGATTGGCATGAATTTAACGGTGTTTATTTTTATAGTTGCATATGACCACTGAGCAGCTTTCCTTTAAGTTTAATTGAGCAGTATTACTTGCAGCAAAATATGCAACCGGGTTGACGCTGGTAAATCCATTTCAGCCTCCCCCAAATTAAAACAAAAATGTGTCTTTAATGAGAAAAATAGCACTCTCCATTCTTGTACTTTATGAAAACAGGCAGTGATAAAATAATTAAAGGGAGGATTGCATCGAGACGGTCACTCCTCAATAAGCTACAGTAATAGTTCTCTTTCTATGCAGAGGATAAATAAGACATGCTTCTGATATTGTTACATTTTCTGTCTATGTTTTTGGTTTACGGTTCCTGTTCAAAGTTCAATTTGGGTCAAAGGTTATAACACCCTGACACAGATGCTATTCGTTAGCCCTTCAAAGCTCTTTTGCATTGTTTGTTAGCACGAAGATATATTGACTTGTGAGGTCAAGCTGAATCCGGGTGTTTTTTTGTTTTGTTTTGTGACCTACATTATACAGAATTGGAATCTTCTGGGGGCATTTAACTGTATTGTTAACCCTTTCATGCAGCCTGTAACCCGATAACATGATAAGCTGTCCACTGCAGTAACCGCTGTCCCTGAAAGGGTCAAATCCATACACCTCGAAAGGGCGCCCACTCTTAGATTGTGCAGATGTACCTAATGAAGTGACTGTACTCAACTCCTTCGTTGAAAGTGTTTCTGGCCATGCTGGGCTCACATTACCTGCGGCCGCCCGGATTCTTGTTGAAGTGTTTCGCTCCACAATGACGACAGACTTCATTATGGGGAGTATTTTCCGATCAGGCACTCTGCCTGCACCTGCCTCCCTTACTACCTGAATTATGTAAAGCCCTTCTTAGATTTGAGAAATCCAGAGACCCAGACATGACATGGCAGGTGGAGTGATGGGAGGGAGGGGGGGGTTAAATTGGCAGAACACTTGAGAAAATAGGGCACATTTTCGCTGTCTTTTTTACCATCATAGCTTCAATTTGTGAACACAACCCAACCAAACATTTTCTACTTATTTGTGAGCAAATGTCTTTCCCCCAAACTCAATTCTAAATATCCGGTTGCCCATCTGTCCCTTCAGAAGCGGCTACTACCTTACATGACTATAATTTACGACAGTTCTCAGTACTTCTGCTGGATCACTCGTTCTGCTGGATTCGTTTTGATTGGATAACAATCAATCAATATTTTTTTTAATCCACTAATACAATTAAGAATGAGCATTTCTGTGAATATGGTGTATTTGAAATTTTTCTCGTTATTTATGAAATATTGATTCAGAACTAGCACAGTTGTGCGCTGGTATGTTGCACTTTTGTAGAATATTATTGACGATAAATATGACATAATGGTGGTATGAAGAGGTGGAATAAGTAGGCGCAAGCCAAAGTGGCATCGCAGTGACCAGAAATAGGTATATTTTGTGGCCACAATGAAGTATTTTTTACACACCTTTGATCTATTTTGTTACATAAATTCAGCATTTTGTGGCTACAAATTTTGCGTGCATATATATATCGTAGGCACAATTTTAAAAAATTTGCCCATTTAATGGCCAGGACTCTGTAGACTAAGAAAATACAAGCAGAAATAATTTCCCCACGGCCCGGTTCCAGTTAGCACGTCGGCTTCAGCAGAGGTATTCGTCCCAGCTCCGGCCTCCCTTGTTATGTTCACATGCATGGCAGGCTGATTTCACTAAATTGTCCCTACGCTGGATTATTGGCTGGCAACCACATGTCCCCCGCCTACTGCCCGAAGACTGCTGGGATAGGCAACACCCCCCGCGACCCTGTGAGGATGAACGGTTGTCCCCATTTTAACAGCTGTTTTTTTAAATGTGATTTTTAAGGCTTTAAAACATGAACTTGCATGAAAACTTGTCATAAACTTTGCAGTAATCCCACCGAGGGATCAGGAAGGAGGGGAGAAGACTCGGCATCCATTTTAAAGCGATTCAGTCACGGCTCGAAAGGTCGTCCTCATGAATGTGTAATAAAGGCGAAACCAAAGCTGAACTCGGGCCACCGCACCTGCAGCTCATTCCGCCAGACAGCTGCCAGCGGTCCGCGCGATCGATGATAGTCCCTGTAAATAAAACATTCAGCTGCCGCTGAGCCACAGTGGGAAAATATATTCGAACGTGACTGTACACATGACTTATGTGTGTGTTGATTGTGCACAGGTGAGGAACATAGCGGTAAGCCACACCTTCAAGATAGGCAAGGCCCGTAGAGAGCTTGGGTACTGTCCCAAATCGTACAACCTGGCGGATTGTGTGGAGCAGTACCTCAAATCCCGCCAGGCTCGCTCCGGTTCTGCCGGCGTCCACTGGACCCCCGGGCTGCACAGACCCCATGTGGTACTGCTGTTGCTGATGCTGGCTTTGGCCCCGCTGCTAGTCTTGTTGAGCTGCATGCTGTGTGAGGAGCACGCTGCCTGACTCGTAATATTGTACAATCTGGAGACAGCCATTGCTTGAAGGTGACTGTTGAACGCGCATGTTTGTAAGTGTGCTCACTGAATGTACACGCAATAAAATTCGTCATGGGTGGCCACTGTCTAATGCAGTGTTTTTCAACCCCTGTGCCGCGGGAGACATTGTCAGGTGTGCCGCGGTAAAATCTCCTATTTGCATGCCTGTGCGGTCTATGGCCCAGAAAGTAATCATGTAGTACCCTCCCATACCGCTAGGGAGCAGCAACAGCTAGCCAATTTCCTTGTGTTTCGACCACTCGAGACAAGCGAATTTGTGCCGCATGAATGCAGGACGACAGTGAAACAATAAATATGAAAGATTATAAAATACGTTTTTCTTTGTGCTCATTTGTTTCCATTCTTCAATGGTAAAAACGGTTATAGTAACAATATAACACGTTAATTGTTAAAATAAGCGGTTTTTTATTTATTTATGTATTTACATTTTCAGCTAGTGGTGTGCAGCGAGATTTTTTCAATGAAAGAAGTGTGCCTTGGCTCAAAAAAGTTTGAAAAACACTGGTCTAATGTGATCAAGTGCTTCAGTTTTGCTTCCTTAAGATACGTAAGTTAGCGAGTTTTCATTTGTATCTTTTTCAAAGCCTTTTGAAAATGTGACATTCTTTGATTTTTTTTGTTGTTTTGTTCACATTTTAATTTATTTGGAATTTAATTCATACATTTTATTCCTGCAGTGATATTTTTATTAATCAATTGTAATTTAAATAAAAATACGTTGAATAGAATAATTTAAACGGGCCAACTAGCCATTTTAAATTAATAAAATTTTGACTTTTGTCAGTTGCGTACACATTTCGAGTGAAATACTAAAAGATTGTAGATTGTAATGACTTTTTTGCTCATTAAAAAAAGAGCTGAGGGTTTTGTTTCGGGCGCTTCTTTCGCTGTGTTTTTACAGACTGTCGAAGGAGGGCGCCATTTTACTGCAAAAAAATGTCGACAGTATCAGGGGAATTTTAAGAACTTGTCTGTCTTTTTTTTGGGTCAACTTCTCACCATAAAAGTGAGCATTGGGCAGCAAAATCAATTTGTTCAAATTTGAGGCACACGGGGATATGTTTTCGTGAGGTTATGCTATCTAATAATTCCCGTGTGTTTCTATTTACTATGAATACAGCACATTCTCTTGACGCAAAATAAGACGAAAATTATTGACAAGTGAAGTTTGATTATTTAATTTTGGCACAAAAATATTGCCACGCCAAGTATATTTCATTTTTTTTTTTTTAAAAACAGACAAAATGAGTGATCAAGTTTTCTTTTTATTTACATCTGGGATGTTTTCAATCAGAAATGTCAGCATTTTAATTCGGTCAACTCTCCAAGCTAGCAACAAAATCATAAATAAACTCAGAATTAGTCAAAAATAAATAACAAAAGTGCAAAGCGCTGTGTTCTTGTTCCAAAGTATTTCACTCTTACAAAAAAGCATTACAATAAGATAATTATCACAATCAGCCTAACTAATTTTTGATCCTATTATAACATTCCAACATTTCTTTCCATGTAAGTCACACATCACAGCTTTAAACCGCTATGCATGATCGTAATACCTGCGGATTAGCAGCTACGCATTGAAATACTTTGGATGAATAAATACGGTGTGGAAACGTAAAATCAAATAAAACCTCAGTGGAACTGTCATAACAGGCACCACAATTTACTTACAAACTATAACAAATCCTTATTATATGTAATTGTATGTTTTATGTCAGGTGTATATATATATATATATATATATATATATATATATATATATATATATACACACATACACACACGCACGCACGCACACAGTATATGGCCTTTGGAGGACTTGATAGGAAGTAGGTTCAAAAATGCTTTTTTTTCTTTAAATAATGTCCATAATTCAAGTAATTGAGGAAAAAGACAAAACTAAAGGATCAGTGCTGACTACTGACTAAAGCATAGTAGCATTTGAGTAGAAACTTGGCACAATGTTCAATAAGCATTAAGCACCAGGGTAGTTTCAAAGAAAAAGCACACAAAGTGCACAACATTCCAGGATGAGGACTGATACAATCACATGGTGGACGTATCGCTGACAAGTTTGTTCTCGTGCAGGTCTTCTTTGGTCTTCTGGATGCGGGTGAAAATCTCCTTAAAGAGGACTTTGTACTCTGGCTCCTCGGACACCAGCGAGGGTTGTCTCGCCAAGCCGGAGAGGGGGCAGCGAGGGCCAACGCTCGTGGACGGACTGCAGGATGTCTGGACAGACTTGTGAGTGAGCCCCGCGGTCGCCTGCTGACACCGCTGTAGCAGCTGGTCATATTTCACCTAAAAAAAAACATGCATGTATTTCACTGGCCAATTCTTTAGGTACACTCGCTCAATCTAATAAGTTTCCAAACTGTGTTTTATGGACTTTTACAGTATATTTCCTGACTGTAATGCCATCACAGGTTGGGAAAGGAGAGCCGCAGTGCACTAATACACACTAAGCGCACTCAAGCAGAAGCTGCTGTCACCCACACACACAGACTGGCTGATTTCACATGCCACCCATCAGACCCCGCCTCTCAAAAGCACAAGCATGTTGATGTGTTGTTTACAGGGGATAGGGACTGTTCCTTACCACCAGAAGTGAAAATTCACAAGTGACTCGCACCCTCAATATGTTTTGCAATTGTCTCGTGATATCTTTCCAGATGCCACAAGATGGCAACAGCACAGTAATAATAATAATAATAATAATAATACATGTTATTTATAAGCGCCTTTCAAGACACCCAAGGACACTTTACAATCAGGAACAAGAACAATAAAACACAATGCGGGTTGAGCAGCGGCAGCCAAACGCGCCAGTACATTTGTGTAAATTAAGTGCCTCGACTCATGTCAACATAGTTCATTGGCACCAATACGGCAGCAAAGCAGTACTTTTACTGCTTCGGCCTCAGCAAAAAAAGCAAGATAGAAATATCCCCATCCACACATCCATCCATCCATTTTCTTATCCGCTCATCCTCACAAGGGTGGCGGGGCGTGCTGGAGCCTATCCTAGCCGTCTTCGGGCAGAAGGCGGGGTATACCGTGAACTGGTTGCCAGCCAATCGGAGGGCACACACATAGACGAACAAGTGGCCGCGCTCAACTTTGCCTTTCAACTTTGTTCATGGTGACATCAAACACATTCGCAGCGGATACGAACCTGCAGCGCATTGTACTGCGCGTCCACCTCGTTGAGCAGCAAGATGCCCCTCTGCTTCACCACCTCCGCTCGCCTTACACACATCTTGTCGTGATCATCCGATGCGTTCGCTGTGCTGTTGGATCTCTGCTGCTGACGGTCCTTCTCCCGGTCCTCAGCCGTCTCCTCGCCCGCCTCCTCAGACACGCCATGATCCGCTTCGGCTTTATCGTCTGAGGTGTAGAACATCGAGTCAGGAAGAAGTAGTTCGCCTGGCTTCCGGCTTTGGGAAGGATTCGACAGAAACAGAAAATCAGTCACCAAAACGGTCTGCAGTTCCTTACTTGATTGATGGGAAAACTAGGGCCCCACTGATATGGATTTTTGGAGGCCGATGCCAAAGCCAACATTTGGCAGAATAAAATTCCGATTCATTAAAAAATGTGTGAAGAATAAAATTACTTATTTTTTGGGCCCTGGACATTTACAACATTAGAGCTATGAATTACAGTTAGAACATTTGAGTGTTTTTACATTACTTATTCCTTTCGTATTTGTTTGACTATACAACAAAGGGGAAAATCAGCCAGAAACAAAGAAATTGGCCGATTTTTATTTATTTATTTTTGGGGGGAGGAGGAGGAATATGAATTGATTTTGAATGCAATTATCTTTGTCTTATGTTGGTGAGTGTTACTGTGTAAAAAAACAAAAAACATGAAACATATTTTTATTTTTAATTTCCATGCTGCCTGTCTGATGTTGATGCTTCTGCAGTTCAGTTGTCTGCACATGGCTTCACGCAATCAGGACGTGTTGATTTACTCTGCAGTTGTCCCCCATTATTCTTGGAGGATTGGGACTGTCCCAGCACACAAATAGCCAAAATTTCCCTCTCATTGAGGCCAAGTGAAATGCATTGGAAAAATAATAATAATACATTCTTAAACTTCTCCTAAAACGCTGATAAATATTTCATATACGGACATTGGATGTAAACCCCAACTACTCCCCAAAACACTGGATTTTTTTTTTTTTTTACATATTTAAAAAAATAGAAACCTTGCATTATTAACGATGACAGCACAGAACGCGCCTGGCGTAAGCGATCTTGTGTTTGCTGTGATGTCTTATTTTGCAGATCAAATCAAGAACGTCATTGATCGACTGATGACCGATTTGACATGAAATGCTAAATATCTGCTGATCGATCCAGCCAATCAGATTTGTGGATACTCAGTTGTACACATGTTCCATCAACATTAACATAACATGTGTTAATTGAATGGAAATACACAGCCCCCCGCCCCCCTCCCCAAAAAAATAAAAAAAATTGAATGTTGGCAAGAAAGGGGATTTATGCACCTGGCCGTGCAGTCGGCGCGCCACACGAGTCTCAGTTGCTCCACTTGGCCCTCCAGCTCCATCTGCCTGGTCCTACAACCCACCAACAGGTGGAGCCGCTGCTCCAGGCCTTCCTTGTCGTTGGCCGTGAGCTCGCGCTCGCGTTCCGCAGCCTCACGACGGATCTTTTCCGCTGCCAGCTGAGCCTGGAGAGTTTGGACTGAGCGGAGGAGGATCTCGTGTTCCTCTTCTGGGTCTTGGTGTCGGTTACGGTCGTACACGGATCCCTGCGGCGACAGCGATCCCTCTATTTGTCGCCTATTAGCTACACACCTGAGCCGTGAAAACAGAGAGAGAGGTGGGTGTGTGTGGAAAGCATCGAGGGTGATAAACTACGCTTCACTGCACCTGTCTTGGTGCAAGTCATAAAGCCCCTTAAGACATGAAACGCTCTGTGCGCTGAGGTGGCGCCGCTGCTCTTGTTTATCCCGCTCCGACTGGGCAGACATTGCCTCCAGCTGCTTCTGCAGACCCTCCATGTGCGTTTGAAGCCCATCGATGGACTCGGTCAGACTGGAAAGAGGCAGAGAGAAAGTACAATGAGTAGTGTTCCAAAACTAGTTTTCATTTCACTGATGAATGAACGCTATATTTCACGAAATGAAAATCAGTATACAGTCAAACCTCGGTTTTCGTCCATAATCTGTTCCAGAAGGCTGTTCGAAAACCGAAATTGTTCGAAAACCGAAACCACACTTTTTTTCAAATAAAATGTTTATTGAGCACGTCTTCTCACAATGGAACGCTACCCGAGGAAGCGTCACTTCCTCGTGTAAGGAAGGCGAGAGGAGTCAAATGGTGCATTCAAGTGCGCTCAGTTTGTTCGAAAACCAAATTTGTTCGTCATCCGAGGCATAAAAAAAATCGAAATGTTTGGTCGAAAACCGAATTGGTCGAGAACCGAGACGTTCGGAAAACCGAGATTTGACTGTACAGTGTTCCCTCACTTATCGCGGTTGCTGGGGACCAAGACCTGGCCATGATAAGTGAAAAACTGCGGAGGCAATCGGTATTGATGAGGAGGAGTACGAAGAGAGGCATGCTGCAAGCCCAATCAACACCCCCATGTACGTACAGTGAAACTCCTCTACAACGAAATCTACATGGGTGAAAATACCCCCTAGAGTGAAAAAATCTTCATGCATTCACACCATTCCCACTTTCCTGTTTCAAATTTGCTACAGTGAAAAACCCCCTGTTGTGAAAAATTTCTTGCTACAAACACCACAGAAGAAAGTATGCCGGAGAGAGGCAGGTGAAAGAGAGTCAACAGCGTGACAAGACGCAAGGGAAGGTGCTGGGTGGGGCTGCGAAGTTGTGCAGCCAATCAGCTCATGGAATAAATCCATTCGTGCTGTCACTGGTCGACGTCGAGCTGGGAACCAATCATGCGTACAGGCATGTACAAAACTCAGTGTCATTCTGTATTTTTTTTCTGAATACAGTACTGTGGGAAAAAAAGAACCGTGATGTACTGAAGCCGTGATAAATGAAGCGCTATATAGCGAGGGATCACTGTATCATGATTAATGACTTTGTAGGATTTTTTTTGAGTGGTCTTTTTTTTTTTGTCATCGATTGTACCGTATTGGCCCGAATATAAGACGGCCCTGATTATAAGACGACGCCCTCTTTTTCAAGACTCAAGTTTGAAAAAAGACTTTTTGAACACCAAATTAATTTTTCTACAGAAAATAATTACAGTACATCTGAAACAAATGATTATAACAATTAATTTGAGAGGAAAAGCATGTTATTTTGCCTCATTCAAATCTAAAGTGCAATCACATTCGTAAATGAATGGCTTCTGGTTTTTGAAATGTAAATGACATCATAACTTCTCCTCAGCTGACGGTTAACCTGGCCGATCTTCAACCCACTTTACTCCAGATTGTCGCTACGTTTCTCCATTTTCTGTTATCTCTTCTATTATTTTCTTCTCTTTTCTTTCTTACCGCTATTTTTGATTTTTCTTCTTCGTGCTACCGCTATTTTTATTTTTATTCTTTGTGGCAGGGGTTCACTTTGGCCTGGGGAGTCAAGTTCAGCATTCACTTCAATGATATCTGCCGCCATCTGGCGTCGTGAATGGGTATAACGTCTAGACCCCGAATATAAGACGACCCCCACTTCTTCAGTCTTATTTCAATGCAAAAAACACCGTCTTATATTCGGGCCGATACGATATATCGCCCACTTCCTGTATCTGACTTCATAAAATTACGGTAGCCTGACCTGTTGATCTTGTTCTGGGCCAGGCGGTCGTCCTGCATTACTCTCTTGTTGCCCTGCTCCAGCTCCTTGGTGGACAGGTCCAGCTGCTCATAAACTTTGGCATGCTGGTCGTTCATGTGACGCAGTAGCTCCACTTGCTTGGCCAAATACTGGTGAATAACACAGGGAAGGCGTTTAGCGTTCAATTCCGTTAGGGTTCAACCTCAAGCTCAGAAGCTGTACACAAAAAAAATATTGTTTCTTCTGGCTCCAACCAACAATTTAGCATCAGCACAGGGAATGGTTTGGTTTCTCACACCAACATGCTCAAGTGCACACGTGTATGCAAAGCCTTCAAGGTCATTCGTGATGGATGAGCATTTGAGAGATACAGTCAAACCTCGGTTTTCCGAACGTCTCGGTTCTCGACCAATTCGGTTTTTGACCAAAGATTTTGAGTTGTTTTATGCCTCGGATGACGACCAAATTTCGGTTCTCGAACAAACTGAGCGCACTTGAATGCACCATTTGACTCCTCTCGCCCTCCTTACACGAGGAAGTGACGCTTCCTTGTGTTGCTTTCCATTGTGAGCAGACGTGTTCTGTAAACATTTTTATTTTAAAAAGAGCGTGGTTTCGGTTTTCGAACAATTCGGTTTTCGAACAGCCTTCTGGAACGGATTATGGACAAAAACCGAGGTTTGACTGTACATAAGGGTTACAATTGCAATCAAAAAGAAATCCTGAAGCTTCCACACGACCACAAACAAATTAGGGCTATTTTTCCTTGATTTGCCTCATCAGACAACTTGGAGTCAAATCATTTTCTCGAGACTTTGTGAGACAATAGAACCACTGAACTTAACCAAAATAGACCAAGTAAGGGTGGAAATGTTCCTTGTCTGTGCCATGACATCAGCATGTTTCATTGCTTAGTTTTGTGTGTGCACGCCTATGTTTGTGTGTGTCACCTCTATTTCCAGCAGCTGCTCTTGGTTGGTGGAGTAAATCTGCTGCAGCGCCTGTTCCAGCTCGCGGTTGCGGTCCAGGAGTGTTTTGCCGAGCTTGGCGGCCAAATGGAGATCTGTCCCAAAAAAATGGGGAAACATACTACTTGAAACCGTCAAAACAGAGGACAACAACTACGCATCCTGTTGCCGCTCACGGATGAATCAGTGGAATGTAAGGCATGCGACGCCATTTCCTTTGCCACTGCGGATGCTTTTCAACGTCTTTATAGAGTTTGGGAAAATTCTGTCTTATCCCGATGGGTCAATGGTGCCCAAACGTTGTGGTTAAAGGCCACATTTAAAAAAAAAAAGTGACAACACACTTGATCACGAAGAAATAGCAAGTGTTTGTTCGCACGTCACTTTGTAACATCTTAGCCTTTTTGCATACAGTCCTCCACACTCTGGGATACTGCATTGCATTGTGGGATGTGGAGGCCATTTTGGGGAGTGGGATCCATGCTGAATGTAAAGAAGGCTGTGTAGTCACACAGATGAAAGACAGCATGCTAAAAAGCAAGAAAGGGAAGGCGAGTTATAGGGAAACATTTGACTATGAAGCTGACAGTACCGAAGGTGGAACCTGGGGGGCGGGACTTTCACCTCTCTCTAGCTGAGGTTAACACTCGCTGGCTGGGACATGTGCCTCCTTCTCAACCCTGCAAGCCAGCAGTGGCTCCTCTTTCGATGGAGGGAAGTCTTCTTGTATCAAATAAGGGTTCAGGTTTTTTATTTTAACAAGTTTCTTTGTTGGTGCGCCCCTATGTTAATTAAGCATCTTTAAGTATTGGGGGGGGAAAGCGCAATACAAATGTAATTTATTGCTCTAAAAGTACAGATGGTACATTTCGCCAAAGCAAACTGTGCAGTGGGATCAGATCACAATGTATGTGAAATTGTTGATATTATTAAAATAAGAACCTTAGAATAATTTGCCAATTCATTTCATATACTTAATTAAACTGATTTCAAACAATTTCAATGTAACATGATTGATTTTATGAATATTTTCATTGTACTGTATTATTTAAAATAAATCCGTAATTTAAGGGGATTAATGAATACAACCGGAATTTTTTTTTAAACACATTTCAAAAACAATTTTACGAAAATGGCTGAATCAATGCAAACGAGAATCGCATGTCTCCTAATAATGTAAATGTAATCATACTTGCCCTGACCCCTGCTCTAAATACAAATGTGCCTGCCTTGTTCCCTCAATCTGTACACTGGTCAGATCACCTAGATCCAACTAATGCAATACCATAAATCCCGTGGGAGGATTATCATGTTCAGTATAGTATGTAATACCATAAAAATAAGCACCTCCTAAAAGAAAGTGCAACATCATTCAGTCCACTTACTACACCCACAATAAAATATCCCCCCATTTATTATCAATAAAGTTGTATTCAATTCAATTCAATTCAATTCAATCTGAACCACTTTATGTAATGTTACATATAATCTAATAAACCCTTTATTTATGTCACATATTCAACAAAATAAACTATACAGAAAATATCCAAATATTTTTTTTCAACTCTTGCTGGCAGTAAACATTCTCTCCAATTCTGCGAATGCACTTAATCCGCACCAACAACAATTCTCGACTCTTTAAGCATCTTTAAACTAAAAGTACCGGTAGTGTATAACTGTAAAATTGTTAAATCAAAGGAAATCCTGTAGTTTTGTTTTGACCACGGCTGTTATTACTGCGGCAGCGTGGAACACTTAACTCACATTCGGAGGAATTTCCCGAAAATTGACTATTTATTCCAGCGACGAAGTGTCAAGACGAACAATTGTAATGCTTTTCCACAAGATGGCAGAAGGTACACAATTATAACCGGTGTACAGTACTGCATCCACCCCTTGTAACATTTTTTGTTTGGTGGCCTGCGTGATTATTATCTCCCTAAAAAAAAAAACTACAACGTGTACCTTAACGCAATAAAGTTTAATAAACGATGAGTTGTAGGGTGCAACAGCTCTTACCGTGCTCGAGGTCCCTTTGAGCGCACCACGCATCTCCATTTTTGTCAAAATCGTCCTCCAGAATCCCTTCAGTTAGCATTTGTACGAGCGACGGCCGCAGCACCTGAGGAGAAAGAAGAGCCCCCTCAAGTGTTATTCGGCTTCACGTTGTTCCTAAATTTCCAGCTGCTCTCTCCCCGCCCTGCTGCCAAACTACACAGCAGTTACATCCGCCCTTGTGTTGACGACAGCCACGTGGCATGTCGCGAATACATACCATTAGCCGCCAGGTGGCACCCGATAGAAAATAACTTTTATACTATAAATATATGCAGTAAAAATAAATATTACAAAAATATTTTATACGAGGGGCGAATGGTGAATTACGAAAATTAAATCGATCAATAGATGGATAGATAGATAGTTTCAGTTTACTGTACTCATATGGCTCAATCGGGACGCAAACGTTAATAAAATTTAGTCAACATTTTCATGAAAACTATGCCCTGGGACACATTTTCTTTTGAGCGAACAATAAGTTATCAAAGTACGGTATATATTTGATACATATATTAAACATTGTTTCCGAACGGTGCCTTATTTCCGTATTCTTACGGACCAATCAGGATGAAACTACGCTCCTTTAAGCACTGCCTCCTTGTGTTTTTTTTCCTCTTGCAGTTTGCCACCCGCAAGAAAATAAACATTCTAAAAAAATCCAGAGCCCCCAAAAATCCCGAGTCAAAATTGTAATCATAACTAGTTAGTGAGTTATCGAAGTTGTGCAAGTTTTAAAATAAAACGTTGTTTGTAACTTCCGGTTTCCGGTATTCAGGAGGACCATTCCGAGTAAAACAAGCGATGCGTTCCGTCCAATCAACACGCAGGCCAAATTTAAGTACCGCCTTCTTGAGACAATAACTGCTGTTAAAGATGCAAGTTGCTTCTTCACAATCCCTACAAGGGCAGAAGAGCCGCCTGACACAACCAGCCACGAACGCACGACACTCTTTCGTTCACTTTTCCCTTCTGGACTTTGTATCGCTAATAACTGAACAATGCGGAATCAAAGGTGAGTCGCACCGATAATTGACAGTTTGGGCTGGAGAGGGTTACCTGGGGCTGTCGCGGGCACGGAAGCGTAAGCTGTGCGAAGCGTTATGAAGCTGCCGCGACATTCGGCCAACTTGGCGCTCAACCCGGCGGCTGTGGCTTATGCCATGACCACTTTGGGATCTGTTATGATCAACAACATATTCAACTTCTATTACGTGAAGCTCTTCCTCAACAAGTACCAGATAGCCGAGAGAGCTTTCCACCAATCCCAAGTGAGTGTCACAAGTGCATTCATGCCAATATATATATATATATATATATATATATGTGTGTGTGTGTGTGTGTGTGTGTGTGTGTGTGTGTGTGTGTGTTATATATATACACACACACACACACACACACGCCTTGTGTCAATATGTTTATCTCGATCGCATTCCAAATACGTTGTGCCTTTCCACAGGTGGTTTACATGCTGTGGAACGCCATCAACGACCCCCTCTTCGGATACCTGCAAGACAATTCCAAGGTGGCGTGCTGCTCTCGGCGACGTCTCGCAATTCTGTACGGCGCCCCCCTCTACTCGTTGGCCTTCCTCATCGCCTGGTTCCCGTGGCGAGCCTACACCCCTGGCGACTGGCTATGCGCCGTCCACTTGATGGTTGCATTGTGCGCCTTCGATGGCTTGCTCACTTTTGTGCTGCTGGCTCAGTGTGCCCTATTCGCTGAGATTTCCAGCCACCATCAGAACCGACTGAGACTCGTCAAGTACAGCCAGGTACAGTCAGTGGAGGGATATGATATTTTATCTATCTATCTATCTATCTATCTATCTATCTATCTATCTATCTATCTATTATCTATATTGGAGCTGTCAATTTAGCGCGTTATTATCGGCATTAATTGAAATGAATTTTAACGTGATTAAATTTTTTCTCGCGAGATTAATGCCGCACACTTCACAGCGGATTTTACGTTGCTCTATAAATAAACCGGAAACAAAACACCAAGAGCGCTGCAGAAATCCACGCCGATGTCTGTTTTGCCAGCCATGGCAGCGTGAGACACCGAAAACGGATACTTAAAGAGTTTACGAATGGAAAGTTGAGTTTTTAAAAAGTTGCCAGATTGTTCCACTGACAAGACCGAAAGTTAGATGTCTGTTTTGCAGTCGTAAACTGAGCTATCATCAGAGCACGTCGAGTCTGAAATACCACTTAATGGCCAAGCACACCGCTATGGATCATTTCAAAGCGAAGAAAAGGGATAACACGACGAAGAACAAATTTGCTGAAGCCATAGCTAAATGTATGGCTACTGCATGCAAGCCAGTCAACATTGTCCACAGCTCAAGGTGAAATCATTCGCATTGCATCTAACGACTCCACTACGGATTGCCAGCGAGAGCCTCCATTACAAAGTCTGTACAGAGTGTTCCGCGTCCATATAAATAAAGGGGGTGGAGCTTCTCTGTGTTCGTCTGACAGTGACGGTGAGCTGAGGCACGTCGAGAGTTCAGCGGTGCAGTCGTAGCGACCACACTGAAAATAAAACGTTTCCAGTGTTGTGCGTGCCTCGAACCAAGTGTAGTCATCCGAAATGAAAACCATAGAGAGACTTCCGCGCAAGAAGGACCAACAGAATCAACATAGCCTGACTGCTGTGTTCAAAGCAAACTTGAGAAAAAACGAAATATGCAACCATGGCTTAAATCCAGTATAGGCTGAGTACTAGTTTACCTTAGATGCGCACTTTATAGTTTCATATTGCTCTGTTTTGATTCCCTAAAAAGAGCTGTTAAAGGAGCTGTTGTGTGGCAAAATATGTTTTTCACTGTTGTTGATAGACAGTAATATTCCATCCATCCATTTTCTGAACCGCTTCATCCTCACTAGGGTCGCGGGGGGTGCTGGAGCCTATCCTAGCTGTCTTCGGGCAGTAGGCGGGGGACACCCTGAATTGGTTGCACCAAGCAGGGCACACAGAGACGACAACCATGAAAAATTTAGTGCCCAACGAGCCTGCATGCATAAAGTGCAAACTCCACACAGGGAGGCCGGAGCTGGGATCGAACCCGGTGACTGTGAAGCCGACGTGCTAACCACTGGACTTAATATTATGTGTGAATAACTGCACCAAGTGAAAAATGTTCATGTAAAGTTGAAAATTGAAATAGTTGTTTCAGTAAATATTTGCATTTTGCACGTAGAAAACTGATCCATGATTCCATGTTGATGGGAGCATTAAAACGGAAAAAATAGGACGAAAAAATATAAAAGGAAATTCAGAAATGATTAAAAAAAAATGTGTGAGTAATCATGATTAATTATGAGTTAATTTGAGTTAATTATGACAGTTGCGTTTTTAATTCGATTAAATATTTTAATCGTTTGACAGCTCTAATATATATATATATATATATTATATTATTTATATATATATAATATATTTTTATATATATATATATTTTATATATATATATATATATATATATTATATATATATATATATATATATATATATATATATATATATATATATATATTTTTTCCTGGTGACAATATCATATCTTGAAACACATTTTGCCAATGTCAGAGAAATTCTACTCTTATTCCTTTGCGAAATTCACATACAATACATGCTGATTTATATAGCGCTTTCACAATAGCGGCAGCTGTAACAAAGCGCTTAACAAAACAGTTAACATAAATTAAATTACATAACACAACACATAACATAAAACACGGACAGTCGTGCAATCCTAACCACATTTCCCTCGCATGCTTGGTTGTTTAAAGCTGTTTGAGATGAAAGAGGAGAGAATCCAAGTGTCCTTTCACCAGTGGATCAGAGACATCATGCTCAAAATGTGCCCACATCGGCTACAAGCTAAGTTTCAAAGCCAACAAGAAGCTGTAGCATCCATTGATGAAAAAAAGGGATTGGGTCACTTCTCCTGTCCCATGTAAATCCAAGCGGCGACTCTCAGTTCCAAATCCTCTCTCCTCATCCTCAACTTCAGCAGCCATCCATCCAGCCGCACCAACGCGCGCTGTCCAACAGCGCCGACATCTCCACTGAACAAAACGGGGCTGTGAAAAATGCTGCCCATTACAGGCGCAAAAAACACAAGCAATCCAGCTTTAACAGTCAATGGCGCCGACATTCCTCCCAATCAAAATCTGGGCCGGTCCAGGCGTGCTGCCGAGAAGGCGCAACCACCGAGCACAGATTCTTCTCCTTTGACGAATGTCGGGGCCAAAAAAACGCTGAAAACGGTCCACATCGGGTCCACACGCCGAAACAACAAACACCATGTGACAAAACAAAAGACAAAAAAAGCAAGGCTCTTGAAGAGCACTTGCCGAAGGCTGCCTACTCGGGCGCCATTTTGGGGGGGGGGGGGGAAATCTACATTTTATTCAAAACCTAGCCTTGTCGTTTTTTAAAAATCTAAGATATTCTTTGAAACCGGGAACCGGCGTGCGCCTGATGGTTTATTTGCGATTTCCCAGGTGGCGTCGATGCTTGGTTCGTCAAGCGTGCTCTTCTGCGGCATGCTGTCCAAAAACATGGAGGACTTCCCAGCCTTTCAGGCCTTCGCCGTGATCGCCGCCATCATAAGTTGCGTCTGCATGCTCTACACGGGTTTCCGCAGCCACACCCAGTTTGATGACAAAGCTTCAGACGGTTTTGACGACCCCGCCTCACACGGCTCGACGTGTTCGGCCCCCTCACTGAAAACGCTGACGTGGCAAATCCTCATCAACACGGACTTCCGGTTCTTTGTTTTAATGAACTTTTTCCAGGTCTTCATGCTGGCTTTCTTCAGTAATTTTACTCTGATATTTGCCGAGCACTTGATTCCTCCTGATATGCTTTCACCAATGGCCAGGAGCATCATGTACGGCGCGGGATTCATTTGTCCTCAGGTTAGAGCTTAAGCGCTTACAGGATAATTTTTTTTTAATTTAATATCTGAGTGTTATTTTGATTTTAAGATAATTTTACGTCCACCTCAGTTGTTGGTGTTGAGCTGTGACAGACTTCTTCACAGCCTTGGCTACTACAGAATCATCCTGTACACCTTCTACCTGGAGGTCTTGATGGGGGCTTTTATGCTCGCGCTTGGTGCTCAGAATTATCGAATTCTGGCATTATTCCTCACCCTGAATATGTAAGAGAGTCGACTAGTTTTCAACCCCTTTTTTTATTTATTTATGTATTTTTTTATAAATCCATGAAAATGTTTGCCAGCTTGCTCATAAATTGTCGTCTTCTCTACAGGGTCATGGTGCAAGCATCCTTCAGTCTGTTCGGCTTGCCTCTCGCAGATATCATCGACACAGACATGCAGAAATACAAGCGCAGGTAAATAAGAGGCTGCTATACGCCCGGTAGTGTGTTCCACAGGTTATCAGCAAGATTGCTTTGATTTCCTGAAAAGTAATGATTTTGGCAAGGGAAAAAAAAAATCTCATAGCACACCACCAATCAATGTGGTTACAGTGGAAGAGCATTTGATTATTCTGCCTGTCACTATACATAAACCCCAGATTAACTAAATCCAGATGGATCCAAATTGGATCGTTTGCCGTGGAACTGTTGCAACTCGCAGGTTTAAAGGGCCTGGGTCCATCTCTATCGACTTCTTTTCTGTAATAGTTTACCTTGAGTAATCCATATGTTAATGATTCGCAAAGTTAAAATAAAAACTCAATATGTCTGCTTTGGTGGAACTTGCTAACCAATTTATCATTCTTGCGCTTGTACCTACAGTGCTGCACTTTTTAAAAGGGTGTAAAGTTTCTGGTTCATGTAACCCGACTTATTTATCATTTATTTTCTTATGTTTGTTTACTAATATTTAGTCCCACTTGCAATGAAGGAATTTTAATCAATTAATGTAAATTCAAATACAGTCAAACCTCGGTTTTGCGTCCATAATCCGTTCCAGAAGGCTGTTCGAAAACCGAATTGTTCGAAAACCGAAACCACGCTCTTTTTAAAATAAAAATGTTTATTCAACACGTCTGCTCTCAATGGAAAGCAACACGAGGAAGCGTCACTTCCTCGTCGTGTAAGGAAGGCGGGAGGAGTCAAATGGTGCATTCAAGTGCGCTCTGTTTGTTCGAGAACCGAAATTTGTTCGTCATCCGTGGCATAAAAAACTCGAAATTTTGGGTCGAAAACCGAATTGGTCGGGAAACGAGACGTTCGAAAACCGAGGTTTGACTGTCAGCTATTTCAGGGGTGGCCCAGTGAACAGCTGGTTATAACGTCCGCCTCACAGTACAGAGTTCAAATCTGGGCTCCTGCCTTTGTGTGTGGAGTTTGCATGTTCTCCCCATGCCTGCGTGGGTTTTCTCTGGGTACTCCGATTTCCTCCCATATTACAAAAACATGCATGGGAGGGGCGGCCCGGTAGTCCGGTGGTTAGCACGTCGGCTTCACAGTGCAGAGGTACCGGGTTCGATTCCAGCTCCGGCCTCCCTGTGTGGAGTTTGCATGTTCTCCCCGGGCCTGCGTGGGTTTTCTCCGGGTGCTCCGGTTTCCTCCCACATTCCAAAAAACATGCATGGCAGGCTGATTGGGCACTCTAAATTGTCCCTAGGTGTGAGTGTGGGCGCGCATGGTTGTTTGTCTCTGTGTGCCCTGCGATTGGCTGGCAACCAATTCGGGGTGTCCCCTGCCTACTGCCCGAAGACAGCTGGGATAGGCTCCAGCACCCCCCGCGACCCTAGTGAGGATGAAGCGGTTCGGAAAATGGATGGATGGATGCATGGGAGGTTAATTGGACACTATATTGTCTTGAGGTGTGAATGGTTGTTGTTTGTCTAAGTCTAACCCCACCTACTGCACAAAGACGGCTGGGATCTGCTCCACCTAACCCGCGACCCTCGTGGGGATAATCTAATCAGAAAATGGATGGGTGCATACAAATTTCAGTTTATTTTATAAGGCCAACCGATTTAGAACTCATTCTAACTTTTAGTTATTTTTATTTTTTTAACTTACTTAGTTCCTACTTTTTACAAAATTGATTTGGAATTACTCCCTAGTACTTTTTCTACATCATGTTTTGTGAACTCGGTTAAGTGTTGTATTTGATGACATGCTTCCATCCATTTTCCGTTCCGCTTCATCCTCACAAGGGGTGCTGGAGCCTATCCCAGCTGTCTTCGGGCAGCAGGCAGGGGACATCCTGAACCGGTCGCCAGCCAATCTCAGGGCACACAGAGACGAACAACCATCCGCGGTCACACTCGTATCTAGGGACAATTTGGAGTGTTAAATCAGCCTGCCATGCATGTTTTTGGAATGTGGGAGGAAACCGGAGAAAACCCACGCAGGCCCGGGGAGAGCATGCAAACTCCACACAGCAAGGCCGCAGCTGGGATTGAACCCACGACCTCTGCACTGTGAGGTTGATACGCTAATCACTGGACCACACATGCTTCCATATGCAGTTACGCCGTTCTCAAATGACGGTATGGTATGTTTGCAGCACCCCTATCTCATCCATGGTGTTTGGGACCAACGCCCTATTCACCAAACCCGCTCAGTCTCTGGCCCCAATGTTAGTGATTAACATTCTCAACCAGTTTGGCTATGAGCAACTGAAGGATGCTGGAAGCGACGTAAATCCAAGGTAAATACAGCATCTTGCCCCTCCAAGTTTTAAACAAACACTTGAAGCTAATAAGAGTACTTGTGTTTATTGTGATTCTCCCTCGAGTTATGCTTGTTGTGTATTTAATGATGAATTTGCAAGTGTTGGCTATCTGAAAGTTTCACAATGTTTGACCGGAAAACACTACATGCTATAAATCGTACTGCGTTTTCTCACGCAAGTCAAGGTCAATGTCATTGAAAACTTGAAATTGTAGAATTTCACTGGATGTGCTACTGCTGTATAGCAGAAAAAATGCTCAATTTAAACAATTTAAAGGCCAAAGTTCTCACACCGCTGAGCGTCCTCTCCAAAAAAAATCATTTTGTGGCAGTGGAGTTAGAAAGTTAAATTTGGCAGTACAAGACCCTCCCTCGAGCTAAATATCATCAACAAATAAGATTATGTCTGTAGAATTTTTGCCAGAGGGTGGCAATGTTATTCGACCTGAAAGTTACTAAAGGCCAAGAACTTCTTAAATCCACTTGACCGGAACTTTCACAAACAAGTCTCCAAACTTTGGTCTTTGGGTTTGACCAAAAAAAAAAAAATGAACAGTTTGACAACCCAGCCCATAAAAGCAAGTGACTTGAAATTCCTCACACAAGTCCTGCTCATTTTGCCTGTATAATTTTCTCAGATGCTGGTGAAGTTATGAAGCTTGACAGTTAAAACTTCGTAATCACATCCGGTAGAAAACCAAATGAGCAGGTTGCAAGCCCGTTGAGAAACGTTCAGTCCAGTTGACCTGCTGTTGTCTTCTTCTCTGATCAAAACAATGTTGTCTTTTCCTCTGATCAAAACAATGTGTCCCCTAGCGGATATTCCATGAATTGCACCTTATTAAAAATATTCATTCCGTGTCTTTTATGCATTTTTTTTACTTTTAAATAATCCTGCGGGCCGGTTCAAACATCCTTGCGGACCGGCCCGCGGGCCGTATGATTGACACCACTGCTCTATATAAATAAAGCTGTATTGTATTCCTTTAGTGTAGCTCCATCTAGTGGATGCATATAGCAACTGCAGCCCCGATTGTAGCTTCTATTCTATGCGCCTTATAATGCGGTGTGCCCTATATACAAAAAACTTTTTAAAATAGGTCATTCATTGACGGTGCACCTTGTAGCACAGAAAATACGCTACAAATGTGTATCACGAACCATGCGCACAAAGTGAAGCCTGTCTCTTTTGCAGCGCCTTGGAGAGCCTCCACAGCGTCATGTTCTACTTGGTGTGTGTGGTGCCCATGTGCGTGGCTGCCGTTCAGGTCCTGGCTTGGAGGCCCTTCTCCATTCGGAACAGTCACACAGTGGACAGCAAGTACCCTGACAGCTAGAAACAGTTGCGAGGAAGAGGGCTCTTAATCACGGAGAATTGATGGCTATTGTAAATGAATCTATTTTCAAGATAATATATATGATGGGGAACCTGTCATTTATCTTCTTGTGAAGATGTGTGACTCTTAAAAATGATACATATCCAACATTTGAGTTAGATCAAATGTTTGAGAAGAAAACAAAATAAAAGGGTAAGTCTGTTGACTTTTGTGACGGTTGAACCAGTTGGCTTATTAATGAGCCTTATGATTTCCAGTCCAAATCATTCCGTTGATGCTCGCTGACTTCCAATTTGTTCTAAGTTCAAAACAGGACATCAGGTAAACGGAATTCATTCATTCCAAGATCATCTTAAAGCTGTACAAGCAGTGTTTTAGGTAACATTTTAACATTTCAGACTGTCATACAAGCGCCAAGAGAAGTTAACCATTGTATGATAAAAGTCAAATAAAGAGGCCGGACTCGGAAAACAAACGGGAAACAATTTGTTGGAAAGCTGCTTTGGTCGTTTCCGTACAAATGGTTTCGACTTTGTGCATTCAAGCACATGCTAGTTAGTGTACCCGAGCGTCTGCTTGGTATTTCTTGATACGGTTAATTCACTGCGTCGCTCATATTGGTGGGCAGCTTCACCTTCTGTCATGGAAAAAAAAAAACTTGGCGTTAATCCGTTCCATGCTCAATCCTTTTTTTTTTTTTTTTTGTTCTTTCCTTTTCACAGTTTGGGGAAAATCTTGATTTGCAACAGCCGAAATAATTAGGGCATGTTGTACATGCAAGTCAACAGGTTCTGCCGGTTGTTTGTTAGCATTTTAGTGTGTGTGTGTGTGTGTGTTTTCATCCATCCATCCATTTCCGAACCGCTTTATCCTCACTAGGGTCGCGGGGGGTGCCGGAGCCTATCCCAGCTGTCTTCGGGCAGTAGGCGGGGGACACCCTGAATTGGTTGCCAGCCAATCGCAGGGCACACAGAGACGAACAACCATCCACGCTCACACTCATACCTAGGGACAATTTAGAGTGCACAATCAGCCTGCCATGCATGTTTTTGGAACGTGGGAGGAAACCGGAGCACCCGGAGAAAACCCACGCAGGCCCGGGGAGAACATGCAAACTCCACACAGGGAGGCCGGAGCTGGATTTGAACCCGGTACCTCAGCACTGTGAAGCCGACGTGCTAACCACTGGACTACCGGGCCGCCGTGTGTTTTCATAAACTGTTTAATCGTATCCATTTACTGTACTTGTCTCGCTCAGAAAAATGCGACTAAACAACTACTGTATTTCGATATTTGAAATGATTCAATTTTTATAAGGACTGTAAGCAAATGCTGATTTTTATTGTTTTCTATGCCTTGGTTGTGCCTAATGAGGGTTTCCCAGTGTGCCTTGTACACTTAGTCCATTGCGGTTCCGTACTGGATAATAATGTAATGTAATGTGCCTTGTTTGACATGTAGAATGATCAACTGTCCGGCCAAAAGACGAGCACAAGTTGGGTTTAGTCTTTTATTAAAAAATAGGTTACTCTTCACGTCTTTGCTTGCGGTTCTCCCTGACAGTGGTACTCTATTCTTGCTGACATATGCACAATAAAGTCTACAAGTATGAGGTTTTTCAAAAGAAAAATCAAAATATGCGATTGAAACATTAGCTTCCAGCTTTAACTTCAAATGTTATGTCTCCATTTTTTTTTTTTTTTGGAGAGAAGTGAAAATGAAACTTTTGTCCTCAGCAATTATCAAATATAAACACGAGACTTCCTCTTAGATTTTATGTTAATGGCAGACTGGCGCCAATTCTCCCATGTTTTGCAACTTCTCTATTAAGGTGTCATATTCGCGTACGAAAGTGAAATTAGAGAGTCTGCCTCTACTTTCTGTCTTGCCACACCCACTAATTCTCATGACATCTCCCAGCCCTAGAAATGATAATAATACATTTTATTTGTGGGCGCCTCTCTAAGAACTCAAGGGCACCTTACAACAAGCAGTTAAAAAACACAAATACAGTGTTTAAAAACAACATCAAATAAAATAAAACAAAATAGAGACAATGGATTTATGGTCAGAGTGAATAAGCTTGTCTAACCAGATGTGTTTTGAGGCTGGATTTGAAATGTGTTCATGAGTCTGTGTTACGAAGGTCAGCGGGGAGTGTGTGTTCCAGAGCTGGGGAGCAGAGCGACTGAAATGCATTGTTAATGTTATTTTCGTCTCCAGTCCAATGCAGATCGATAGAAATACTGTACAGCACGCGCCGCCTTCTTATACATTTTGATAAATGTCATCAGGTGCATGATTTAACTCGGCAGCTGTAACCTGCGAAACAGAACGGCACGAAAAAGTCGCATTAGAATAATGTGCATAACTCGCATGCTTGACACAAGAAAAGTGTACCTCAAGCGTCGCCGGGTTTCTTTTCGCCGTCTGCTTGCTTCTCTTCACATCCCGTCTGTGGTGCATCTCTTGCAGCACGTCGCGGAATATCCTGCTTTTGTTTGTGTTTTTCTGCTTCACAGCCAAAGGAAATAAATGCGTGATGAGGTGCCTTTTATTGCGCTTAAGTCACATGTACACTGGAGAGCTCATCTCCAGACTTTTTTGTTTGTTTGTTTTGGTGTCTTCTAATGCACTTGATTCAAATGAAACATCTAAAACAGGCTGGAGAGGGTCTCTCGAGGAACACATTTGGCACCAACAGAGTTGAATGAAGCTCCCATGCTAGGCCTGGTTCCGGCTTTGGAGTCAGTGTTTGGAATTTGCTCTTTGAAATAAATGACTTAATTCATTCATAAATATTTGTTAACGCTGTCAACAAATTCACCATTCCATCTCTTGAACTAAAAACATACAAAAGAGCATGTTATTGTCATACACACTGCCCAATAAAGGGGGAGTTTGCACTAATTAAAACAAAAAGCCAAAGTATGTTCATAGAATAATCTTTAGAGAAAAAAAAAGTTATTTAGCCCCATTTTCTGTCTGTAATTTGACTTATGAGAAATCAGCATGCATGAGGAAAACCAGAGGCAGAAAGTGTAATGACTGGTCAGTGATGTCAATCATTTGCTGTATCACTCCCAGGAAAAGTCATAGCATAGCATAGCATAGCATAGCACACCCCAGCAACCTCTCATTGACCTGTTAGCTTGGGCTTCCGGATTTTTCTTGAAACTGTTAGAATGTCCAAACTGGGCAAATGGGCAGAGCAGCAACATGCCAAGCAAGGAAACTTGGATCGGCCGAGGATTCACAGGCGTTGCGGAATTTGCGATATTTGTGCTCAACGTTAAATTCATGAACACTTTCTGATTTGTAATTGATTGTCCACCCTATCCCGACTCCCCAAGAAAACACTTAAAAATGAGTGTGAGAGTAACAGTATGTTACGAATACTGGAAGTCATGCTAACAACGGCTGTGGCAAACAGTGGCTTGTTTACAGTGCTAATGCTAGTTTAGTAATGCTAGCTTAGTATTGCTAGCGCTGCTGTTTTATTGAAGCTGGACAGTATTCTCTGGGACATTTTATCACAACTAGGCACTTTAATACTTGAATGCCATGATGAATGGGCATTTTCGAGAATTTTAAAACCGCGAACTGTAACAATAAATTGTTGGTGGATGAAACGTGTGGCTTAGTTTTTGAACAGCTATAGGCGGCGAGTGTTAGATCCTGGGAAATAAATATGCTTCGCATCACACGACGGACCACCTCCAGATTATAATTTGTCAAACTAACATATTTTCGTTGCATGCACGCTGTTTTACTCTGACCGACTGGGTTCCTCATCTGCTCTGGGACTGCTGTGGCAAACGAGACCTTAAAAATCTGTCGGGCAATCACGCCTGCCATGCTTGCTCACCCGTTTCCCTCCCCCTGCACATTATCTCACTACCATCCTGTTGTGTCCATCGCCGCGGCCGCTGTGAACATCTTGCAAATGTCGCCTTAGTGAAAAGAAGTGGTGGTGTAACGCAAACATTGCTTCCTGTTCTGTTTCTTTCCCCCCTTAAGACCTTTACTCTGAATTATTCACACATGAAAGCTCCCAAATGACAAACACGTAAAAATAGAAAAGAACTGACCTCGTCACTTTTGGAGATTTGTCTACAGTTGCATATGTTAAGGCCATACTGAAATCCACACAGACACATGAGGTTACAAATTGTGTATTTGTTCTGTCAGAACGTCAAAAGCTACTTACTGTGGAGTGTAAGTTACCTTCTTTTGAATGATAAGCGTCACTATTGCCGAGCTGTAGAGGGCCAAGACGACGAATGTTAACCACAACAGAACATGACCCACCATGAGTTTTGTCTTTTCTGCAAGTATAAGGAAACTTATTTGATCACTTCTGCATAAGGGGGGGAAACCCAACTTTGGGCAAGATGGCGTGTGATACTGTACTTGATGGATCCGTGTTTTAACAACAAACGACCCCCCCCCCCCCCTCCTCCTCAATGTCCACATCTTATGAGTGTCACGAAAATCGATTTCAACTAGAAAATTGGTTTTGATTTGGTACATGTGAGTGCATTGAATCGAAGCAAAATCAAATTGATCCCGCTTTAAGAGGTATAGTTCTTGAATCAGATTGAAGCCCATATATCGAGATACTATCAAAACTCACACACACACACTCAAATATATATATATATATATATATATAAAATGTGTGTGTGTGTGTATGTTGCATGTACAGTATCTAATAGAAAAACGATTTCCTTTTTAAAAAATCGGATGAATCAATAAACAGATTGGATTGAATTTAATTGAGTTGAATTGAATACAACTTTATTGTCAAATGTGCTGTATGTATGTGTAACATACAGCACAGATGAAATTTCTTCCCCCTCAACAGATGAATTGATCATTAAAATAATTGTTAGTTGCAACCCTAAAGGAATGTTACTTTTTTTTTTTTTTTTTAACTTCCTTACCCTTTACAACAAGAGTCGTTCCCAGTCCGACATGCTGAGCGCCAGGTGCCGGTTCTCCCCACGACGTGGCGGCACACAAGTAAATCCCGCTGTCGTTGGCGTTCAGGGACATAATTTGTAAAGTGGCCCCGTGTAAGATGTACTTGTGATGGTTGTGTGCCAAGTTGAGACGGCCGTGCGATCTGCGCTCAAAAGCGAACCACCTGTAGTGGAGCCTTTCGGATGAGCAGTTGGGGTGGACGCTGCACGGGATCACGGCCTCTTGTCCCAGTTCGCGCCAAATGACGGGCCTTGGCTGTAACAGGCAGCCGTCGGGTTGTGCCATTCCTGATGGAATACATGGACACATTCAAATATGGTCAGTAAAAGAGATAAGTGTGTATGATATGTGTGTAAAGGTCAAGCCCATACCTTTTGGTGGCAGCCAGGTGAGAGAAATGAGAGAAAGCCAAAACAATGGCACCATGTCGGTGGACTAACGGTGAATGATCTCATGATGGTGTGAACCAGGCGATGGAAATGGTAAATTCCACTTACTCAACACCGCTGGCTTCCTTCCTCTTTCCTCCCAGGCCGCATGTCTTTGCAACATAACTGACATGATGCTGGATCGCACTGCCCAAATGTAATGCGTAAATTCATTCACCTGTTCTTGGAAGGTAGAAGAAGGGATAGCCCAATTAACAGTCAAATATATTCTATTTCTTAATATGCAATGTGAAAAAAAAATTACAATTGTATCGCAAATCAACTTTCCTCAGTGAAATGACTAGAAATTACATTAATCTCTTCAGTCTCCCGCAAAAAAGATTTTGTAATGTATTGTACTTTATATTTGAATTTTATGTTTTGTTTTTAAAATGTAAAGAATCAAATGGTTTGTTCATCAGAATTCCTTGTGACGGTATGGCTCCTTCTGCTGTGCACGCCTTGGCCACTTGGGGGCAATATGATACAGATACAGTACATCCAAAGAAGAGTTTCACAACTAAACTCCGGAAACTGTGCAGAGATTGGTCCTTTTTTGCAAAGCATAAAGAATATAGTTAGATTGTCTGTTTTGTGTTCACTTAAAAGGTCATAACACCCCTACACTGGTGCTCTTCATTATATTTGTTAGCATTACCAGTAAGCTAATTGGACTCTCCTAAGGCAAAGCTTCATGATTGTTTTAATTACCTAATGTGTAATTCTCATTGATTTTTATTTAGTTTGACTTTAAACTTAAAATGTGAGGAGCAATAAATAGTTTGTTTTAAAGTGCTGCTTGTTCTGAAGTGAGTTGTGTCGAGTTCACAGCGGAATGACGGATCTTATCTTGAAAAACTTGTATATCAGGGCACTAGTATGACATTTACTTGAAGACTTAAATTTGAATTGACTGCATGTTGACGAATTAAGTCATGTGTATGGAATATTCATCCATCCATCCATTTTCTGATCTACTTATCCTCACAAGAGTCACGGGGCGTGCCGGAGCCCAACCCAGCTGTCTTTGGGCAGTAGGCGGGGGACACCTGAACTGGTTGCCAGCCAATCGCAGGGCACACATAGACCAACCACCATTTGCGCTCACAATCACACCTAGGGACAGGACAATGTTTTTGTTTTTTTTTGTTTTTCGGAATGTGTTTTTTTTTAATGACAGAAAAAAATATATTTAAAAAAATACTTTCTGAAAAAAATATTTAATGAAACAGAAAATTCAAAAAACATATATTCAAAACAATAAAACAGTTTTTGAATGAAATACGCTCCCGTACTAAAAAGGGAGATATTTCACTTTCATTTCAGTTTGACTGGTCCCTGGTCCCACCCGGGTGTCAGGTCACTCACTTAGTTCCTGGGCGTCGCTTGTTGCCTTGTCAGTCAAACATCCTGTCCAATTGCAAATCGTTTTCGTGTTGTGTCTACGCCCCCTTCCACGTCGACCTGCACACTCGCCATATTCTCAAGCCGGAGTGCACCGCGCGATCCGTTTGCTTGCTCAGTGAAACGGGACAATTCGGGCTCGCCAGAGGTCACAAAAGGAGACTGTCGACTTTTTAGAGGAGGAAGTCAATTGAAGTTGACGTTTCGGCCGTAAACTTTGCCACCATGAACGTGTTCCGCCTGACAGGAGACCTTTCCCACTTGGCAGCCATCATCATCCTGCTCCTGAAGATATGGAAAAGCAGGTCGTGCGCAGGTGAGTTCAAACCACGTTGGATCTATATATTTTATCATAAAAAGTAGCATAATGATCAGGTGCAGCAGGTGAAAAGGGATCCCCTACTTGATTCGCTTGTTTAGCTAGCTGCTAACTAAGCTAGGGACCCACCATTCATTCATGTGAGGAAATGACTTGCACGCTCGACATGCACAACATCATCACTAAAACTGAACATTAACTTTAATCATTGTTTTAATGATGTTAATGTACATGTACTTTATATATTGATTAATAAGCGTTGAACTCGCTGGAGCAAACACATTTGCTAACCCGCGATTACTACGTGGCTACTGTTTTCATAATTTTTGAAGTCGAATGTATACATAATTGTATAAGTTACAGGTCTACACTTTCTAATATTGCATCTTGTGCTGCTGTTTTTTTTTTCTTTAATTACATTCTCTACACAAGCCTATCGTTTGAAGTTCGATATTCGATTTTTTTTGTCTGGCGTCTGACGTGGCGGTCTCGAAGGTGCTACGGAAGTAGCTAGCAGCCTAGTCTAACACGCCACCTCGCTCTTTACGTTGTCAATAAACGAACGACGTTGATTTCTAATCAGCCAGAGAAGTTCACAGTGTGCTATTTGGTTGCACCATAACATATAATTGTTGTTGAAAATGGGCTTCTGATTTCTGACCTCAAGTAATTTATTTTAAAGAAGTCTCACACAATATATCGTCGGATATTCAGCATGATTGCCCAAGTCGTTTTTCAATCTTCAATACACCATTTTTAGAACTCACGTTGGTCTTTTTTTAAATTGGGTCTTTTTCCTTTCGCTTACTTACTCATTTTGAGGTTTTTGTTTATCTATCTATCTTTCCTTCAATCTATCCATCCCCCCACTCAATAACTAAAAAATGATTTTTCTCGTCTTCCAAAATATTGAAAAATGACCCACGCAATTAATTATGACATGTGGCCGACGATATACAAAACCCGGTGGGTTTATTTATTGTGTTATCCCTTTTTGGAAGGTAGGTGTCTTATCAGCATCCCTCTCCTGGTAACCCTGCTAATTTTTGGCTTCAGGTGGGTTCTTTTAACAAAGGGTGCCACCACGATACATGCCAACACCAGAGACACATTAGGGCATGAAACCTCACCGTTACTCCATTTGAAGCCCCTTTTCAAAGCATGATGAGCCAAAATCAAGATCCACGAAAGGGTGCACTGAGGAGTCTGGACTGTGGTCATTATTACATCACTAATTCCATGAAATGGCGCTGCTCATGAAGTGTTTTTTTGAATGACTTTCCAATCACTGCAGTTAACTCTTGTCTTACCATGTACAATGATAGTCAACATAATTGTGCTTGTTTGCGAAGGTATCTCTGGAAAGAGTCAAATCCTCTTTGCGATTGTGTTCACGACACGCTACTTGGACCTGCTCACCTCCTTCATCTCGCTCTACAACACGTGCATGAAGGTAAGGCGCACAAACGGTCCGTTATTGTTTGCAAACAATGGGCGGCAGGTACAAAGTGACTGAGTACTGCTGATATGAACAGAAAACAATGACAAACTCTTTTGTTTCCTGGTTTCCAGCAATCTAGGCTAAGGTGTGCCAGCGTGCACTAGAGCTAATTCTACGCTTCGCCTCTCTAGGTGATCTACATCGGCTGCGCGTACGCCACCGTCTACCTGATCTACGCCAAGTTCCGGGCCACCTATGACGGCAATCACGACAGCTTCAGGGTGGAGTTCCTGGTGGTCCCTGTCGGGGGTCTGTCTGTGCTCATCAATCATGACTTTTCCCCCCTTGAGGTATGTTTCTGTGGGAGTGCAATACAGTTTTTGTTTTTTTAACATATACATATAACAAGTCATCTGCAGAATAAATTGTATATTTGGGGGCGCTAATATAACACTCCTTTAATATTAGACAGTGCTTTGGCCTGAACATGAAACCAGCAAATATCAGAGGATCGGTTCCCCTCCAACAATGACAATCTGAGAATAGTGAATCGCAAGTGTGCGTGGAACACGTGTATCTCTATGGGTGTTATGTGTGTGTTTTCAGATCCTGTGGACGTTCTCCATCTACCTGGAGTCTGTGGCCATCCTGCCACAGCTCTTCATGATCAGCAAGACGGGCGAGGCGGAGACCATCACCACCCACTACCTGTTCTGCCTGGGCCTGTACCGAACCCTCTACCTCTTCAACTGGATCTGGCGCTTCTACTTTGAGGGCTTCTTTGACATGATCGCCATCGTCGCCGGCGTGGTCCAGACGGTCCTCTACTGCGACTTCTTCTACCTTTATGTCACCAAAGGTTGGTTTTCCCACCCTTACCGCCTCCATTGTTAATAAGTGCATCACTGACAAAAAGTCACTCAGAAAATAATAACAATAATTTCCTCATACGTTATATCTTGGGGAACATACAGCCTGTTTGGGGGGGAAAAAAATCTTATGATGATCAGCGGTCATAATGTTTCCTGATTATTTCTTGGGGGGGGGGGCAATTTTACATAATTGAAGTTGCGATTTGAAGAAACAAATTGTCAACCTTTTTAAAACAATGGCCTAGTTTATGTTTTCATACACCCCAATTTTTTAAATTTGACTTAACATCTCCTCATGATGATTGGCCACCGCTGCTAAAATCAACTCCATCCTCAGTTAAATGGGTCATTCAATTCAACTCCTGAAATGAAAATATTAATAAAAACAATATAATCATTTCTGAAAAAATCAGGGGGGAACCATATGGGCCATTATTTTTAGAAGGTGACTTTTTTTTCAACTAAAAAAAAAAGACTAAGTAGTATGAGATTAAAATATAATGGAACTAAACCGGTAATCTTCTTCATTGAAGTAAGTACAAGAAAAATGTGATATGATAAAGTCTGAAGGAAAAATATGGAATATTTTGGGAGCAAATTGAATAAAAAAGGGGGCCATTACAAAATAATTTTAGAAGAACAAACTAAAAAATATGTGATTAAAACAATAATTTTAAAGCATCAACATCAAAGTATTACAAGATCAGAGAAGTTGTCATTTCAGAAGAGTCTGAATGTCATGAGATTAAAGTGCTAGTTCTAAAATTTATACATAAACTTTTAATTTTATAAAAATAAATATTTATTTGCACTATTGTGCAAGTTAGCACATTTTCTTGGAGTTTTTACATCTTTATATGGTGGTTAAAAGTAAAAAAATATAATTTAGGTTCAACCATTTTCACATACTTTGCACTCCTGATGCTACAGCATGATTCACGTTATTAAAAAAAAAATCCAATTTGACTGTGTAATACAACTAATTAATTCTTGAAATATTATGTCGTCCTGTTAAAAAAAAAAAAGACAGGTTATGCAAAAATATACAAACTCAATATTTTTGGACAGTATACAAACTCAATATTTTTGGACATTCTGATGTGTTTGTTTTCCATGAGTGGGCTTGAATTTATGTTCTACAAAATGGTCAACCAAAATGGATGGCACATTTTATGTCGGGATTCAAGGGACAGAGTGTAAAAATGTGTTGATTTTTCACAAAGAAAAAAACCCCACAATTGATTTCAATAATATGCAAATAAATATATGTTCTATCTCATCAATGTAATTTAAAAAAAAATGTAATTCTCGGTAAAGTATTGTAATGGCTAATTATATTACATAGGGCCCACCTCATCTCACAGGATGCGGCCATGTTTCGCCGCCATCTTTATGATACGGATAGTCCGAAGGAGACAAATTTAGCCCATCTAGTTCCTCAATATGATGACTACAGCACGTGTAACAACTGCCAGGATTTTACTGCGTGTCTTGAGGGACAAAAGGGAAGTCGTTTGGGATGCCCTTTTGCTCGCACCTCTGCAGAAATTGGTGGTATAGACATGCCAAGTATCGTCTCTCAGCGGCACGTGCGCTTGCTTCAAAATGCAAGCGCTTCCAGTTTATTGTGGTGCATTCTATCAGTTCAGCACTAGGGGACGCCACATTCCACACTATCTTTTAAGAATCAATTATCATTTTAGTGAGGAGGGAGAATAAGTCCCCAAAGTCTTGTCAGAGTTACGCCGTGGCGGATCCAGGCTGTCAGCAGGTCGAGGTTCTTGTGTGGTTAGGATTTTCGGCACAGATTGACCTCTGTTCTTCTGAAAAGCCACCGACCGCAGACGCCACAAAGACAACGTTGTACGGGCAAGAGGCGTAATTAATGAAAAGGGAATTGGCGTGTCCAAATCCAACCGCTCTCAACTGAGACGCTCGTGTTTCTGTCGGCCCGGTGACGTCAAGAAAGAAATTGCTGTGTCGTATCATAGAAATGTGACATTTCCCAACAAAATGCTTCTCACGTAGAACGCAAAGACATACTGTAACTTGCAATTCTTTGCTCGGAGCATGTGAAAAAGTAAAATGCAATAGAAAAACGATGAAGTCATAGAAACACAAAAATCAAGTCATAGTATGATTATAATTTTAACCGAAAAGGGGCTTCCTGTAAAAAAATAAAATAAATAAAAAGTAAAAAATAATATATATAATATATATATATATACTTTTTTAAATTTAATTTGTAATTTTTTTAAATATTGCAACGTTTCAAAGTGAAGAAAAGTCTAATATTAAGCGGATATGAGAAAATAATGTCATGAAAAATAAATAGGAATTTGAAGTGTAAATATTAAGCGTTCCAAAAATGTAGTTTGTAATGGTGTGACGAGAAAAAAAAATTAATTTCTGACTTTTAATCTTGTATTATTGTGACACTTTTTTGGGGTGACATTAGGACTTTTTCTGCCACATGACAACTTGAGTTGAAAAAATTTGTAATATTATGCGTAGTGGTGCACTGATACCAGGATTGTTCATGGTACTTGGATTTAAAAAAAAAAAAAAAAAGCTCTGATACTAAACCAGAAACTCGTGATCTGGATCACTTGCAAACCACTGTATAGTTTCATGTGATCACAAGAAAATCATCGCAACCTTTTTCAAAATGCTTCTTTTAATAATTCGCCTCCCGCTTGCATACTTTGTGTCTTGCTTTCAGTGTTGAAAGGCAAAAAGCTGAGCCTTCCGGCGTAAGACCCACGCGGAGTCCCCGTCGGCGGACCTGACCCGCCTGCGCCGAGATAACACCTCACGGCGCGGCGAGTCGACCGCCATTAAGACGGGGGGAAAAAAACAAAACAAACACTTGAGAGTCTTCTCGCTGGCCGACGGCCGGCGGCGCACGGCAACCAACGCCGGAGCTGAACAAAACGTCGCTCCAACAAGTTCACCATCACATTTGTATGTTCAAAGTTCTTGCCTTAAACTTCGTTTTCATTACTGGCCCAGTTAGGAGAAAAGGCTTTTTTTTTTTTCTCCTTGCTCTTGCTCTCTCTTTTCTCTTTCTCTCAACACGTGAGGTGCATACACTTTATTTTTGCCATGTCCATTTTTTTTTTTTTTTTTAACAAAACTCACAAATAGGGCGACTCTCGGTAAGGAAATGCACAAATGTACAGTCTTACTAAAGCAAAAACAAACAAAAAAAAGTGTACGAGTGCCTCATTGACAACCACATCCTCCTGCTCACTGTATTTTTCTTTCTCTTTTTTATGCATATTAGTTCCTACATTTCTCCTCTCTGACAACTATTTTAAAGCCCATCAAATAGGTTTCCAATTGAAAGAAAAGTCCAAATCTTTTTTAGGAAGACAGAGTTAAAGAGTTGGCTAAACGCCAGGCATCGTGTTGTTTTCGTTGTCACCACTTTTCTTGTCTGAATTGCGATCACGGTGTTTTGAAAGTGTCAAATTGTCTCATCGCTCTGATGAACAGCTGAAGAGAAACGCTGTCAAAATGGAATTGCAGTTGGCTACTCCTCCAGGGTTGGGATGCTTTTTGAATGATTACTTTTTAAACTTTTTTTTTTTTGCATGATATCACCTCCATTAAAGATTTTATGAGAATCGCCACTGAGTGTTAGGATGGATTTATTGATGGCACAAATACACTAACTTGGAAATGTCAGGAATCAAATGTCAATTATAACCTTGATAACTAAGTTTGGTCCTGTCCATTATCTTTAAGTTAAAATAATTAACTTAAATAATCACCCTTATGATGTCACAACTTTATTGCATCACAATTTAGGGTTTCAAGGTAGAGAATTTATAGTTGCAAGGTAGTGTTTTAGACTACGGTAAAAGTTTTGAAATTGGGTGTTTCAAAGCAAGGGGTAGGGTTTCAAAATAGGGTTTTTAAATTAGGGTTAGGGTTTCAAAGTTTTCTTATGAGGAATTGCTGTTAGGGTTTCAAATGCGGGCTTTAAGATCTGGGTTGGATTTGAATTTTGGGTTTTAAACTATGTAGGGTTTTAAACTACTGAAAATTTCAAGGTATGGTTTTAACCAGGGTTAGGATCTGAAAGTTGGATTAAACATGTTTCAAAGTAGAATTTTAAACTAGGTTTCAAGGTAGGGTTTTAAACCAGGGCGAGTATTTGAAATTTGGGTTTTGAACTATGGTTAGTAATTCAAATAAGGTCTTTTATTGACGGTTAAGGTTTGAAATTAGGGATTTAAACTAAGGCTAGGGTTTCACAGTCAGATTTTAAACGAGTTGGGGTTTCAAAATAGGATTTGAAACTCTGGTTGGGGTTTTAAACTTGGGTTTGGTTTTCAAGGTAGGGATTGTAAACCAGGGTTAGGGTTTCACATAGGGTTTGAAATGAGGGTGTTTAAAATAGGGTCAGTTTCAAAGGAGTATATCAAATTTGGGTTGGGTTTCAGGGTAGGGTTTTAACCAAGGTTGCAGGATTCGGTTTCGAACTAGCGTTAGGGTTTAAAACAAGGGTTAGTAGTTCAAAGTAGGATTTTAAACTCAGGTCAGGGTTTCGAAGTAGGGATTTAAACTAGGATTAAAATGTTGAAATTAGGGGTTTGAAACTACCGTTAGTTTCAAAATAGGGTTTTTTAAGTAGGGTTAGATTTTCAAAGCAAAAAAAAATCTGGCAGAATGAGCAAATAAAATTGACAATTTTAAAATGTTTATTTTTTTTTTTTTTAAATCAAAACAGAGTCAACGCTCAATTTGATGCCTTTTTTTTCATTTCATCTTCATGGTTTGACCTTTTTGTATCCTGACTATAGATTACAAAAATAAACGATCGGGGAGCCAAAAAAACCCAACAAACTGCATTAAGGGTTTTCATCAAAAATTTATTAAAAACATCATTCACGGTGGCGACGTTATTGTGTTGTGTCGTGCATCACATCGTCCTCGTTGTCCTTCCCGCGCTCTTTCACCATCTGTGGACACAAACAGCAAAGGAACACGTTCTTTTTGGAGACACAGTGCGAGTACTGGTGCTCATTTGAGTACTTGCCAGTACCAATGCTTCATAATGCCATCACCTCATGCAACTGTGATGGAAATTTGTTTTTCCACCAACACAAAAGCCAAACTTGACCAAAGCTGCAATTGTGGCCTGAACATCCAACAAATGCTGAGAAGGAGCAGAGGGTTACTCTCTCTCGCGCTCTCTCTCCCTCCTCCCTCTCTCCCCCTCCCAATTTGATTTGAGATTTCATGTGCTGTACCCTTACTAGGTGCGGGTAATAGAAGTTGAGGATGTTGGAGATGGCGAGGTAAAAGGCGGCCATCACAGATGACACCACAATGGAGAAGGCGGCCAAGCCCGTCAGGGTGCACAGCAGACTCAAGGCGCCAACAAACAGCAGGAAGCCTAAACAGAAATTACATTAACAAAGACAACTTTTAAAATGTTAATTAAAACAACAGCAATAACAAAAAAAAACAAAATGCTACGGGTTCAATTCCGGGCTCCCCGTGTGGAGTTTGCATGTTCTCCTGGTCCTGTGTGGGTTTTCTCCGGGTATTCCGGTTTCCGCCTACATTACAAAAATATGCATGGCAGGCTGATTGAACACTCAAAATTTTCCCTCGGTGTGAATGTGAGCGCGTTTGGTTATTCGTCTCTGTGTGCCCTGCGATTGGCTGGCTACCGGTTCAGGGTGTCCCCCGCCTACTGTCCGAAGATGGCTGGGATCGGCTCCAGCACCCCCTTTGTGAGGATAAGCGGATCGGAAAATGAATGAATGAATGAAATCAAAATGAAATTTACAACAAAAAAAAACCAAGTAACCTTTTAAAAATAAAAATTCAATAAAAATAAGCAATTATATTTGAAAGAAATCATTTAAAATCAACATGAAAATGAAATAAAAAGATGAAAAAAATCACATCAAATTTAAATAAAATAAACACATAAAAACACAAACAGGTATGTAAAAATCATATATATTTTTTTCCCAGCCAATGGCCACTTCAAAGAAACCAAGAATTTATTAAAAACATCATTCACGGTTACCTTCAAAGAAAAGAAAGCCGATAGCTGACATGATGATGGTGACAACAGCAAAAAGCACAAAGAGTCCAACGGGCACAGCCGCCGAGGCGCAGAAGAAGATGACGGCCAGCGCCACCACCGGGTGGCCGCTCAGGTACTGCGCCGCCCTCGAAGTCATCAGCAGGCTCACCTGGTGGTCGGGTTCAAATGTCAACGCCAACGACAAACTGTCAAGTGCCGCACGTCACGATGTTGCTTGGGAAGAATATCCAAAGTAAGCTGCTGGCACTCCAACGCTTTACTCAATTTTGGCCAATCAAACTGAGCCAGGCCATCACATGACCACAGAGAAACCATTTCTCAAGTTTTCAAAGTGGCTCGTTTACGGGAAATGACAGCCGAACCTCACATTCCATCTCTGTGTTAATTTTTACACAAGATGGAAAAAGTTTTCCATAATTCAGCCTACAGGATGTCCAACTTGAGAAATTCCCGTTTTCTGCCTCGTGAGTCTATTGCATTGTTATCGAGCGTAAACAAATGCAGTTGATCAATTTGCCTGCATTTGCTATTTTATTACTATTATGTTTAGCGTTAGGGCGGCACGGTACAGAGGTGCAGGGTTCGATTCCGGCTGCGGCCTCCCTGTGTGGAGTTTGCATGTTCTCCCCGTGCCTGGGTGGGTTTTCTCCGGGTACTCCAGTTCCCTTCCACATTCCAAAAACATGCACTGTAGGTTTGTAGCGACGCCACTCGAGTGAAGCGCGACTCAGCAGTCGATAGTCCGTTGCTCTCCGCTGTGCGTGCATCAGCGCGGACGTGAACGGTGAATGCACACACGTCTTTTGGCTTCAACCAATCAGGGCTGACGCAACGGACGTTACACATCAAAGAGCTTTGATCTCTTTCAACAGCTCGGCTAGTCTAGCCACGACGAACAGCTAAGCTAGTGGAGTAGTTGAGACGACACCACGCTCGAGGTCGGACGGACACGCTCTCTTTCAATCTGTATATTTCTCCCGGTGCTGTGTGGGTTTTCTCCGGGTATTCCGGTTTCCTCCCACATTACAAAAATATGCATGGCAGGCTGATTGAACACTCTAAATTCTCCCTAGGTGTGAGTGAGAGCGTGGATGGTTGTTCGTTTCTGTGTGGCCTGCGATTGGCTGGCAACCGGTTCAGGGTGTCCCCCGCCTACTGCCCGAAGACAGCTGGGATAGGCTCCTAGTGAGGATAAAGCGGTTCGGAAAATGAATCAGGATGAATGGTCATGATGAATTCATTGTTTTAGTTAAAAATAATGAGGTTTGGGTAATACAGTAAACATTCCCATCCCCGGAATTCTGCCTTTAATGCATTAACATTTTGACTACGATATTACATGTTACCGGAACTACGTAAGCGGAAATTTAACCCGGATGGAGACGTCATGCAGCGGGAGCTTAAATACACGCAACGCTCCACCCGATACGCGGAAAGACACCAACGGAGACACCTTTTCACTTCGCATTTTTTGATAATCAGATTCGAAACGACGACGTGTAAGTGAGTTTTTATTGGCGTGCACTGTAATTGCGAACGATTTCTAACTTTATTCACTTACGTCCTGTTGATCGCGGCACGAGCTTAAAAAGCAACGCCCACTTGGAGAAGATTGTTTGCTTCGCCGTTTATGTCATCTTCGACGACTATGTGTCAGTGACTTTTTATTGGCGTGCGTTTTACTGTAATTGCGAACGATTTTAACTTTATTTACTTTCGTCCTGTAGATCATGGCATTAGACTCATTTTTTCCCAAGACAAAAAAATCAACATTAAAATACTGTACATACTATACTGTGTTGTGGTTTTTTAAATCTACACCTGTACTGTATACTGTACTGCTGTTTTTGTTATATAAACAGGGACAGTATACGACACATGCAGTTTTCAACATACTTGTTCATAAAGGACATGTACCATGCTCATTTCCCAAAAGAGGAATTTCTGTTATAAGGACAGTTTGGACAGCGCAAACATGAGTCCGTACTAGAGAATATTTACTGTATTGCTGCTTTTGCACATTCCCATTTTATATATTTTTATACATTCACGCACTGCTTACTGACCACTTACTCAGTATTTGAATGTTTTTTTTAACTGACTACTTACTTGAGTACAATTTTTGGCCATTCTACCACATCGTGTTATTTAAGTACTAATGGTTACGATGTGTGTGTGTGTGTGTGTGTGTGTGTGTGTGTGTGTGTGTGTGTGTGTGTGTGTGTGTGTGTGTGTGTGTGTATACTCCTTACCTTGGGGTTATTGTAGACTTGGTTGGACACTGAGCTCAAGCCTTCCCACATGGCACTGCCACCGCTTCCGCTCGGCTGCATCGCCACTCACAAACGCAACTTGTCAAATCCCAAAGCAAAACTTCCAATACTGCCTGTTACCAGTGGGGGCGGGGAGGGGGAAGCTAATTCAAGGTTACAACAAGCTCATAACGACCAATTGAACGTACTTGGACGAAGTTGTCACATACACAACTGAAGTTTAAAAAAAACCAACTTCCTTTAGTACGGCAAGTTGCGCCAGAAGAATGTTGAGCACTCCAGTCCGAGCGCACCCTCTTATGCTCTTTCTTCTTCTTCCTCCTCCTCCTCCTCCTCCTCCTCCTTCTCTTTCCCCCTCCTCCGGCTTCCTCTGATTGCAGTCGAATAGGCCTTTGCTGCCATCTGCTGGATGCTTCTTGGAAGCGTTTCAAACGGTGTTTGAAGGGGACAGCACGTAGCCAACAGGGGATGGGATAATGTTATTTCCGAGGAGCGATGTTGAAGTGAACGCTTTAAATGTCTACATTTATAGACAGATTTCCAGAAATGTTCGCGTAGTACTGCTTTTGATACGGCCGTTGTTGTGCCAATTGTTCTTTTGTCTCTTCTCTGTTCGCATGTACAGTATCACCAACTATTAATAATAGCATAATGAATTGATTATTTCAGGGGTGTATGGGAAACTGGAAGCATGAATTACATATACAGTCCAACAACGGTTTTCGAACGTCTCGGTTCTCGACCAATTCGGTTTTCGACCAAAGATTTTGAGCTTTTTATGCCTCGGATGACGAACAAATTTCGGTTCTCCAACAAACTGAGCGCACTTGAATGCACCATTTCACTCCTCTCGCCTTCCTTACACAGGAAGTGACGCTTCCTCGGGTAGACGAGGAAGTGACGCTTCCCCACGTTGCTTTCAATTGTGAGCAGACGTGTTCAATAAACATTTTCATTTTAAAAAGAGCGTGGTTTAGGTTTTCGAACAATTCGGTTTTTCGAACAGCCTTCTGGAACGGATTATGGACGAAAACCGAGGTTTGACTGTAGTAGCTAAGAAGTAGCTTGAGGTTACTGCCCCCTGCTGCACAGCAAGTGTACTGTAACAAAAATTGCATGAACATGAATTCTTTGACCTTTTGCATGCAAGATGGCACGCAAAAGGTCTCAATGAACACTTTTAGATTGTACACACACTTTTAATACGTTCAAAACAAGCAATTTTTCCTCTTCTTATTTTAAGCACAAATACAGTAGCTGTGCAATGTTAATTTCTCGTGTTGTATTACCGTATTTTGTTATTTTATGTTAAGCGCTTTCTTCCACCTGCAGCTGTTGTGAAATCGCTACATAAACAATGATGTATTGTATTGTATATAAATATCAAAATTGCACAGATTAAAGTGAGACATTTGGGGATTTTTATGCCTCTCTCTCGTTCCGCGGCACAACAATCCGTCAACTCCCTTTACTGGGGCACTATTTGATGAAAATGGAACGTTCCTATAATGTGCGTCTCACGCGCACGCACGCACGCACACGCCCAGGCACTTCCACCTGCGTCGGCAAGATAAATGAGATTGTCTGCGAGCGTATTGACGGAACAACGTGTCAAGTGGCACGTGCGGAGCCGCTCAACACATTGCGCCCCCTACATGTGATGGATGGCTTGTCAGCCGATTCTAATTTGCACGGACTGATTGCAAGAATCCAATCAGCATGACAGGAAGTGTGTGGGGATGGCATCAAATAGCCGCCAATCTCTCGCGCGTTTCTTCTGAGATCTTATCATGGGTTGCTTTATTGACGACGACCCCGACACTCAATTTATGAGGAAAATAAAAGGCCGCTGATTTTTTTTTTTTTTTTTTTTGGGGGGGGGGGGGGGGTGACTCAATCGTCAACCTGTCCGAGTCTATCTCGCGTCTCTCTCTACTGTGTTTGTAAGTGCACAGAAAGGTTGGACGTGGAGCCGGGCCACGGGGGAACAATTGACACTCCACATTGTCAGTAGTGGTCATTTTGATCAGTCAAAGTAGAGGGGAGAGATTTCGCTTGCGATGTTTGTGGCTCAAAGAGAGCTACCTGGGGAGCTGTAAAGGCCAATGCTGGTGGAGCTCACACAGGCCCACTTTTGTGGAAACACTTTGGCCAGAAAAAACCCAGTATGAGTCAAAAATGCATCACTCCACTAGAGTCAATATGTTCAACCATTTTGGGTTGTTTTATACAAAATGACTCAATTTTTAAAAGAAAGAAACTTGGGTCAAATTGACCCAAGTAATGGAGGGGTCAATTTTTTTTTTTTACTGAAAAACCACCAGTTGGATCTGTTTTTTAACCCAAGACCCAGACATTTAATTCTACACCCTTCTCACTGATGGGTTAAAAAAACAAAAAAACAAATTAAGTCAAAAATTGGACAGATCCACCACTTGGGTCAATTTGGGTCAATTGAAACTTGGGTCAATTTGACCCAAGTTTCTTTCTTTTAAAAATTGAGTAATTTTGTATAAAACAACCTAAAATGGTTGAAAATATTGACTCTAGTGGAGTGATGCATTTTTGACTCATATTGGTGTTTTTTTACCGAACTTTGGGCTATGAGTCAATTTGACCCAATTTTGGCTTGTTTTGTACAATGTAATCCAGAAAGTTGGGTCAAATTGACCTAAATAGCGTTTTGACCCAATTTTTGACCCTAATTGGACTACGCCAATTTTTTAAAAGTTTGGTCAAATTGACCCGATTAGTGGATGCGTTCCCTCCCCGCAATTTGGATTAATTTGGACTCAACTGTTTTTAGAGTGGAAAGAAATTCTACACCCTTCAAGCTGCTCCACAAAAAAAAAAAAATTGGGGTCAAAATTTGGAACGACTCACTAATTGGATCAATTTGACCCCGCCCCCCTCCGAAAAAAAGAAAAAAGATGTTTTGTACATAACAGCCCAGTAATTTGGGCCAAATTGACCCAAGTAGCCCTGTTTTAGCAGCGGCCAATCTTCATTTGTGGCCGCCCGTAACAGGTAAATGTGGGTGTGTCGTAGAGCCAATCAATGACGCCATCCATCTATTCCATCCATTTTCCGAACCGCTTCATCCTCACTAAGGTCGCGGGGGGTGCTGGAGCCTAAGCTGTCTTCGGGCACGGGGGATCCATGCAGGGCCACAGAACAAAAATCCACGTCACACTCACACCTAGCAATTTAGAGTGCCCAAATCCAAAATCTCAAACTCCACACAGCCAGCTGGGATCCAATCCTCCGCAGTGAAGCCCGTGCTATCAGTTGAGACCGAACAAAAAACGTGCAGAAAATCCAAAATCTCGCCAATCCAATCCAGCCCATCAGTTGAGTGTAAAGTACAATCGCTACAATGAAAAATGCCAAAACGCTTGAGCGCCGGACTGCCGTAACGTTCGAATGTTAACAGACAAGGTTAAGCGAGGCCACTATATTCAATGTGTGCTGAGCGTTCGCCAGGAATGTTTCAACAAAGTTGTTTTACTCTGCATGCTAAATCTTTGAGGCGTTGTTAAATAATGAAGCAGAATAGAATTTGTGCAGGTCACAGAGTTTAGAGCGGGGAGAGGGGGTGGCAAAATGACGCTTTTTATTAGTGCTGCCAGTATTGTTTTTTTTTTTTAAGGCTGATGCAAATCTACAGGCTAAGTGCTCTCGAGCAGGAAGGAGAAGAGTTATGTTTCCTTCTCACCAAGGACGCGCGTAAGTCTGACCTTTTTTTTTTTGGGCTGCAGGATGAGGAGGACACCCATGTTAAGAGATTTGGAAGGCCTATACGAGGAGCTCTTGTCCCGACTCAAGTGGCGGTTTTCATATTGTCTTTGCCCACTCGTGTCCCTGAAATCACACTTTTGACTGTTTTATACTCTCCTTGTTGTCTTTTTATTTTAACATGCCAAATTAGTGTCAACTCTTCCTATCCAACGGCGGCCCGATGGGCCAGTGGTTAGCTCGTCGACCTCACAGTGCAGTCCAGCTCCGGCCTCCCTGTGTGGAGTTTGCATGATCTTCCCGGGTCTGCGTGGGTTTTCTGCGGGTACTCCGGTTTCCACCCACATTCCAAAAAAACATGCATGGCAGGCTGATTGAACACTCCAAATTGTACCTACGCGTGAGTGTGAGCGTGGATGGTTGTTTGTCTCTGTTAATTCCATACAGTCAATTTTCTATCACATGTTGCCTCGAGGGGTGGGGTGGGGGGCGGAGCCTGAAGTTCAAATCTTGTATTTGATCAAACTGCAACAGTGCAGACAGGAAAGAAACTGAAACCACTTTAGTGATCTCAGCACACTCGTATTGATCAATATCAGCCCAGACTTCGGTATCCATATTATTGATTTTTTGGGATCGAGCCGCTAACCACAACCTATTACGTTACTAATGACATTTGTTTTGACACTCATACCCAACCTAAAAATGTCCCCGAGCATTCTCTGATGCCAACAATTTATGTTCAAGTCAAAGTGAGTTCACTTGAAGCTACCATTTGCAAGATTTATAGCCTCGTGAAATACTCTGCAGCCATAAACACCCGCATAAAGTGCAACGGTGGATCAAATGGGTCACTAGCTGCAGCCCAGTCCTGTCAGAAGTTGGCTGTTGAGTGCTGATAGGAGAACGCCAGACACTTATGAGAACCAACAGCAATCTCGTGCATGTAGCATGTTGGAAGCGTGCATACGCGCAGGTTCTCACTAACGCAAGATTCACGGGTGACCTTTTGGACATGCGATTGTTTGCAGCCCAGGGTCGTTTGAAGCGGTCCCTTCTGACATCAAGACGGCGCGGTTAGCCGCATGAAAGCGCTGGCTAATAGATTCGACAGGCATCTGGGGAGACGGGCGCAGCGGGGATTAGGGTGGCTTTGTCATCTCTTTCCATTTGTTTACTTCGATGGCACAAAAATGGCAAACTGATCACAAATGTTTGATTTTAAAACTCGCAAGACTGGAATCAACCATCGATAGGGATTCACGTGCATGTTTGGAAGAGTATTTGCTCATTTATCAAAGCTGGATAAAGCATTCATTGAGTCAACGTCATGCAAATATGACGAGAGATACTAGATGTCAGCGATTCATTTATTGGGATGCGGCGCACTTAGCTCTGATCCGCTTCATCCTCACAAGGGTCGCGGGGGCTGCTGGAGCCTATCCCAGCTGTCTTCAGGCAGTAGGCTGGGGACACCCTGAACTGGTAGCCAGCCAATCGCAGGGCACACAGAGGCAAACAACCATCCGCACTCACAATCACACCAATTTTGAGTGTTCAGTCAGCTTGCCATGCATGTTTTTGGAATGTGGGCGGAAACCGGAGTACCCGGAGAAAACCCACAAAGGCCCCGGGGAGAACATGCAAACTCCCCACAGAGAGGCCAAAGCCAAAAATCGAACCCTGCACTTCTGCACTGTGAGGTCGACATGCTAACCAGTCGACCACCGGGCCGCTCATAATGAACATATTAATAATAATAATAAAAATACATTTTATTGTCAAATGAATTCTGCTTTGATGAGTGTCAATCAAAACTGATTTTTATTGACTTTGTCAAGGCACTGGTCATAATGTTAGGAAAAGAAGAAGAATGCAGATTAATCCTGAGACCACACTAGTATCACAAAATGTTTTGTCCTCGTTCTGTGCATATACAACTGTGCGTGTGTGTGTGTGTGTGTCTACAGAGGATGGCCACGGCCAAATAGCTCAGGAGCCTGAGGCAGATCCTGAATAGTCAGCCGAACTGCAAGAATAAGATCCAGGCCATTCACACCTTTGCCTTGCCAGTAATCAGATATGCGGCTGGCATCATTCCCTGACCCCGCCCCCCGCCCACACACACACACACACACACACACACACACACACACACACACCGACCCCCAAGCCATTGATACAAAAAGAAGCAACGTGCTTACAGGTGAACAGGTCACAGTCTCTCACTCTATCTTTCGACCTCTCTTGCCTGCTTTAATCAAGTGGCCTAATAGCCACACCTGTTGGGGTAGGGGTGTTGTAAGGCATGCTGGGAAATGTAGTGTCTGCCTGGTCAAGCATTTTGGTGTGCGTCACAGGCTTCTGAACGCGACGCCCTTTCAATACACGTCCCCATGCGATGCCACATATGTCTTTCCGCGGGCCTGACGTCCTCAGCAGGATGACAGAAGACCAAAATGCATCACGGCGGGACAATGCAGCTGCATTTCCGTGTTTGCTTCCTGGCCTATGTACACAACAGAAAACATTAAAATGCTGCAGACTTAAAAACCAACGAGTTACCCTGCAGCTATTTGTTTCTTTGTTTTACACCATCCAGCGCAAAGCTCCTAGTGGGTAGTATGTGAGGGTTTCTAGAGCCCATTTAATGGCTAGACATTCCTTTTTCAAGCCAAATATCCTAACATTTTTGTGAGTAGTGTCTATAGATCCATCTCTCTCTCTCTCTCGCTCTCTCTCTCTCTCTCTCTCTCTCTCTCTCTCTCTCTCTCTCTCTCTCTCTCTCTCTCTCTCTCTCTCTCTCTCTCTCTCTCTCCCACTCTCTCTCCAAAAGTCAGCCGGAATGGCTGGCTCTCATTACGACGTGTTCCTAAAGAATTGTCGAACTGCGCAAATCAAGTTTGTTGTTGTGACAGTACAATTTCATAAGGGACATGCATGAGAGAAGCATGAAATCAGCATTCGCGTCGCCTGTCATCCCTCGAGGACCAAACCGTGCAGCTCTGTCTCGTATAATACTTGCTGCAAAAGCCCGTTGGGTCTATTCAGGTGCTTTGGATACGCGACGTTCCAGCTTTGAATTGAGACACGCGTTGAAAGTTAACCTTCACGGGTATTCGGCAAGTTTAGAAGATACACAATGGAGCGCTAATGTGAGCAGCAAGTACGATGGCAACGGTCGCGAAGGAAAAACTCGAAGTGACTCCTCGGACTAATTGCTTCAGATGCTGCTTAGTATAAATGTAGCATAGATGCTGAACATTTCAAGAATGTTCATATTTATCGGAATTATGTTTCCGTCCGGGCGGCCCGGTAGTCCAGTGGTTAGCACGTTGGCTTCACAGTGCAGAGGTACCGGGTTCGATTCCATCTCTGGCCTCCCTGTGTGGAGTTTGCATGTTCTCCCCGGGCCTGCGTGGGTTTTCTCCGGGTGCTCCGGTTTCCTCCCACATTCCAAAAACATGCATGGCAGGCTGATTGAACACTCTAAATTGTCCCGAGGTGTGAGTGTGAGCGTGGATGGTTGTTCGTCTCTGTGTGCCCTGCGATTGGCTGGCAACCGATTCAGGGTGTCCCCCGCCTACTGCCCGGAGACAGCTGGGATAGGCTCCAGCACCCCCCGCGACCCTAGTGAGGATCAAGCGTTTTGGAAGATGAATGAATGTTTCCGTCCGTTTCTATGGTGTGTCCTCATCAGGGTTACGGTCGAGCTAGAGCCTAGCCCAGCTGACTTGGGGTGAGAGGCGAGGTATATCCTGGAGTGTTAGCTAACCAATCACAAAGTGCATAAAAACAAACAATCATTCACAGATTCACAACTGTGGATGTCGTCTTCAATGAAGCTAACATTTTTTTGGAATCTCAAATCGTCATGCCTAATTGAAACGAATGTAAATGCCAGTAATCCGTTCTAGCGCCCCTGCAAACCCCCCAAAGAAACAACAACAAATTATAACATGTTTTAATAAAACAATAAAAATAACTCTCTACAATAATGCACTTTATGACATACGGTATAGGATTTAAAGCAGGGGTGTCAAACTAATTTTTTTTGTGGGCCACATTGAAGTTACCGTTTCCCTTGGGGGGCCGTTATGACTGTGAAACCATATAAAAGAGTCAAGAAGAATATTTTATTAATTCTTTAAGTTACTGTAATGAAGGGTTGGGTAACAAGAAAATGCTTACAATATATCTTAATAACGAATAGAAAATTTTGGTGTAGATTTTAGCAAGCATCACGGAAGCTGACATGTTTGATTTGCCTTCGCGGGCCACATAAAGTGATGTGTTTGACTCATGTGATTTCAAGAATTAAACCGTTTGTGCATTGTATTGCTCATTATAGTCGTGGTCACCAGGGGGCAGTGTAATACATTGACATTCGATTTTATGCATGGATTTGATATGAAACAGAAGACTCTTCACTAAGCTGCACAAATATTAGCCTTTTTTTTGTTGCAAAGGATAAAGAATATGTCCCTTCAAAATCGTTCAGTCTTGCAGCCATTTGCGTTTTAAATTTTCCATTATAATTACCGCAACCTCTTACTAATTTTGTGGGCCTGTTTATGACCTTTTGCATTGTGTATTAGCATGAACCTAGCAGACTTTCGTCAATCAAAGTTAATGCATTTTGGTGAGATACGCAACGTGTCATTCTCTTTCTTTTATGTTTAGTTTTAAAGTCACCTCCAAGTGGGGGCGGCAATCGAGCGCTTGAAGCATGCACTTGGCCTCGTTTTTGCCAAATCGCTTCTTGTTGTGAAGTTTGCTGCCACTATAGCACGATAACACTCATAACTCAAATTTACCTTGCAAGCTCCTATTTAAAAAAAAACCCCAATGTATACGTTGGGTAACTCTGAAGTTGAGGCAACAAACACTGCGCATGTAAATATGTCAGACAAAAACTGGGGACAAAAGATATCCACCGCCAACATAATTCGGGCCAGGAAAAACCCTGAATGCATATGACAAATGGGTTACATGGCTAATTAAATTTTTGGATGGACATTTTATTTGTGACGAGAAGTCCCAACTTCCACGCACACACACACACACACACACACACACACACACACACACACACACACACACACACACAGATTCACACGCGTGCCACTTACAGGCCCTAATCATGGCTGCAGCAGATGAGCTCATCCATCTTTATTACTGCAGCCGCACCACTACTCACGCATGAACACACATCTCCACGTCTCCATCCTCTCATGAGCGAAATTCCCTTTGGCCACCTTATCGGTCTGCGGCATCATAACGTCGCTCGCACATGACAGACCTCTGCGAACCTTCATCAATTTCTTCCTTGTACAAGAGGAGATGAAAATGCGAGCGGAGTGATAGAACTGGGCCAATCGCGGCGGCTCTCGGAGGCACACGCGCGCAACACGCACGCACTGAATCAGCAGCTGGTGACCTTCTCACTCCTGCAAGGAGACGATTTCTTTGGTGAGAGGGGTGTTAATTAGCTCATCGTCAGCTGTGTGTATTGATAATTGGATGAGCGTGAATATCAGCGAGGCGAGCGATCGGCCTGGTGGGTGCCAAGTGGGAGCGAAAATATTCTTTTGGAACTTTACTTTGACAAGTAAATGAAGCGGAATGAGGCCAAAATGCATTAAAAGTCAAACTGTGTTTTGGGTCTCCATGGGACTGAGCCGACTTAATTCAATTCTATTAACTTGACATTGTTTCCTATGGGAAAACGATTGTTTGAACTGAGAACTACTTGCAAGTCATCCAGCGTCACGGCTAGCGATTACACGCTTGAGATTTTTTACATGCATGCTCGTACTTGAAGTGTATGAGCTGTTTCTCACTCTGCAAGTGTGTAGCGTGAGTCAGTGTTGCTGTCTCACACACATATACACACACACACACACACACACAGACACACAGAGAGATGAACGATCATGTTGCTTTAGCTGCACTACGCCTGCCAGGAGGCTCATACTTTCCTTGTCTAACATGAATTAACATTTACAAAGAGCGAACGGACTTTTTTTTAATTGGAAATTGTATGTGAACGCTAAAATGTGGAATGTGACACTTGAAGATGGAGCTGTGTTGTGTGGTCAAATATGCTTGTGCATAGGAATGCTGATGATCTTGTGCAGCTGGGCCTGTTTTGCCATGTTGGGCTTAACTGGCGTTACAATGGACAACAAAACAGTATCTAGCTGGTACCTGGGCTCTGTAGAGCACCTCGTTGGTGATTGGTTTGGATTCGATTTGGCAGACTGAACTCTGTGCGCAAGCTTTGATAGTTGAGTCACGTTCTTCTCTGCTGTCTTATGGGGTTCCACAGGGATCAATTTTAGAGCCCATGCTTTTCTCCTTTCACTTGCCTGAGTAAAGATGGGGAATTTCTTTCATTTCTATCCTGGTGACATTAAGGTTGATGTCTCATTCATGAAGAAAGATGCATCTTGAAAATATTAAAGCCTGGGTGGCCTTGAACTCTTGAAAACAGAGGTGTTGGTGTTTTGTCCCAGTGGCCCTTGTAACGTTGCCCTTGTTGACCTTGGGCTTCATGACACAGTATGTGAAGCTAATGGAAACAGTGAACAAAATGTGTGTGCCTGCCTGTTGTTTGTGTTATGTGCTTAATTATGAAGAGGCTTTCATGTTATGATTTAGCATCCAATATCGCTGTGAAAATCCTTGCAAAATCTGTCGCTCATTCATAATTGTGAAATGTTAGCTATGCTATCTTTTGTCCACTGAAAACAAACTCTTAAACATTCCTGAGTCAATATTTCTGAAAGACCCGGGATTCTTGTCTTAGATTATATTGGTGCAAACAATAAAATGTTCAAGAAGAAGATGATTTTCTGAAGGTTAGTTCAGTTTGCTTTGAGCGTAGGAGTCAATATTTGACGCAGTAAACAACACAATTCATCACAGTCCTCAGAGAGACTGCTCTTTATTTCTTTGATAAAAAATATTGGCTTTTCTGCATACTTTCCCACGTCACAATAATACGTAAGTCAATGATACATTCAGTAGCAGAAAACAGTTAATTATGCAAGCCTATAGTCACTCCTGTCCAATCTAAAAACATTTCTTTGTTTTTAACTAAACACAGTCGTAAAAGACTTCTCAAAAGCTCATTTGAGTAGAAAATCACAACCCGAAAAAAAAAAAATATCCGTTGTACATTCACAAACACATGGTTTTACAATACTGTGCTGTATGTCATTCTAGCTGTCGTATCGTCTGCATTTGATATAAATACATATTTGATTTTATACATTCCTATGTCACTCGTTAAAGCATCTTTCTGACTACCCCCCCCCCCCCTCTCCCCCCGTGCCCCCCTCCACATACATACACACCAACGTGTGTAGCAGGAAGAGAGACAACAGGAAACACTCCTCGTGACTTTGTGATGATGTGAAGAGTTCAAGCGCAAAAGGGCCACGTCTACTACCGGACAACCTATCACAGGCTCGTTTGGTGTCACATTTTTTTTCCACTGCAAAACCAAACAGCTCCTTTGTACAATTGTCAAAAAATGAAGGTTTTCTTTCAGAAAGCGACACGTACCCTTCATAGTGTCATTCCTCTTGATGCCAATCACGGGGCCCATACGTGCTCACACGACATCAACGTACTTTCAGACCTCAAACATGTCTGCCTTTTTTTTTTTCTTCTTTTATAGGTTGAGGTGTCACAAAAGCAAAAAATATTCAGATCCAAGTCAATGTTCTGCATCACGTTTTCTTTCTTTCTCTCTGCAGTCAGAAGCTGCCGTTTTGATTGAAACCGACCCATGCTGATTACTGAAGAACGGGAAAACGCTAGAAACGTTCCCCCCCCCCCCTTGTTAGGTTCAGCGTTTATATAGTCACAGAGCACAATATTCTGTGGTTCTTGAAATTAAAAAAATAAATAAATAAAAATACAACCCTCGTGTTACTCAATTTACAATCACTGTAGAGGTTTTCTTTTGCGTTTGAACTCTTCCGCGCTTTTAGCATGTGGATGAAGGGTTAGCGTTATTAGTGTAGGGTTATTACATTGCAGTAGGCCAATCCATCCTGATTATTTCTTGGCATGGCCTCCTTCTTGCACACACCCTCCCGCCTGCTTCTGGATAAAGGGACACCTGCAGGTAATTCCCCAACATTTTTTTTTTGTTTGTTTGCGGGGTTTTTTTTGACTGCTTTGTTCCCTGTTGGCCAGGGGAAGCAGGAGACAGCTCCTCACGCAAATGTCACAGTAACATGCCGCCAAACAGCACAAATGACTGCACGCATTGTTACAAATGTCATCTGAGTCAACCGTGAGCTCGCCGGGCTTTGCGAACCATTTTCTTGGTGTGCCCGCGTGTGTGTGTGTGTGTGTGTGATCTTAATTTTTAATGATCAACCACCGAATCATTCGGCAACATTGACGATAGCATGTAACGCAAGTGCTCCCTGGTGCTAAATGAAATGCGATGACCCGCCGCTTTGGGCTGACTTTGAGGGAGCGGAGGTGAAGTCCCTCACTAAATGACGACTGCCGATTGATTTTTCTTTTGGTGCAGCTCGTCTACACAGTTAATCTCACAGGCACTTACCTCAGCTCAACCTTTTGAATGTGATGTGAGATCCAAAAGACAATCAGTTGGAAGCTACGCAACATTATCAGAATTACTGATGAACATTTACCGCACTTTAAAGGTGATGTTCATGTGATGGGTAAAAATTACAATGCTTGTGTTCTGAGCAGGAACAAGCACATGCTGAGCTGAAAATGCTACATTTTGCTACATAAATAATAATGGTGGGTGGGGAAGGGAATCAAACATAAGAAAATGAAGTTTCGTATTGGCCCGATTATAAGACGACCCCCTCTTTTTCAAGACTCAAGTTTGAAAAAAGACTTTTTGAACACCAAATTAATTTTTATACAGAAGATAATTACAGCGCATCTGAAACAAACGATTATAACAAGATATTTGAGAGAAAAAGCATGTTATTTTGCCTCATTCAAATCCATCCATCCATCCATCCATTTTCTGAACCGCTTAATCCTCACTAGGGTCGCGGGGGGTGCTGGAGCCTATCCCAGCCATCTTCGGGCAGTAGGCGGGGGACACCCTGAATTGGTTGCCAGCCAATCACAGGGCACACAAAGACGAACAACCATCCACGCTCACACTCACACCTAGGGACAATTTAGAGTGTTCAATCAGCCTGCCATGCATGTTTTTGGAACGTGGGAGGAAACCGGAGCACCCGGAGAAAACCCACGCAGGCCCGGGGAGAACATGCAAACTCCACACAGGGAGGCCGGAGCTGGATTCGAACCCGGTACCTCTGCACTGTGAAGCCGACGTGCTAACCACTGGACTACCGGGCCGCCCCTCATTCAAATCTTAATATCTAAACATTTAAATATGTCAACTAAAGTGCAATCACATTCGTAAATGAATGGCTTCTGGTTTTTGAAATGTAAATGACATCATAACTTCTCCTCAGCTGCCGGTCAACCTGGCCGATCTTCGACCCACTTTTCTCCAGATTGTCACTACGTTTCTCCATTTTCTGTTATCTCTTCTATTATTTTCTTCTCTTTTCTTTCTTACCGCTATTGTTTTATTTTTCTTCTTTGTGCTACCACTATTTTTATTTTTATTTTTCACTTTGGCCTGGGGAGTCGAGTTCAGCATTCCCTTTAATGCTATCTGGGGCCATCTAGCGTCGTGAATGGGTATAATGTCTAGACCCCGAATATAAGACGAGCCCCACTTTTTCAGTCTTATTTCAATGCAAAAAAGCACCGTCTTATATTCGGGCCAATATGGTAACGTTGTACAAAAATATGTCTTTTCTATTTTTTAACCGTGCAGGCTGTCAGCCAAAGGATAAAGAGGGCAGTTGAAAATGAAGACTGCGCAGGTGGGTTGGACATCAAGTGGGAGCAAAGAGCGCGCGTCGAACGACAGGAGGAAAGCAGAGGAGCAGGTGGCAAGCCAAACTCCCTCATTTCGCTTTGTAATTTGGAGGAAAATCAATTTGAGTGGAACAAAAACACACCGATTGGACTGGCCGAACTCCTCATCTATCCCGACACGCGGCTGAGGAGAGACAAGTGGGAGGGGGGGGGGGAGTTATCTTTGATGGAAAGAGACGCGGGAACCACATGAGCCCAACTGTTGCTCTTTAGCGAGACATGGAAAATTGTATTTCCGCCGACATGTTGTATTCGTGAGTCAAAGAGTCTTTGACGGACTAAGTACATTCCATTCTTCATATTTGTCCCCAGCAGCCAGGACAGAGACGTGCGCAACTCTCTTACGTCAAAAATAAAATTCCATGATCATTCGGATTGTCGTCTTTCCGGGACAAAACATTCAATACATTTCTTAATATCTCTAAAACATACGTCGCGATTCTGAACGGTGACACGCGCCATAATACAAACGGCATCTTCACCATGGTAACATGCAGTCACTATTACAAGTTAAAAAAAATTTTTTTTTAAAAGGAATACTTTGGCATGGCAGCAAGGTTTTTGGCATCATGAGTTGCCAAGTTGGAATTAACATGTGAAAGTATGCCGAATGTTCGAATGTGAAGGCCACGTCAAACAATCTTCGGCTTCAAAGCGACCGATGGATAGATGGATGAATGAATGCAGGGTTTCTGCAAGAGCCATTTGCAATCTCAAGACACTCTTTTGACACTTGAGAGTGATGTGCCTCAATAGGTCTGAACTTTGAGATGCATGAGAACAAAATCAAAGTCACCGGCTTGATCGTGGGTGGAGGACGGCCATTTTTTTTGATGGAAGAAACAAATTTGAAGGGCATCGGAATTGTCCCAAATGACACCTTTTCACCCAATACATCAATCAATTCACAGTCTTTTATGTCCGAGGGGTCTTCGGTTTACAACGTAATCAAAATTTCTTTCCTTGGAACGTGCCGGAATCCATCAATGACCTTCGCTTATGCAGCAGTCAAGTCATAATTCCAGGCAACAGACTTGAGTTCATCCACATAAATCAAAGCATGAGCAGAACCGAGCATACCTTCCTGTGCTGCGAAATAAATTTCCACCCAGCAGTCAATCAATGAAGACAGTTCGTAAACCCAAAAATCACATCTATCGCTCCCACCTTGAACCAAGGACCCCCACTTCGCTTTCGTACACTGCGCTGTGTTGACCGCTACCTGGTTGCTGTTAGCATCGCTACAGACTGCATTCAAACATTCCATCCATCCATCTTCTATCGCACTTGTCCTCATTAGCGTGACAAGTGAGAGTTCGGGGGACACCCTTTACACGTGGTCGCCAGTCAATCGCGGGACAAATAACCGTTCACGTTCCTACTCGCAGGGACAATTTTGAGTCATCAATAAAGCTAGCATGCTTGTCATTGGAACGTGTGAAGAAGCCAGAGTGCCCAGATTTGACAACAAAACCTCAGACCTATGCGGCAGATTTGCTAACCACTATGGCACCGTGTTAGCCCATTAAAGTACAGCCCATTTGTTCAAATGTGTCCCAATAAAGGGTTAAAGAGACGTTTGATGACATTCATTGTATTCATCCATGTAATGGTTGATGGTAAATCATCCAGGGCCATTATTAGTTCACAGAGGACTATCCACTAATGGCAGAAATTTCCTCTTTCTAATACTGGAAACGACGATAACTAGCTCATAGCCATACCGCTGAACATCTTTGTGAAGCTACGCTAACAGTCTAGCGTGAATACATATTGGACCGACGATATACACAGTTGTCACAACGAGCTTGTCACTTTCAGAGCGAGCACCGAAAGGGGAGGGAAAAAAAAGACTTTTAAAACTCATTCACTCCCAAAGACGTTTTTAAACATCTTTTCAGACTTAGTCCAGAATTGGCTGGTACTGAATGAGTTTTAAAGACTCTTCTGCATATTCAAACTAGTTGTTGTAGGATAACGGTTGGGCACGCCAATTTGGGGGCTGTGCCTGAGTACCCCCCTGATCAGACTGACTGGAACATTCTGGCACATAAAGTAGCAGGTGTTCATAGTTCATAGACTGGTGACCTCGTAGCACCAAAGCCTTTGATGCCTCCCATTGGGCTATGAATCCACTGGTACAGATGGCGACCCATAAACCGCACACAGTCCGTGGTTTGGGCGACGACGAGCTCGAGAGTCTGTAGATTGTATTTTTTTTGCAAAGAGATACTGGTTCCCGCATTGTAATTCAGAACAACTTTTTTGTCACCGTAGCATGCTTTTCTGTCATAACGCTTTGTTTCGGCTCAAAGCTAGCTTAAGTGCCACCGCTGTGCAGGCTGACCTTTTCCCAAAGAGTCCCGTGCAGGCGGGGATGGTCTCCAAGGAGACAAAAGCCCCGATGTTGCCTCTCTCCCCACCCGCCCCACTGACGACTGAGCCTTAGCCCTCAAGAGGAAATACAAATAGGCTTCCCGTTTTTGTCGTACTGGTACACCAACATCTTGATGCAGTGGGAGTTGGCCGGCGAGATCCAGGGACTGCTCGTGATGGAGAAATTGTGGCTGGCATAGAACGGCTGCGGCTGCTTCCGGCAGTGGACCAGCGCGTGCAGCACGTTGGCCGCCATGGCCCTGAAACGCTTGCTGATGAAGCAGTAAAGGAAGAAGTTGACGCCGGTGTTGAGCAACGCCAGCATGTTGGCCAGATCCGTCAGCATGTGCAGCAGGCGCCCGCCGCCCGCCGAGGCCGGCGGCGACGAGTAGAAGTGGTAGAGTATCATGAGGGTCCGAGGTGCCCACAGAACGGCGAAAATGGAGGTGATGGCGAGCAGGATGGCGGTGGTCTTGCCGGTGGAGTAGCCACGCATGCGGAAGCAGCTGCGTCGGCGGCGCAGCTTGCGCACGATGACGGCGTTGAGGGTGAAGAAGACGGCGCAGGGGAGGAGGTAGATGGTGGCGCAGTGAGCCCACACCAGGACGTGTTGGGCAGCGGTTCGGATGTCAGTCTCGCCGCCGCCCCCGCTCGCCATGGCGGGCAAGCTGTGCCACAGCTCCGGCCACCAGTAGTATGGCGCGGCCGAGAGCAGGCACCCAATATAGACGGCGAATATCACCCTCCGCGTGCGCGCCGGGTAGGAGACGGTGTGGTAGCGTAGCGGGTGGCAAACGGCAATGTAACGGTCGACGGTGAGGGGCACGGTGATCCAGATGGACGTGTGGATGGAGCAGAACTCCAGCACCTGCACGCCGCTGTTTATATACGGCGGTAGCGGCGCGGCCAGAATGAAGTCCTCCAGTATGAAATCGACAAAAACAATGAGCAGCAGGACCATGATGTCGGCGGACGCCAGCGCCAAGAGATAATTGTAGGACGACTTCTGACGACGCAGCACCAGCTGGGACAGGATGACCACCGTCAGGATGTTGGCTGGAGAGGGTGAAGGCAAGGGGGGAAGTTGTAATGAGGATGATGACAGCAATTAGCGCAAGGAATAACCCAAAAAGATGAAATGGTTATGGGAAAATGCAGGAAAGGGGAAGGAAGGAAAGAGAGAATTTAGGGTGTTAGTAGGCAGCTACGTTTAAAGAGAGAACATGCGACACTAGCAAACAGACATAAACAACACAAAAGCGGTCAAGGCGTACTTCTGTACACACACCCTAAACCGGGGGTCGGCAACACGCGGCTCCAGAGCCGCATGCAGCTCTTTAGCGACATCGCTTTAGCGACATCTTATAAAAAATGTTTGAAAATGGAAAAAGATTTTGATAAGTAGGTTAATATAGCTCAAATAGATATAGATACATGTTTCAGCTCCGAAAAAGGAGAGCTGTGGTGTTGGTTTTTTAAAACGTACACTTTATTTATGCTTTTAACAGTCTCCACGTTCGACTCGAGAGGCGTTCAAAGACAGCCTCAGAAAAACGGAAATTAATGATCACTTCACTGACACTAAGAAAAGCGAAAATAATGCACCAAAACAAAAAATCAAGCGAGGAAATTACAAAATAAATTATATGGGGGCGTTTGTGAACACACAACAAAGGAATGAATAACATAAAAGATTCCGTTTTATAGAAGGCTTTTATTTTTTTGCGGCTCCAGACATATTTGTTTTTTGTTTTTTTTGTCCTATATGGCTCTTTCAACATTTTGGGTTGCTGATCCCCGCCCTAAACTCTAACGGTGCGTTCACACTGGACCTGATTACATATAAAGTCAAAGCAAATGTTCGAATAAGTCTTGAACGAACTCACAACACTGCAGAGTTGTTGAGCATAACAGTGGAGAATGATTATCCCTTTTGTGGGCTCTTTTTCGTGGCTCTTGCTACCAATACCAGGACCGTACGAAATAAGAGCAGACCTTTAGAACGGTGAGCAACCAAGCTAGTGTATGTGGTAAGTATGTTTATGTTACTTGTTTACAGCTGTATTTTACTGGTAACCGAGTTAGCAATAGCATTAGCTAAAATGTTAGCATTAGCTACCACCCACTGCTGATTGTCGGACTTCATTGTCCGATTGACCTGTCATGTTCCTAAGAAGAACAGTGGACAGTATGGCGCCAATTTACTTTGGGTGTGTGTACAAAATTCATCACGCTTTGCCGACTTTTACAAAAGACGCAACATCGAACCATCCCAGGAGTGGCATTTGTCTCAATGGTGCTTGTGGGCTTTCACATTCAAACACGTCATATGTATGTAGATTATTCTGATGATGCTACATGTTTAGAATCACACTTAATTCAGGAACTGATTATGAACTATTAAAAAGCATTTTTTTTGATTTGGCAACTGACGACTAAGACAGACAATGTAAGTGAATGAGTGAGTGATGAGATCTGCCCACATTCTATCGAAGCCCACAGGCTCCCATATGCAAAGTACACCTGCAATGTCATGGCAAGAGAAGCTGTCAGTGCCTTTGGCAAAATGTTTCAACGAAGAACAAAAAAAAATAAAGAAAACAAGAAAAACAGAAAGAGGAAGTGAAGGTGAAGCATGACATCCTCCCCCAGGCTACTGAGTTGGCCACGAGCAACACTCTGCCTCTGGCGAAGGAGCTGCTCCAAAAAAGCACAAGGATATTCCATCACTCAGGGCAGTCTTCCCTCTTTTTTTTGTTTTTTTTGTTTTGTCAGGTAGCGAGAAATCCCCCGGAAGATTTATGGCCGCAATAACTTTATGTGCAGCAGGCAGGAGGAGCGGCGTTCGCCCAGCGCTACAAATGACTGCCTTGTTTGTTTGTGAAGCCCTGACATGTCACCCGGCCTCTCTTTTGCGCTCACATCATCTTGACAATGTCAAACTACCCAAAGTTAAAGTTTGCAAGAAGAAACTGTCTGGAATCATTCACTGAGAATGACTGGCACGCGCAGGCTGCAGAAAACGAGGCCGGTGTCTGCGCTGCGGGTTCCCGTAGGATGCTCATATTTATAGGCGGTCTCATAAAACGGCACTGTACAGCGTTATGGCAACGTTAAATTCAGTGGCGTTCAGCCACGGCTCATTGAATTTATTTTATTTAACTGCCGATGATCAAAAGGAAGCGTCTCATTAATATCCAGGAACATACTCGAATGTTTTATTTGGAGCGAGGAGATGAATTTGGAGCGGTATCATCCATTTGGTCTGGATAAAAGTATGACAAACGACAGCTGGCCATTTTCGTAAAGTGGACTAATATGCAGGACGGTGAATTGAAAACCCTGTAAAATAAATGTAGACATTTGTTGTGTAACAAACAAATGTAGAAAAAGCAACTTGATTGTGGAGATAAACTGTTTTCCACCATATCAGGAATCCAGATTTTTTTGGAGGGGGGCGTGGCTAAAACGGGATCCAGTGATGCACTCCGGCATGAGTGGCCCCGTCCCCAACAATAGTAGAATTTGAGCGTCTTTCGGCATCTGCAGTTATTGCTTACACCCCGAAAATGCATTTTCTCCTTGGATAGTTCATAAGTGTGGCTGCTTTTAGAGTGCCCTGTTGTTGGCTGTGAGTGCACGCATGTCACGGAAAAGAAGGCGAAAAACAAAGTCAGACATGACAATGTGGGGGTGGAATACAGTCAAACCTCGGTTTTCCGAACGTCTCGGTTCTCGACCAATTCGGTTTTCGAGCAAAAATTTCGCATATTTTATGCCTCGCATGACGATCAAATTTCGGTTCTCGAACAAACTGAGCGCACTTGAATGCACTGTTTGACTCCTCTTGCCTTCCTTACACCTTCTCGACACTTCCTCGTGTTGCTTTCCATTGTGAGCAGACGTGTTCAGTAAACATTTTTATTTTAAAAAGAGCGTGGTTTCGGTTTTTGAACAATTTCGGTTTTCGAACAGCCTTCTGGAACGGATTATGGACGAAAACCGAGGTTTGACTGTATATTTTCTGTACATTTGAGCACATTCAGTGGACACACCCAGAGCATTTGAAAACGGCAAAAGAAAGCATGATTTTTTTTCATGATTTTATAATCTTGGCATTTTTCGGAATTATTCCGATTTGACGGAGTTGTTAACAGCGCTATTCTCTCTGATGTCAAATTTAGAAGACATACTTCCTTTTCACTTGACAGACACTTCAAACAACCCATCCAAAATGTCAACCATCTGTTTTGTACTAATTGCACTGCGTTATGTGCCGCTCTGAAATGCGACTCAATTCTCACGAGGGGAAGGTTAATCTTGCTAAATCTACTTGCTCAACAAATGCGTATGTTCATAAAACAAGGTGTGCGCGTGTTTCATTTCAAAGGCGTCATATTAAAAAAAGAAATGCATCATTCATATTCAGAATGTATGCAAATCGACAAACACAACAAGCGCCCGCTTGCATAACTTGAATCCCCCAAAGTGCTGGCGCAGCATGACGCCAATCTTTTTTTTACAGATGAAGATGCATTTTGACATTGATTTGCATTCCAGCATCAAATGCACTTAGCTGAAAACGGTTTGCATGCGTGTGTGTGTGTGTGTGCGCGCGTGTCCGTGCATCCCTGCACTGCCGCCCTGTTTGGTAATAGAACCCAGATGGGATTAAAAGCGGCCATCTTCAAGTCTACGACATCGCACTTCGCGGCCGCTATCAGCTAATTACAAATTACCAATGCAGCTCCAGTTACAATGTCCTTGCCAGGCTGGAGGAGACGCTGCAAAGGACACGTACACACACGTGCAGACACACACACACACACACACGCGCGCGCACACCACCATGATGACGCGGTCCACATGTTAAATTGCTCTGTGGTGAAAGAATCATTGATTGCGTTATTGACTACGTCTTCATCAACAGGTCATTTGTTTTTTGTTTTTTCTTTTTCATGTGGTTCACTGAAATTCCCTTTCGACTCAAAGCACTTGGCTTTGTGCATGAACGAGCAAACGAGACACCTTCAAACCAGGTGAGCGACAGAGGCGCAAATGTCTTACTGTATTGGCCCGAATATAAGACCGCCCTGATTATAAGACGACCCCCTCTTTTTCAAGACTCAAGTTTGAAAAAAGACTTTTTGAACACCAAATTAATTTTTAGACAGAAAATAATTAGTGTACATCTGAAACAAATGATTATAACAATGTATTTGAGAGAAAAAGCATCTTGAAGTTTACACCATAACTTCTCCTCAGGTGCCGGTTAACCTGGCCGATCTTCGACCCACTTTTCTCCAGATTATCGCTACGTTTCTCCATTTTCTGTTATCTCTTCTATTATTTTCTTCTCTTTTCTTTCTTACCGCTAGTTTCATTTTTATTTTTCGTGACAGGGGTTCACTTTGGCCTGGGGAGTCAAGTTCAGCATTCGCTTCAATGATATCTGGCGCCATCTAGCGTCGTGAATGGGTATAATGTCTAGACCCCGGATATAAGACGACCCCCACTTTTTCAGTCTTATTTCAATGCAAAAAAACACAGTCTTATATTCGGGCCAATACGGTATTTTTTATTTGTTTGGCAGACGATGACAGTTTGAAACGATCCCTACAGGACTTGAGTGGAACAGCGGCAACCAAACCTAGCGTAGTATTGTAGCATCGTTTGGAGAATAACGTCAACAGTCAAAAACGAGCACTTCCGACAACGACAGTTTGCTCCAAAAAGAAGGTTCTTAATTGGATGTGTCCCAGTTTTTTTTTTTTTGCTCACTATCCACCATTTCCAAATGAGCTCTATTAAAAATTCCTGCACAATAGCGCTGACCTTTAATTCAAGCGCTTGCTTTCTCAAATCCGCCTTCCAATTATTTCTCTCGGGACGCCAAGCACCGGGACAGAGACGGAGCTGCGGGGGAATGGCAGCAGTGAATTGCTGACCGTCATTCGGGCCTTATTCTGCTCGGGCTCCCCTGTGACAAACAAAAGGGATTCACGGCGACTTTGACATTTCCATTTAGCCGAGGCTAGCTCGCGTGGGGCTTTCCGATTCATTTCGATGAAGGGATGTCCCCTGTGTGGTGACCGGGGAGGCGGCCCGGGCACAGATGAAGGCGCTTGCCATTTTACAGGTATGAGGTGGCAAATAACAGGCTGGTCTCAACAGAGGGGGAACGGGGGGGGGGGGGGGGGGGGGCTTTTGAAGTACACTTAGTAGCATGTCTGAAGAAAACTGCATGCAATAGAAATACACTATCGCATTAACATTCGATTTTTTTGAAGCATGTAACATATCAATTGATAAATATCATAATTGTGACTCTCAAACTATACACGTCGAAAGCCATCTTTCTTCAGCTTATGCTGTATTTAAACAAAAAAAACAAGGAGGGCGGCTGCTCTTTTAAAATGAGGCTGAAAACTTTAAGGGTTCATTTAATTTGGTTGTTTTTAAGTGTACATTTTGTCATAATAAATCTATTGATATTGTTAAGGGTGCTGCTATACGATAACTACATTCACTGGTGTGAAAATATACAAATACACTCATACCTCCGTTTTCGACCATAATCCGATCCAGAAGGCTGTTCGAAAACCGATTTGTTCGAAAATCGAAACCACGATCTTTTTTAAAAATAAATCTTTATTGAACACGTCTGCTCACAATGGAACGCTACACGAGGAAGCGTCACTTCCTCGTGTAAGGAAAGCAAAGGATTCAAGTGACGCATTCAGTTTGTTCGAGAACCGAAATTCGTTCGTCATCCGAGGCATAAAAAATTCAAAATTTTTGGTCGAAAACTGATTTGGTCGAGAACAGAGACGTTCGAAAACCCAGGTTTGACTGTTTGCAATTATGCAATGAGAATTACATATTTATCTCATGGCATAAATGTCACCGGAGATCATTCCACAAGTATGAAATGAGAATGTCGTACCTAACGTACAGTATGGAGATGAATGAACGAGGAAGGAGTTTTAAAAGATTTGCATGACTGATGAGTATGAAAATTTGGATGGACGCATTGTGTTTATTTCCAAGGGAATTGATGATGAATTCAAACAAATCAGGAGTATGCGTGTTGTTTTTGACTTGGATGGAAGGCTGTTTGGATGTGTGTGTGCGCTGACACATAGACACCCCTCCACAATGCCCCTAACTGTACCTGGAGGTATAAAAAGAGGAGTTGCCTCCAGCTGAGAGGCCATTAGAATGACCTGTGGGCCGGGTAATGGGATGCGGAATGTGTTCATTTGTGTGCTTTGCGTGCACATGTGGGTATGTGTTTGCTTGCACAGGGTCACCCCTTTCTGTCTGTCTGAGTGCTGTTTGCGTGCGCCGCGACGCTCTCCCGAAATGACGAAGCGAGGCGCCGTTGATGTTGTTTAGCAAAGGGAAAGGAGAAGGCACAGCAGGAGTCCTCCGGGCTGCGTAACCCGGCTGACTCATCCTCAGCAGTAAGGCGACGAGTTCGCACCGCTGGTGTCGAAACAAATGCGGTGGGTGTTAACCCCGAGTAACCTGTCGCCAAAACATGCTCATAAAATACTTTTTAAAGTATTTCCTCGTATCTGTTCTCGTTGTCTCGCTCATACAATTGTCATAAAAGAGTAAATCAAGTGTGTTTATTTCTTAAATGTAAAATTGACATTTCTTCAACAAGATAGGTCACTTAGCTTAATGCTAACATGTAATGTGAAACACCATACACCAGCTAAAGGAATTAGTAAAGATGTTATATAAATTAGAATCCTTCAAAAAACTGCTACCTCAAAATATATAGAGCACGGGTGTCAAACTCATCCCCCCCTCCCCTCCGACAAGACCAATGTCAATGAAAAGAGCCGGAATAAAGAAACAAAACTGTGTTGTCAATATGCTAAGCACTCAGGACGTGATGATATTTGAAAGGCTTCAAAAAGCTGGCCAAAATTTTGATAACTTTCTCCATTGTTCCAATGGAATGGCCGTTGAATGACTGAGTGTCTGTGCGAAGTGGTGAACATCCCATTTTGGGATGCTCAGCCAAACTGTAAAATGTCTCCTAGCTTAATGCTGTCACATAATACGAAATACCATAGACGGCTAATAGAAATGAACACAAATATAGCCAAACAGTAAGCCAAACAACTGCTACTTAATTAAGACACACGCAGCGGCAACACAGGCAAACAGACAACACTCACAGTCAAAACAAATATTAGAACACGGAAACGCTGCAGTGGATTACAGCGCAGTGTCTTGACTCTTAATTATGCTGCATCTCCTCGACCTCAGTGCAGTCAAGCATGTTGTGGCAACAACACGGCAGGCACAGAACTCTAAATTTGGACTTAATACTGTCCTGTTAAAAATCACCGCTGAAAAAGCCGCATTAGACTGTAACAGGAGTGTAGCCGCGGTGTAAGCGAGGGAACACCGAACTCATCAATATTTCCCCAGGGCCTCATCAAACAAAAGACTGAACATCCGCGATGCCACCCAGGAGCTCGACACCCCCAAGCCTTGAAAGAATTTGCAATTAAGTTGTTTTTTTTGGTCATTTTGTAGAAATTGAAAATGAACTCCGATGAGTTACCCAAAGGCTAATAAGACTGCGGGAGGAAATGAGGAAGTGAATGTGATGAAGGTAAGCGGGCGTTAAAAACAGATCAGGTGATTGAGAGGGAAGGGGAGATGAGACGGAACGATGCAGAGCCACACACGGATGAGAAAGACAATGCAGCAACACACACCCGCAGAAGCGGGCGATATCAAAGCTGGCTTTAAAGGTCGCATGCACTTTGTAATGATGACAAGCTCTTTATTCCTCGCCGCCTTTTCTCCCCTTTAAGTGTCAAAGCGGACAGGAAACAGGGCCACACTCTTTCCATACTGGCCCCCCGAAACACAAAGCAGGCACACATCACAGCTGCAAAAAAACAAAAACAACAAGAGGACATAAGGGCCCCCCGTGAGGGTCTCAGTGTGACAGTGTGTTTGCGAACGGACAAGAAAGACACAAGACAAATCTCCTCACAGGGATTCAACCTGACACCCTCATTATTTCTGCATATTTTATTCCAGAAGGTCTGCCGGACGAAGACAAAAGGCTGCGCGCTTCATTAGACGCGCTGGTAAAGGGGGAATGTGCCATTTATTTGATCCTCAGCAGGAAAGATCATTTGGACTACAAAGCAAATATGCAGGACACCAAATCAATCGCGTCTCATTAATTAAGCCGACGGCGGCAAAAGCGCGCCGCCGATATCGTCCGTGCTATCAACTCAGCTCGTAGAAAATGGATCACGCTGCAAGAAAGCGGTTTCAGTCAGTCGGGCAGTGAGTTTCCATGAATAAGTGAGTGGTTGGGCGAGTGTACAATGAAACTCTCAACGAAACCTACATGGGCAAAAATACCCCCTAGTGTGAAAACATCTTAATGCATTAACACCATTCCCACTTTCCTGCCCACAATGAAAAAAAAACCTGTTGCGTTATACGAAACCTTTTTCTCTGCTCTTGCCTCGCGATGAGATTCACTACAACAAAGTCTCATCCAACAGCGACCTCTACTGCTTCGTTTGGAAACGGCAACAGCAACCACCACACTGGTTTACACATGCGCAGTAGCCCAAGAAGTATTTGTTTTTGTTAGTTTCAGACGCAGCATGAACGTTGCATTGCTAAAATGGCTACAAAACGGACCTTGGGATGTCAAGCAGCTAAGACAAGAAGAGCTCTGACGCTTGAAGACAGGGTAAAAGTGATCAAAATGAAAGAAGGAGGAAGCCAAATAAAAGACATTATCCAAGAAATTGATGTAAGTGAAAGTGAATGCTGATCGTACATTTCTTTCCCTTTTTTTCTTTCTACACTGACAAATAAGTGTATGCTCATCCTTATGCACTATTGGAATAAAAATAGAGTACACATTCGTTTGTGTGTGTGTGTGTGTGTGTGTGTGTGTGTGTGTGTGTGTGTGTTTACATCTGAGATCAAATTTGCTACAGTGAAAAACCCCCTGTTGTGAAAAATCTCTTGCTGCAAACATGATTTCGTTGTAGAGGAGTTTCACTGTAATACTCAAATGAATCCATCAGCTGGTGTTGGTGAATGAGTGAGTCAGTTGATTTGTAGGTGAGTGAGCAGATTCACATGAATGTATGAGCGACTGTGAGTGAGTGGGCGAGCGAGTGAGTTGAGTTACTGAGCGAGTGAAAATGATTTCGGCAGCGACGAGCGAGCGAATGTGAGCGAGTGCAGATAAATGAGCGGGTGAGGGAAGGAGCGCGATCATATGCGTAACTGTGAATGATGGCGCATGTTTGAGTGTGAGACGTTGACTATGTTCCAGTGAGTGAGTAGTGAGTGTGTAAAAAAATAAAATAAAAAAAGGAAAACCCAGAAGAGAAGCACAAAGAGAAAATGAAAGTTTAACAAGTATAGTAAGACAAAGAAGCCTTGCGCTTACCGCAGATGAAGTATTGATGCGACTGCAGCGCGTTTCGGTGCCCCGGAGCTCTGTGTTTAAAGCATCTTGACTGAATGAAATCAGCGGCGGGCCGCGCATTTAGCACCTTGGGCTTCACGAGGGACTAAGGCCAGCTAAATCCACCTTTTAATACCACCACCAGATCATCGTAAAAAGCATCTATACCGGGCAAAAACATAATCTTACAGAGTACAACATTTTCGGGAGCACTTCTTTTGCTATTTATCTCATGACAAAAACACAAAGCATGTCAACAAAATACATCATCCTCAAAAGAGATGCAGACTATTACATGGATGAAGGTGTGCAGACATGTTTTTTCTGAGCAAGCAATGGGAGGACATCACGTGGGGCGTGGGGGGGCGCAGCGAACCGGCCCTGGCAGGATGAATTGGAAATCTGATTGGTTAAAGAAACACTCCCGATGCCAATATAGTTGAAAGCCCGCTGGCCGCCCCTCACACCGATTAAAGCAGCTCAAAGTGACTGGACCATCGCAAAGTAGCTGGAAGAGGTGGTGGGCAGGGTGTGGTGGGTCCAGTAGGATTTTCCGTGCCCTTGATTCTTGCTTGAAAGTGGGTCAGTTTGCATTGTTGGCATTTAGTTTTCAAGTACAGAGTGAAATGATGAATATAGTTACGATACATACAAGGTGTATCGACGAAATGCAAAACCTCTCAAAAAATAAAAATAATTAGTGCCAATGTATAATGTGAAACACCAAAGATCAGCTAATGGAATTATATAAATTAACTGAATCGCATGAGAAAATTCTGAAAATTGACTTATTTAAGAAAACTATCCATATAAAATAAGAAATCGCCCCTGTTTTCTTGCAGAATGCTATTTGTGGAAATCCGATGCAGTGGAAATCCAAAATGGAGAGCAGATTGGCCATAGATATCCTAAACTGGATCGGTGCGGCGTGGTGGTGTGGCGGCCGTCAGTTGGCTGCACCTCGCTTCGGATTAAAAAGATGAAAATGTGCTCGTGTGCTTGTGGCAATTCAAATTTGGAGCGACTGCAAAAACAATGGCCACCCATGAAAACGGCGCTCACTGCGCAAATTTGAGTCCCTTTTGGTGGCCCGCTTAAGACCGCATGAGACGGCGTGACTGATTCCGAAGGCCTTGGGCAGATTAGATTCACATGGCAACAAATGGAGGCTAAAATCTGATTGGATGAAAAAACAATCTAACATCCACATCCATGGAATGGAAGCAGTGCATCCCAAAGAAATGCGATGGAATGAAGGGTATCAATAAGAGAATACATTTCATGGAACGAATATTAGAATTTGGGTAAAAACAAAACATGAACGCATATTTTAGTGCTGCTTTAAAACAGGGGTGTCAAACTCATTTTTGTTGCGGGCCGCATTGGTGTCACCGTTTCCCCTGGAAGGCCATTTTGACTGTCAAACCATATGAAGAAGTCAAGAATAATGGTTCATTCAACGATTGTTGAAGTGACCGTGATGAGGACTTTGGTCACAAGCAAATGCTTACGATATATGTTATTTATTACAGATGATCATTTGAAATTTTGCAAGATTTTAGCAAGCATCAATCATGGAAGTTGACACGTTTGATTTGCTTTCGCGGGCCACATAAAATGATGTGGCGGGCCACGTCTGGCCCCCGGGCCTTGGGTTTGACACCTGTGCTTTAAAAGAAAGAGGGTAGTACTGAGCCTAGTTAGTTTGTTTGTTAGTTGCTACTGCCGCTGCTGCTGTTGCTGTTGCTGTTGCTGTTGAGCAACCTCCAACTGGGTCCGATAGTTGCTTCGAAAGCCGCTGCGTCCCGGGGACCTGCTGACCCATTTGTCGGTTGCAGATTGGGAACCGTTCATAGCCCGAAGGCACATCCAGCACCAATTGGAGGCCGTTTCCGAGCTGCGCTGCTGCCGCTGCTGGCGTTTGTTGTCAGCTGTTCAAACAAAGTGAACATCAACAGCATGGCGGATTTGCGGCTTATAGTGCTTACCCCCCCCCCCCCCCCCCCCACGAACCTCCTTGGCCCCGGTTTATGCACTGCGTTGCTTCCTGTTTGCACGCTGGACACGACTCGCTTTGATTGATTTCACTGAATATTCATTTTCTCATTCGAGCCTCAGCGGCAGCGGCACCAGCGGCGAGGGCAGCGGCAGCTTCACATCCTCCTCTGCTTTTCATTAGCAGCCGCTCACTCATCCCCCCCCCCCCCCCCACACACACACAAACAGACACGCGGCTGAAGATTGGCAGATCAATAGCCTAAACTGAAAATCAATGCGGGCGATGTCTTCATTAAGTGGCCTGACGCCTGGCCTGGCCTTCCAAGTAAGCATCACGGGGATGTTAAACGCACTTCACTACCACAGGCCCCATGTTGGTAGACAAAGTGGAAGCAGGCGGTTTGCCATGCGTGCAGTAAACATAACAGAGGTTGAATGAAAAAAAACAACTAGGACGAGGAATAACAATTTTTCCTCCATAATATGGCAATTTAGTAGGAATTGGTCGGAAAAGTAAGACTCTAAAATGGTAGGTGGTATGCAGTTGAATTTAACTTGAAGTTCTATACAGGTACATCTTTATCCATCCATCCATCCATTTTCCATTCCACTTATCCTCACAAGGGTCACGGGGGGTGCTGGAGCCTATCCCAGCCGTCTTCGGGCAGTAGGCGGGGACACCCTGAACCGGTTGCCAGCCAATCACAGGGCACACATATTTTTTTAATAGTGTCCAATCAGCCTGCCATGCATATTTTTGGAATGTGGGAGGAAACCGGAGTACCCGGAGAAAATCCACGCAGGCCCGGGGAGACCATGCGGAATTGAACCCGGTACCTCTGCACTGTGAGGTCGACGCGCTAACCACTGGACCACCGGGCCACTACATCCTTATCTTTAAGAACTATTTTGTTGAAAACATCAATTTATGGTGCAATTTTTTGTGAAATGCATTTGAACTGAATGATAACTTGAAGCGCATATTGGTAGGGTGAATTTTACAGACAAGCGAGGCGAGACTTTGTTAGAGTTGGACTCCTGTAAAAACGTCCCCCGGCAGTGAGTGAAATGTACTTTTCAGGCATAAAATCTTTTTGGGAAGCGCTCCTTGGTGTAAAAAAGACTGCGGTGTCTTTGAAAATTGAAAAGTGAAAACCCTGGAGGTGATTTCCGAGCCGCATGAACCTTCTGTGCAATTGTTGCGAAATGAAATATTGGTCTAGTTGCGTGAATCGGGATACAGCGGGGATCATTGTGCGCAATTTCCTTTCAGGATTTTTGTGTGGACAGCGTTACACAATGTACCAAAACACGTGTTTGAGAAAACACAGAGGTAAGAGGAGGCTGAGATGGTCACATTTTAACCCTTTCAGGGACAGCGGTCACGAAAGTAGACAGCCTATCATGTCATCAGGTTACAGGTTATCATTAGTGCATGAAAGGGTTAATATTTAAACACGCTGAGTCGGTGGGTGCCGAGGTCACCGTGATGCATTGTGCGCTCACCGGACGTTTCATTAGGTACACCGATGCCCACGAATAGTGCGATGAGACCACAGAATCAATTGGAAATTCATGGCAAATGTGACGCGTTTGACATTTGACACTATCTAAAATGAGAGCTTGGTCGTTATTATTTTGACGATTTCGACGAACCCTGCGAAGTTGATAATTGTGTGGCTGCCAAGCACTGGTGTGACATTTCGCGTTAACACATCAGCTCATTTTCAAGCATCACTTGGAGGCCGGCGCATCTGCGATGGCATTCATTCATTTGGCAGTCGCAATGCCAAAATTGTGCTGATGATGCGACGCTATTCGAGAGTGTAATTCAGTGAGTGAAAAGGATTTGGGCAGAGATGAGCGAGGGAAGGTTGAAAATTGAATGAGTGACTGAGGGAATATGAGGAAGCATGTTAAGTCAGGCAGTGTGTGGAGTTTGCATGATCTCCCTGGGCCTGCGTGGGTTTTCTCCGGGTACTCCGGTTTACTCCTACATTCCAAATACATGCATGGCGGGCTGATTCAACACTCCAAATTGTCCCTAGGTGTGAGTGTGAGCGTGGATGGTTGTTCGTCTGTGTGTGCCCTGCGATTGGCTGGCAACCGGTTCAGGGTGTCCCCCACCTTGTCACGTTGCGTGGTGGTGGTGGTGGTGGACCCCAAAAAGCAGGCAGGTGGGAGGAGCAGGGTGAACTTGACAAATTGTATTTAATAAAACACGGAGAAAACTGAATCCAAAACAAACAAAGACCTAAAAAACAAAGAACCCAAAGTATCAATCAAAACCTTGGCTGTCGCTAAAACTAACCGTCAACAAAACATGATCAAGAACATGACAGCTACTGCAAGCAAACAAACAGCAACAACCATGAAAGGAACCAACTAGCAAACAAATATCCGACACTGATTGGTTGTGCCGGGAGTCCTTTTAAACGGCTAACGACCAACAGGTGTGCAGCTGCAGGTAGAGCCCTACAGTGCCACCTTTTGGTCACAAACCGAAACATGACACACCTACTGCCCGAAGACGGCTGGGATAGGCTCCAGCACCCCTTGTGAGGATAAAGCAGTTAAGAAAATGGATGGATGTTAAGTGAGTGCGTGTTGAGTGAATGAGTGAGGTCAAACAATTCGGTTCATTTCGAAAATAAATCCGACCGAAAAGGCCCGCGCAGTATGCAACAATATGGCGCTGCAAACCATCAGCAAGACCAAATCACCACCCTTGAAATATCACTGAAATGGAGCCTTTACGAAGGCATAATTTGTCACCGCTGCATGCTGGTGAGTGCGCCATCCACTCCTGCCCACAATCGCAGGCTCCGTGACGGCATTCTTTGCTGCCGCTGCCTCTCGTGTGGCAAGCACGCTCGGGGAAGAAGAAGAAGAGAGGTCGCGCCATTAATTAAAGGTGACAATTTGCCTCCGCTCAGCTGTTGTCTACAGCCACCTCCACCGCCCCCCCCCCCTCCACCGCCCCTCCCTCATGGCATCGAGGTGCAACTTGACTGCTTCGTCTCTCATTAATCTCGCGTCTCCGCTCTGATGGCAAAACTCCAACCCGCCCCCGTCCTTGATCCCCTTTTTTGTGTTGCGTGAGTGCGTGCGACACAGTAATCATTTTCCCACTACTTGACGCCACGTAATCCCATTTGCCGTCACCCTCAGCCGCCCTTACGCGGGCGCCGATCGACGCGACCTCCGTGCAAAGGTCAGGTGTGAAATGCAGATGTGACCGGATGAAAAACGTAATTGAAATAGAGTTGTAATTGAGGGAAGAGGCACAATCAAATCGGCGGGAAGAGGTTAGGGGTCAGGCCTCTCCTACTGAACAAGACCCCAAGATACTGAAACTCCATACCTGAGGCAAAGCTCAAACCCCGTCATCATTTCTCGCCACGTCATCGCATTTAGCAACGCCGCCATCAACCACCTTTACAGTGGCACGATTAACATGACTTGGCTAAAAGGTCAGGTGCAAAAATGCCCACCGTGTTGTTAAATTTCGACGTAAGCGTAATGATGAACAGGCGCCAGTTGACCGCAGTGTTGCGTCTCTCTGGATCGGAGATTAGCAGCCTTTGTGAGTTGGTGAATCTCGAGCTGGTCGTTGTCGGCGAGGTCGTCTTCATGGCAACGAGACGGCGTGCTTTGGCGTGCCGACAGGTGACCGAGGACATGATCACCCCATCGTTTCCCGCGTGCGCAAGTATTTTGAATCGCTGTTGTTTATGTCTCCTATTCATGTCACTACCGCAGATACTGTCATACTGTGCCCCCCCCCCCTCCCCCCCATTAGAGTCCCCTCCCCCTTCCTTATGTCTTTCGACGAAAAATCTTTGGCCACCCGCCAGGCTTCTCCGTTCTGGCTCGCTTTTTTTTGCACGGGTTGTAAGCGTTAAGTGAATTTCATTGCTCCGTACTCGTGCATGTGCCAAGACAAGAAATTTGATTCCGTTTAATCATGAGGCAGAGAAATGACAACATGTTGGAAATCAGACAAGTTTAGGCGCCTCACACGTGTGTTGTGCTAGGAAGTGTGTGTCGCGACGGTGAGAAAAGATGGAGCGAATGATGAACAGCGTGTAAAAAAAAAATAAAAAGGAAATGACATTCAACTTGATGTGTAAAAACAATATTTTGATGGAAAAAAAACTGAGAGTTGTTTTTGTTGTCTTAGATTTCGAGCTGTCACAAAAGAAAAATAAATACTGGAATCAGTCACTGTTCATCTTGACACGTTTTTGACAAAAGACTGATTTTTTTTCTCTGCTTTTGGGTCTGAAACTGTTGTTTTCTGTGAAACCAAACCAAGGTTCGACTGCAGAGAAAGAAACAGAAAACTCCAGATTTTTTTTTTTCTGGTGAACCACCCAGATCAGGGGTCGTCAACCCAAAATGTTGAAAGAGCCATATAGGACAAAAAAACCCCAAAAACAAATATGTCTTGCGCCGCAAAAAAATAAAAGCCTTCTATAAAATTTACAATGAAGGAAACACATGCTGTATGAATGTAGGAGACTGGACTGTCTCCGAATTGTTTATGTTATTCATTCCTTTGTTACGTGTTCACAAACGCCCCCATAGAATTTATTTTGTGATTTCCTCGCTTGATTTTTTGTTTTGGTGAATTATTTTCGCTTTTCTTAGTGTCAGTGAAGTGATCATGAATTTCCGTTTTTCTGAGGCTGTCTTTGAACGCCTCTCGAGTCGAACGAGAAGAGAGAAGGCACGGAGTCGGACGCAGACGTGTCTGTGTTTGTCAAGACTGTTATATATAAATAAATAAATAAATAAAGTGTACCTTTTAAAAAAACCAACACCACCGCTCTCCTTTTTCGGACCTGCAACATGTATCTATATCTATTTGAGCTGTATTAGCCTACTATCAAAATCTTTTTCCATTTTCAAACATTTTTTATAAAGCTCCAGGGAGCCACTAGATGTCGCTAAAGAGCCGCATGCGGCTCTGGAGCCGCGTGTTGCCGACCCCCGACCCAGATCAATCGGGAGGGTTAAAATATACATTATGGGTTTTATGTAAGGTTTGAGTTAAAGTCCCGTTAGATACCCTGCGGTTACAAATTAATCTCCTTGACGGCACAATCTTATGACTTCATAAACAAGGGCGCTAAACGTACGGTAGCAGCTAACAAATATGAGTATCTTACTCAACCTAAGCCGGTATATCGGCGCGATCAACGTGACCTCCCTTGAAAGGTCGGTTAGCAAGTGCAGACGTGACAACGACGGGCTCGCGTGTCAACCGAGGAAACACGGTGTCGTAATTAATCGAGCAGCCGCAATCGATCGCGAGCGTAAAATACCACGTGGGTTGGCGGGTCGCGCCCGCCGCCGCCGCTCATGAAACATTCATGGGGCCCCGGCTGGAGAACGACGAGCGCTGTCATAATGATTGAATAAGTTGCACTGACTGCCGCAAACTATCAGGCCGTCGCACTCAAGTCGGCCATTAATTCAGACAACCGTTACGGGATTCCATTACTCTATCGGGTTACGCTGATTAAACAAACAGCCGTCCGCCGTCGCGTTTGGCGAGGACGCCGCAGCGGCAGGGTAGAAGAAAACGCTGGCGGCGACGGAGGCAATTGTTCCGGCGGCATCTTGGAGGGAATGATTAGGGATGATGTGAGCGCGGGGATTTTACCGTCTCACAAAAGAAAACTCTGTTCGGCCTTGGCGGACAAAATTGCCTTTTTAATGTCGCACTGCAGCTCTAATGTGGTCCACGTTGTAATACCCAACAAGGAGACTTAAAGAGATGATGTCCATGAGAGCAGTACCTTGGATTTATCACTTTAATTTGCTCCGTAACCAAGCTTGTGATTCAATTCATGCACGACAAATACAGTCGAACCTTGTACCTCGAAGGACATAACGAATCGTTGGAACCGTTTCCAATAAAATGGCCGCCAACTACGATGCATAGTTCAGTCTGAACGTTTCTAGATGTAAAAAGATGAACATGTAATACAGTATTACAAAAACGTGCCTTCTCCAATTTACGATGTGCCGCTCCCCGAATCCGCGTACGATCATTTTTTCAATCTGTTGGCCTCGAACTCCGCCATGATTTTGTTGCCATTACAGATGATTGTCGAAATTGTTGACTTTGCCAATTCGCAGTCTCGTCTGTCTTTCGTCAAGAGGACTCCCTTTCGAAAGCGAGAGACAATTTTAGCTATCACGGACAGCGAGATTTACTTCCGTTCTTTTGCTCAGAACCGCGCAGTGCCTCCGGAAGTACAACAATGTACGAGTCAATCAGTAACGTTGCTCAGCAACCAAGGGGAATTCCTCCCGCGTTGTATATTTTGTTCATATGCGACATCGCAGCGGCAGATCGCTTCCAATGGTTCGTTGTAACAAAGGCATTTATACTATTTTGTGGGGAAAAATCTGGTCGCTATATTCAAGTTTACGTCTTACATTCACTGTACGCAAAATGGAGAATGTGAGACTTTGAAATGTGAACGTCAGAGCGGCGAAAAAAGTAAACGGGGTACGTTGAAACGAGGTTCGACTGTACATTGAAATCAATTGAAGTGGTGCTAATCCATTCAAGTTCACTAAAAACTAGACGGGCCATCGATCTGATTGGCTGTATCGAATCGGACGATATTTGACATTTTTTTGGGTTCATTTTTCTGATTGCTGCAATGTCCTAATTCACAAATCCAATCAAGGATATCACCAATCAGATTTACGAAATAAGATATTTGTCATTTATCTCTGGCGGGTCCCCACAAATAAATTTGGGCGGCTATTTTGCAAATTTCTCCATTGTGAGACAAATAAAAGTTTTCTTATCTTATCTTATTTGCAGATTTTGACACTACTTGAGAATACTTTTGTTGATACTCTGTAATCAGTGTACAAGTACAAAAAATACATATTGTTCCATCTTGTGATTGGATGAAGGATGTTTATTTTTTTTTCTTAATTTGCAAATTGGTGAAAAATCATCAGCATTTTTGGTTTGAAAAATGTTTGAAAAAATCAATCACTTTTTTTAAGTGTAATTGCTGTGTGCCTTAGCGAGTGACATCAGAGGCCGCAGTCAGTTTGGATATACAGTCAAACCTCGGTTTTCGTCCATCATCCGTTCCAGAAGGCTGTTCGAAAACCGAATTGTTTGAAAACCGAAAAAATTTAAAATAAAAATGTTTATTGAACACGTCTGCTCACAATGGAAAGCAACACGAGGAAACGTCACTTCCTCGTCTACCCGAGGAAGCGTCACTTCCTCGTGTAAGGAAGGCGAGAGGAGTCAAAAGGTGCATTCTCACAAACTGCACGCTCAGTTTGTCCGAGAACCGAAATTTGTTCGTCATCCGAGGCATAAAAAAACTCGAAATTTTTGGTCGAAAACCGAATTGGTCGAGAACCGAGACGTTCAAAAACCGAGGTTTGACTGTAGTTTAATGTGAGCCTGCAGCACCTTCTTTTGTATTTGTGTTTTTGACTGTTCTGTTCAATAAACAAGTGAAAGTGCGTTGGCCAATCTGGCTCTTCTTGCCCATGTGCAAGGGCATTACAGTATCTTGATCATCTCGTTTTTTTTTTCCATGAATGTGCATGAATGTGAAGGTGAATGGTTGTCTGTCTCTACGTGTGTCGGGGCTTGTCGACAGGACACAAGATTCCAACCACCGACCATAAACCCCCCCCCAAAAGAACGCTTTTGTGATTTCAATGGCGATTTGACTGCACCATCGTCCTCTTTCATCTGACCTCCACGCTTCTGTCTGTGTCACTCACATGAACACACAGCAAGGCAAGACTTTGCATCCCATAGTCAGCTCGGGTACCCTTTCACATATCGCGGGACGATCTCACTACCTGCAGACTAATCAAGTCACTGTCATTCATTCATCAGGTGCAAATGCTCACTTGTCGCAGAGGTCAAGCGCTGGGCTTTCCCAAACATCGTACAAATATTCTTCTGTTCGAGGTGTCGCAGTGTGAGCAGCGAGCATTCATTTTGTATCAGGATTTATTGAAATCTTTCTTTTATGCAAATTCGGAATACTTGCAATCAAAGCGGCGAGCGACAAAGTACACCAACGCATGCGCATGTGATTGCCACAAGGTCAGTCTGCCCCCCCCCACCACACACACACACACACACACACACACACACACACACGCACACACACACAACAAATCAACTTTAGGGAGCCATGGTGAAAGGCGCACATAAAAGACTTGTGCGCACGTTTCTTACCCGGCAGGCCGAGACACAGCAAGACGCTGTAGTAGATGACAGGCAGCGGTCCAAGGGGACATCCCGGGGCCCCCTCCGAGGGATGCTGCCCGACGCTCCGGCTGCTCTCGTTGGCGGTGGAAACGGGAAGATGTGGCTGTGCTCCATGGCCGCGTCCTCTTCCTCAGCTGCGCTCGGTGTCAAGAAGCCGCAAGGCGCCAGCAAACTGTTAAGTGACCGTCGCTCTGGTCTCAGTCTGACAATTGGCGCGTGTGTGTGTGTGTGTGTGTGTGTGTGTGTGTGTGTGTGTGTGTGTGTGTGTGTGTGTGTGTGTGTCAGAAGGTGAGGGGGGGGAAGAGGAGGCGAGGCGAGACGGAGGTGGGAAGGTTGGGGCGAGACGTGGTGGGATGCGAAAGGTGAGATGTGCCGGCGGATGAGAGAAGAGGAAGGAGGAGAGCTGAGTGAGAGGGGAGGATGCCGCGTGAGTGTGTGAGGGAGAGGGCTGCAAGGAGAGTACAGTTAGGAGAGCGAGGGGGAGAGAGCGAGGGAGGCGGGAGGAAGGAGGCAATGTGTGAGAAGGTAAGACACGTGACCGTCGGGAAGGCTAGAGTGAGAATTTGCATCGGCTGGCAGTGTAGTGGTTCACATACTGCACAGTGGCAAGGAGATGGAAAACTTGAAATTAAGAAATTGTAACTCCAGTATATTATATAAAGTGGTACCTGTACTTATGAAATTAATTGGTTCTGGAAGACATTTTCTTACGAGAACATTTTGTAAGTAGTAGAGACGCATTTTCCATGTAAATGCGCTAATTCGTTCCAAGCCCCCCCGCCCCATCCCAAAATTCAGACATAAATGTTTTCTAAAGCATAAAAATGCATCCGAATAAGTACTGTATTGGCCCGAATGTAAGACGTTTTTTTTGCATTGAAATAAGACTGAAAAAGTGGGGGTCGTCTTATATTCGGGGTCTAGACATTATACCCATTCAGGACGCTAGATGGCGCCAGATATCATTGAAGCGAATGCTGAACTTGACTCCCCCAGTGAGCCCCTGCCACGAAGAATAAAAATAAAACAAGCGGTAGCACGAAGAAGAAAAATAAAAAATAGCGGTAAGAAGGAAAAGAGAAGAAAATAATAGAAGAGATAACAGAAAATGGAGAAACGTAACGACAATCTGGAGAAAAGTGGCTCAAAGATCGGCCAGGTTAACCGTCAGCTGAGGAGAAGTTATGATGTCATTTACATTTCAAAAACCAGAAGCCATTCATTTACGAATGTGATTGCGCTTTAGATTTGAATGAGGCAAAATAACATGCTCTTTCTCTCAAATATATTGTTAGAATCATTTGTTTCAGATGTACTGTAATTCCTTTCTGTATAAAAATTAATTTGGCATTCAAAAAGTCTTTTTTCAAACTTGAGTCTTGAAAAAGAGGGGGTCGTCTTATAATCAGGGCCGTCTTATATTCGGGCCAATACGGTAACACAAACATGTTGTGTTTAGATTATTGCACAATAAATGAGAGTTGTGCACAATGGAAAAAACAAGGAATAGAGTAAAGAATAAAAATTATAGTCATTTAACTTTTTACTGCGTCCTCATTGTTTATTGCCCTCTTTAGTTCATGTCCTCACTCAGAAGTGATTTTTGCGTGGCTTTTTGTAAAGAACTGATCCGAGGACATTCGCTTTTGTCGGCTTTGAACAATCCTTCGAAAATGTCCAAGGCAAACATCAGCATAGTAAGCGATCGCCCAACTGGTTATCACTTTTTCTGGGAATTAACATTTTCGTAAAACTGTCTCGAACACCTCATGGCCCGAGGAGCGAATGACGAGGACGCTCCATTGACACATCTATGGAGATGTGTCTATGCAGCTAAGAAGATGCTCGGTTATAGCCAATAGCAGAGCATCAATAAGTATGCTGCGTTCAGGAAAGTCGGAGCTGCGAGGAGTAGGCCAGACTGTATTTTTACCTTTTGTATCTTGACATTTCTTTCGTAACAAGAGGCAATATTTTCCTGTTGAAGCGTTTCATAACTTGAAAATGTCATATGAAGAGACGTTCATAAGTAGACGTACCACTGTGCAGAGTATCGAACAAAAAGAAAATGCTGACGCCATCAAGGGTCAGTGTTCTGGCTCCGTGAGGATTATTTGAAATTCGATTGGTTAACAAAAGACTGCCCACTGCTAATGTCGTTGAAGTAACGTTGCATGACTGATTGTGAGGGCCTTGGGCAGACTAGGGTGACATGGCAACGCAGTGTCTGACATCTGATTGGACCCCCCCCCCCCCACAAAAAAATCCATAATATTTCAACATGCACATATACGTACTGGAAGCAGTGCAGCCAAGAGAAATGTTTGGAAAAAATAGATTGTTTGGAACAAATGAATGCAATTTTCTTGCAAAAATGTGGATTGTAGCAGAAAAGGTCAAGTCCTGACCACCCCCCAGCCGCTGAATTTTCAGTCAGGTGACTTGATTTAGGGTACTGCAAATTTAACACATGGTGATCTGAAGGCATTTCAAAGAAGATTCTTCAAGTATTTTCACTTCCTTTATTGCGGCAGAAGAAAAATATTCTGACAACAGAAAATTCTCGCAACAGAAGTGTGCGCTCCTGACCTTGGTTGAAGTTTTCTTCTCTTCTGCTCATCCTCACATATCCATGATTTAGAGAAGCCTCTCAGTCCTCCGAGTGGTTTTGGCCCGAGCGCAGACCATTTCGAGAGCTTGCAGAATGCGTCTCGGCGCCTCTTCAGCACAATCAGTGGCCATGCAGCCTCTCTGCGGGTCAGAGGAGAGACATACTGTCAATGGGGAGACATGCTGTAAAAAAAATGATTGCAAAAACCATGGTCATGATTTTGATTTGAATACGGTGACAATAGAGTTGGACTATCATGAGAGCAAATATAATTTTGGCACCAAAGTCAGAATTATTTCAGCAAAAGTCCGATTGCAGTTTTGTTTTTGTTAAAAAATGTTTTTACCTTATTGGCCCGAATATAAGACAGTGTTTTTTGCATTGAAATAAGACTGAAAAAGTGGGGGTCGTCTTATATTCAATGGCACGAATAAGACCCGGGCAATAAACAGCTATGCCCTGCCAGTGATCAGATACCCTGCAGGAATAATAAGGTGGCTAAAGAAAAGGATTCAGACCACGGATGTTAAGACCCGAAAGCTCCTAACCATGCATGGAGGGTTCCATCCCAAATCCAGCACCCTGAGACTGTACGCAAGCTGAAAGGAAGGAGACCGGGGACTGGTGAGTGTGAGAGCCACTGTCCAGGATGAAACATCACATCCGTGAATACATCAAGGAGAAGGCTCCAACGGATGTCGTACTCAGAGAACGTCTCAGACAATGGGGAACAGAGGATGAGGTGCTGGAAGAGGGACCATCATGGGAGGACAAGCCCCTACACGGGATGTACCACCGGACCATAACTGAAGTGGCTGATCTCAAGAAGTCCTATCAGTGGCTAGAGAGGGCTGGCCTGAAGGACAGCACAGAGGCACTCATCCTGGCTGCTCAGGAGCAGGCCCTGAGCACCAGAGCCATTGAGGCTCAGATATACCACACCAGACAAGACCTAAGGTGTAGGTTGTGCACAAGAGGCACCTGAGACGATCCAACACATAACTGCAGAGTGTAAGATGCTGGCAGGGAAAGCCTCCATGGAACGCCATATCTAGGTGGCTGGCATAGTCTACCGAAACATCCGTGCGGAGTAGGGACTGGAAACCCCAAGGTCAAAATTGGAAACACCTCCAAAAGTGGTAGAGAATGACCGAGCGAAGATCCTGTGGGACTTCCAGATACAGACTGACAATATGGCAATGGCGAACCAACCAGATATCCTGATCATAGACCAGGGGTAGGGAACTCCGGCTAACCCTAACCCTCGAGAGCCCTATCCTGCCTGTTTTAGATACCTCCCCTATTCCAACACACCTGATTCCAATGATCAGCTCATCAGCAAGCACTGTTGAGGCCTGAAACGATCATGAGCAATTGAATCAGGTGTGTTGGAGTTGGGAAGGATCTAAAATAGGCAGGATATGGCTTCCAGGAACCGGAGTTCCCTACCCCTGTCATAGACAAAGGGCAGAGGAAAGCCGTTGTGGTGGATGTAGCGGTCCCAAGTGATGAAATCATCAGAAAGAAGGAACACGAGAAACTTGAGAAATACCAAGGGCTCAGAGAGGAGCTGGAGAGAGTCTGGAAGGTAAACGTGACAGTAGTGCCTGTGGTGGTCGGAGCACTCGGGGCAGCGACGCCCAAATTGGATGAATGGTTGCAACAGATCCCGGGAACAACATTGGACATCTCAGTCCAGAAAAGTGCAGTGCTGGAAACAGCAAGGATACTGCACAGAACCCTCAAGGTTTCTGGCCTCTGGTAGAGGACCCGAGCTGAATGTGGAACGGACACGACATCATATATATATATATAGTAGCATCAAAGCTCATTTTCTCCACTTTTTGGGTCAGAATCCAGTGTTTTGGCCGAAACCAAGCCATGTTGTATACTATTGATTACTGGAGAGTTGACAAAGTGAGAAAGAAACGTTTTGGGAGAAGAAGAGAGTCTACTTTTTGTTTCAATAGGTTTGGTACTTGTGTTGTCAACCAGGACAAAATTCTGTGCAAGAGGGTCTTGAAGAATTCATCAAAATGTTCCAAAACATTTGGCAATACAATATCATCAAGTCTCCATAGTGAACGAGTCAACGTTACAGTTCTGTAATGACCTTACTGACGACAATTCTTAACAGGTAACTAGTTAACTGTATCAGAATACATTTTTAAAACAACCCTCCCAAGACATTTTCAAGTCCTTCTGTTATGCGGAGGCGCTGGAGTATGAAAGAATAACGTCAATCTCAGATGATTTCTGAGAACCAGTACCAGTCTCGAAATGAGAGGTGAGAGGGTGCAAGTGTGTAAAGGAAGGAGTGCGCGTGACGTGCGCTCGCACCTTCTCTCTGACACGTGAGCAAATAAATTAGCTTCAGGGACTGGGTCACCGCGATTAAGCCTTAAATAAAATATGTCCAGCTGACGTTAACTGACATAGTTTTTTTTTTTTTAATGGAAGAAATGTACAAAAGTGGGACAGAGCAGGCGAGCATTTTAAGACCCCCCACAGCGCCACCCTTGCCTCAGCCTGCCCTCCACTCACTACTTAATGCAACATTATCGCTGGTCCTTGTCACAAAACAACTCAATTACACACAATTTTGTGGCACTTGAATGGAGGCGTGATTGCATTGTGTGTTCGTGCGCCGCCGTCGTGTTCTCACTCAAGGCGCATGCGTGGGCTGTTTGCAAACTACAGTGCAGTATGTTGCACTTTGGAGCAAAACAGGCCAGCTGATGTTTTTGATGCATTGGTTGCTCAAGAGGCTTAAGGGCCAAATCCACACAAAAAATTGACGGTGATTATAATTACACTGGGGGGGAATTTTATATATAATATATAATAATAATAATAATAATAATAATAATAATAATACATTTCATTTATAAGCGCCTTTCAAGACACCCAAGGACACTTTACAGTCAGAAACAAGAACAATAAAACACAATGCGGGTTGAGCAGCGGCTCATATATATATATATATATATATGCATACGATTTTTTTTCTCACACACACACACACACACACACACACACACACACACACACGCACACACAAAGATGACACAAGAAGGCGCTAAAGCACTACTTTTATATCGACAGGGGTTTCGCCAATTCGTGGTGTTTAAAAACACACAAAAAGACCAAACAGGAGTCATGTGAGCCATGCTGAAAATCGCCAGAATTTTTGAGTGATTCATAGCACCTCTTAAAATATTTTCGGATTGTCCGTCAATGCCACAAGTTGGTGGTAAAGCATTACTTTTGTCCAAATTAATCTCCTTGACTCACTTCAATATACTGCCTTGGCACCAAGCTGCCACTGGATAGCAGCAAAGAAACAAATAACGAAGGATAGGGTTATTGTATTGGTTTGGTGCAATCTTAAATGCTATAAATTACAGTTTATTGAAGTGAGTTGAAGAGGTTCATTTAGACAAAAGTACGTTTGTGAGAAGAGGAATTCAGCAAGTGTGTCTTAGTCATTTAAATGTGTAGGAGGAACGTTGTAAGGGGTAAAACTACTGTACAACGTATTTAAAAATATAGATTTTTGTACACTGGCGTAGTCTCCCTTCATGTCCTTGAAAACAAAATAACGTGTCAGTTTTGCACATTTTACCATGCGCAACCGATGAACGTGTTCAAATTATGTAAATTCAAATGACTTATTTTCCGTCGTGCGGCGAATTTTCCACCGATTGCAGGTGTAGCTACCTGTAGAACGTATAGCCAACGGTCAGCTAACTAGCAGCTAACATTAGCAGGTGACACCAAGATGCATCCATCCACTCATTTTCCAAACTCTACGTTCATTCCTCAAATCGAAGCTGCCCGTTTGCTTGATATCAGCTGAATATGAAATTAATAAATAAAAACGAAGAAACGAATGAACTACTAGTGCTGAAAAACAGAAGCAGAGGCGCAGGGAGAATTATTCAAGCCGCAACGTGCATGTGAGTATTTTAATCAAGGTTGTCAACATCCATTTAATATCGATGCATTTTATGGATTGTGCGAGCGGTACTACAAAAAAAACCCATGAAAGAGCCAGTTTTTACCACAATTGCAAACTAATTGCGGGAAAGGAAGCTTGGTGAGAGAAGAAAAGATGGGAATAAAACACGAAAAGCAGAAAAAGACAAATGTAGTTTCTGTTTTCGCAGTCCTCAGGTACAAAGGCAACACCGGATCTTAACACTCCTCGCTCGGGGAAATCAGCACATGCCGTAATGTTCATTTGCACCTCCAGCGGGAAACAACATGCTTTCCCCTTCTCGATTTGCCCCAGTTGGGGTGAGTCCGCTAGGGGCCCGGGCAGATTACAACCTGCCCCACTTTTGCGCTGCACAAAACACGCGGTCATCAGACAGACGTTATTGGACTCACAGCTGAGGACAGAACCACACAATTGCAGCACATGCATCCATCCATTTTCTAATCATCTTATCCTCACAAGGGTCGCAGGCATGCCAGAGCCTATCCCAGTTGTCATCGGGCAGTAGGCGGGGGTCAACCTGAACTGGTTGCCAGCCAATCGCAGGGCACACATGGACGAACACCCATTCACACTCACACTCACACCTAGGGACAATTTAGAGTGTTCCATTAACCTGCCATGCATGTTTTTGGAATGTGGAACGAAAACTGAGTGGCTGGAGAAAAGTCACACTGGCACGGGAATGAATCCGTCCTTTCATCAAAAAATTCTCATCCGCCCCAAATGGGTCAATGGATAGACCGTTCCGTCCCAGGGACGGAATGCCCAGCTTTTGTTATTTCGTTAGTTTTCGTTTACTCGAAAAAAATCGGCACTACGTTGGGCACAAATTGCCAGCCAGCACTGAGCTCTTCTCAAAGACAAACAGCCCTATGAAGAGCAAAAGGTTTTTCATCGCGTGATCACTATTTGTACATTTTTAATGACATTTAAAGTAGTTGTAGTAATCGGAGAGTCGTAGTACTGTAGTACAAGTAGTAGCAGTACTGTAGTAGTAATTGAAGAAAGACGTGAGAGCTGACTTGTCCTTTGATGCCCTCCAGTGGTCATCATTTATATTACATCTCCTAAAATAAAGCGGCCGTTCAATTGCGGAGGAGGCGACTGATACGATGGCAAGCGGATTTTATCAATCTACTCAAAACCACGCTAATATTCGAGAGTGCTGTACGGCGGTCCGAGATCCGTTCTGGACGCCAAGCGGCCACCGACGTTTATTTTGAAAAACGGCCGACAGTGCTTTTCAAAATAAACGTGAATCTGTGTTGTATCAACTTCGCTTGCCATCGTCGTGTTGTTATTGTGGTTCGACGTTTTCCGAAGCAGGCCCCCAATCTTCCGGCCCGGTGCTGTGTGTTTGGAACCGACAGCTTCCAAAACCGAGCCCATTTGTCTTTGGGTTGCACGAGGTGAGTCGTGACAGGTCGACTCCCCGAATGTGACGTCAAGGTACTGACGAGATGTTTGTTTTGTTTTTTACCCTTCTGGTTTGTTTGCGCCAGCTGATCTTCAATCGTTGTTCGTACGAGCTAATGCTAAAGGCTAAGCAGCAATTCCCGGACCTATTAGTGCAAGATGACTTTTGGTGTTATCTCGGACTTGTGTGGACGCACACGGAGCTGGAGGAAGGGCGTCGTGTGCAGCAAGTCAACTAACGGACCTGCTGGCAACATGGCAGCTGTTCGAAAATTGCACTGTCACATCGAATGGACAAGAATTGTGTTTTTTATTTATTTCGGACATTCATAACATGTAGCTACTTTATTTCGAAACGCTAATTACATAACGCTTAGTTGAACGTCAACCCCCCAAAATAAAATGATTGTGGTACATTTATAATTGCATGGGAGTATGCATGTATATATGAATACGTTATATATATTCAAAACATAACATAAAAGCACGATTTGAGTTTGTTGACATCCACCAAACTAAAAGGAGATGTATGCATTTCTGCTCTTCGTTTTAAGAAACAGTGTTTCTTTTATATCTCACAGTTTTGAAATATTTTGTTATTTATTGCTGTAATAACATGGCTAAGCATATTTTTTTTTACTAATATTTTAATCAGAGATGCAAGTAAATTTCCATTGATTTTTTTTGGCGCTGATTCCAAATCTTGGCCTGTTTTAAAAAAAATCTAGGACTTCAGGTTTTTAAAATAATAATAATAATATGTCATATTTATTCATTGTCATAAATGGAAGGTTGGGTTCAGCAACAGGAGGACTGTTTCTGAAACGTCTTAGCGATAAATAATCACGCATGTCAAAACCTGGATTGTGCAAGCCTTTATAGGGCTAAAAAAAATGTCTACACAAAAAAGATGTCTAAAATCAGCATTAAAAAAAATGCGTTTAGGGACACATAAAGCCATCTTGGATTCAAATCTGCTGTTGAACTGTATAATTGATCAAAATTACCTCAAACAGGATGTTCCCAGCCACTGAGTTTCAAATGTGATCAGAAAGAGAGACTGGAAGAGTCACAGAAAGGCAGAGAAGTGCATGTCCTTGGAAGTAAAAAAAAATAAATAAAAGTGAATATGAACCATTCAGTCTCTTGCTAGAGCAGCGAGGTGTGCCAAAAGTACAGAAACATTGAAATGTTGGTTGCACATCCCAGAAAGTGCCACTGCAGTTGGACAATGGGGAATTTACAGAAGCTCAAATCAACCTGTAATGGTGCCAGTGCGTTTTAGGTCCATTCTGAAGATGAACTTTCTGCAAGCAGCATCAAGTATGTCTCCCATTGTATTGATGCCGTTTTAATTCCAGTCTTTGTATGACTGCTTTGTGAAACAACACTGCAACCTCACTTGTGACTTCTGAGCTCTCATTTCTGTCGTCTGACACATATACTTTTTTTGTGCCGTGTCAGTTGTAGGACTCAGGCGTCACCATGCACTCCTCCACCTCAATCGGCGCCCTTGCGTGGCTTCTGGTGGCGGCCGTGGCCGCCTTGCAGAGCCCCCCGCAAACAGGTGAGGAAAGCAGCAGCAAGAGAAAGCGTGTCAATTTCTCGTCATGACAGATACACGGCTTTCAAGCAGGGCTGATTATTCCATTGATTAATCAAATAATTTGCTAAAATTGCATTTTGCATGGCGGTCCAGTGGTCCAGTGGTTAGCGCGTCGACCTCACAGTGCAGAGGTACCGGGTTTGATTCCAGTTCTGACCTCCCTGTGTGGAGTTTGCATGTTCTCCCTGTGCCTATGTGGGTTTTCTCCGGGTACTCCGGTTTCCTCCCATGTTCCCAAAACATGCACGGCAGGCTGATTGAACACTCAAAATTGTCCCTAGGTGTGAGTTTGAGCACGGATGGTTTTTCTTCTCTGTGTGCCCTGCGATTGGCTGGCAACCGGTTCAGGGTGTCCCCCGCCTACTGCCCGAAGACAGCTGGGATAGGCTCCAGCAAGCCCCACAAACCTTGTGAGGGTAAAGCAGATCAGAAAATGGATGGATGGATGGATGCATTTTGCATTAAAGTGTCTTCCAAACTCGTTTCTTCCCCCATTACTCTTTACAAATCAATTATCGTTGTTTATTTGGTATTGTTTAGCGCTAAATAATAAATAGCTTTAACAACTATTTTAAAAATCAAGCCATCATCTTGAGCTATTGTTTGACTTTATGTTGTTCAAATCCTCAGTTTAGTATGAATTAGACAATAAGGGGGATGTCCTGAAGCCATCAAAGAACCCAGCAATAGGAAACAGGAAGTGAGCCCAGAAGATGTGCCGAACGAAGCCCAGTTTTGATGTAACGCTCTCATGCTTCCTCGCCCTCGTCCTCTAGTGTTCTTGGACAAGCAGGAGGCCAGCTCGATGATCTCGCGTCAGAAGAGGAGCGTCGACGGCACCGCCCAGCAGCCGTCCACGCTGGAGCAGTCATGCATGGAGAGGGTGTGCACCTACGAGGAGGCCCGCAAGCACTTCCAGGACTCGTACCGCACGGTGAGATCCTCGCGCTCCCTCGTCGCATTTTTCATGCGTTCACTCATCACTTTCATCTTCTCTTCCAGGACATCTTTTGGTCCGTCTACATCGGTAAGTTGCTGCACTTGCTTCCATGTGAATCGGGTTGCTACGGCGTGGTACGTTTCAGGTAAAAATGTCCGAATTCTGTAAATATTCCACACTGGAAGGAAGACAGGAAAGTTATCGTATTCAGCTATAACGATCGATATTTGGAGGTGTCCTTGTCAGTTCCTGCTGCAAAAATTGTGGGAATTTTGCCAACTCCCGTGTGACGCTTGTGCTTTTTCGCGTACCTTAAGATGGAGACCAGTGCGCGGAGAATCCCTGTAAGAACGGCGCCCTGTGCTCCGACAGCGTGGGGGGCTACGACTGCGTCTGCAAGGCGGGCTTCTCGGGGGTCCACTGCGAGACCGGTGAGCCGTTTACATTTCTACTTTACTTCTTTTAAGGGCTGGGCCATAGGGCCTTGAAATAATCCATCCATCCATTTTCCGATCCGCTTTATCCTCACAAGGTGATGCTGGAACCTATCGCAGCCATCTTCGGGCAGTAGGTGGGGGGGGGGGGGGGACACCCTGAACCGGTTGCCAGCCAATCGCAGGGCACACAGAGACGAATAACCATCCGCACTCACACCGAGAGACAATTTAGAGTGTTCAATCAGCCTGTCATGCATGTTTTTGGAATGTGGGAGGAAACCGGAATACCCGGAGAAAACACACCCAGGCACGAAGAGAATATGCAATTATATCTCACATATTTGTCCTTATTTCCATCTTTAGTAAATTACATTTTTCAAAAAAATATTTTCCTTTTATTTTTCCCCACAGCATCTACTCCTAAAAATAAAAATTTCCGGATACTCAATTAATCGGAACAGTCACTACATATATGCACCAAATTGCTATGTTGGCAATGGGAAATCTAGATTTTATAAACTAGCACCTCTGTGAAAAAAATGTATGTATAGATTAAAATACAGTCAAACCTCGGTTTTCGTCCATAATGCGTTCCAGAAGGCTGTTCGAAAACCGAAATTGTTCGAAAACCGAAACCACGCACTTTTTAAAATAAAAATGTATATTGAACACGTCTGCTCACAATGGAAAGCAACACGAGGAAGCGTCACTTCCTCGTGTAAGGAAGCGAAGGAGGAGTCAAATGGTGCATTCAAGTGCGCTCAGTTTGTTCGAGAACCGAAATTCGTTCGTCATCCGAGGCATAAAAAACTCAACATTTTTGGTCGAGAACCGAGACGTTCGAAAACCGAGGTTTGACTGTGTATATATTATTGTCCAAACAAACTGGATGATTCCCCAAGATGACTTAATCTTGCGACATCTCATGTGTTTGTCCTCACTTCAGACCAAACCGTGTGCACCCTGGAGAAGGACAAGGGCTGCTCCCAGTTCTGTAAACCGGGCTACACCTCCTACGAGTGTTCCTGCGCACGAGGGTGGAAGCTCCATCAATCAGACAGAAACAAGTGCGAGCCCGCAGGTACGTGCGTTCACACGGAATGGAATGGAATGGAATACAACTTTATTGTCAAATGTGCTGTACTCAGCACAGATGAAATTTCTTCCCCTCAACATAAAACAAGAGGAGCCGCTGCGGGTGTCCGCGCCGCCACAAAAGAAAAGTGACCAAAAAAATGACAAAATAATACGAGACAACACATTAACACAGACAATCGTGCAATCTTAACCACTTTCCTGAAATTCCTGTTGTCTGAAGCAGTTATAGATGAAAGAGGAGCGAATCAAAGTGTCCTTTTCACCAGTGGATCAATGACGCATGCGGCAATTGCACACGTCACAAGCTCTCCCCGACCTCAGTTCGCCGACATAAGGGAAGAAATGCACTGCGGGAAGGTCCACAGTCTGAGCCAGTGGGAGAACAGACAGTCCACCATCGTCCGCAGCAACTTTCAGGGACTTGCCTGCGCCTCTGGGGAGTGTCCCTGGCAGGTAAGCAAAACGTACACACACGCATATGAAAAAAATGCCGGCTTGTTTTCCTGACCCACCCAAGGATTTTGAGCAGATTGTTTTGTTGGGTTTTTTTTTTGTTGGTTGTTGTTAAATCTTTCCTCAAGTTGGGTTCATTATTTTGAAAACAAAAAAACACTATTCGCAGTAAACAAATGCAAAAATAGGGGGACATCAAAACACAAACATTACTTTAGAAACAAGTTGTCTAAAATATCGACATCTAAGAAATTCACAGAAACAGATGTCATTTTTGAACTCAGCGTTCCCAAATTACAGTCAAACCTGGGTTTTCGAACGTCTCGGTTCTCGACCAATTCGGTTTTCGACAAAAAAATTTCGAGTTTTTTATGCCTCGGATGACGAACAAATTTCGGTTCTCGAACAAACTGAGCGCACTTGAATGCGCCATTTGACTCCTCCCGCCTTCCTTACACGAGGAAGTGACGCTTCCTCGGGTAGACGAGAAAGTGACGCTTCCTCGTGTTGATTTGCATTGTGAGCTGACGTGTTCAATAAACATTTTTATTTTAAAAAGAGCGTGGTTTCGGTTTTCGAACAGCCTTCTGGAACGGATTATGGACGAGAACCGAGGTTTGACTGTATATGTTTTTTCAAATATTCAATGCTCTAATCCTAATTCAGGATTAGGGCCAAATTTGACCCTTTGGGATTTAAGGGTAGCGTTTGAGTAGCAGAATTTATAGGGGCCAAATTTGACCCCGTGGGTTCTCCATGGTTCAAATCTTTGCTCAAATTGGGTTCATTATTTTGAAAACAACAAAAACACTATTAGCAGTAAACAAATGCAAAAATAGGGGGGCATCAAAGCACCAACATTACTTGTAGGAACATGTCGTAAAATGTCAGTTGTCTAAAATATCGCCATCTCAGAAATTCACAGAAACAGATGGCATTTTTGAACTCAGCGTTCCCAAATTTCTCAGAAACCATTCAAATAACTCTCTCCAGAGGGCAGTGTTATCTTTGATTGAATCAAAATACGGCATTTGCTTTTGCTTTGGAAAAAACGCCTTTGACTATTTTCTGACATTTTATGGACCAAACGCAATTCATCGACATCTTAATAAAATAATTGTTAGTTGCATCCCTTATTTCATCCAGAAATCCTCACTAGGGTTGCTGGAGCCTATCCCAGCCGTCTTCGGGCAGTTGAATTGGTTGCCATCGCAGGGCACACAGAGACTCCACGCCCACACTCACACCTAAGTGAGCATCCAATCAGCCTGCCATGCAAACTGCAAACTCCACACAGGGAGGCCGGAGCTGGAATCGTACCTCTGCACTGTGAAGCCGACGTGCTAACCACTGGACTACCGGGCCGCCACCCCTTATTTCATAGGTATCATTTCATTGTCTCGAAAACTTACTGTGTCAATTTGGCTCGCAGGCCCTTCTCAAGAGCTCCCAGTCGGAAGGTTTCTGCAGCGGAGTCATTCTTAAGGAGAACCTGGTGCTGACCTCAGCGCAGTGTGCCAGCAAGTACATCTCCTTCCAAGTGGCTGTGGGTCAGTACACACAAGCGCTGAAAGGAAACGGTCACAATTTGAAAGCGGCTTTTACACGACACAGATTGGATTTGGTGCATCTCTTCATCCAGGTAAGCGTAAGGTCACCTCCGAGGACGGCGAGCAGACGCTTTACGTGAAAGTAACCCACCCGCATCCCCGCTACGTGCCGGGTCGCCCCGACAACGACCTGGCCGTGGTGGAGCTGCGCGACCGCATCACCTTCAAGAGGGAAGTGTCGGCCGCCTGCATCCCCGAGAGAGACTTTGCGGACCACATCCTGACATCTGGCGAGCTCCCCGCCATCGTCACGGGCTGGAAAGACCCCGAGGCGGGGGCAACGTCCTTCCAGGGCCAGCTCACACTCAACCAGCTGGCGTACAAAGGCCTGCCTCAGTGCCTGGAGACGCATCCCGATCTGATGAGTAACAAGATGGGCTGCACGGCCGCCCGGGCCAACGCCGACTGCAGCGTGAGCTCCGGAAGCCCCCTGCTCACTTTGTACAGGGAGGTGTTCTTCCTCACCGGCGTGGTCAGCCAGCCGCCGGGGGCCGAGTGCAGCAAAGGGTTCGTCTTTCAGAAAGTCTCGCGCCATCTGGGATGGATTCAGTCGCTCATGAACTCGCTGTAGTGGCTTCACAATCCATGTTTCGAACCTGTTCACTTGGGTGATTTTATTCAACATTTAAACACATTCACCTCAACCCTTACTGTATTAGCTGTATGCGGACTTTCATTGTTTATCCACAAGGTGGCGCTCCAGTAAAGTAAACGTCCACGTGATGCACTGACTTGGTCTGCATGAAACCGCTTCGCAAGTGTCTTGTGAGACACAACGTCCTTTCACATGCATGCAATTATCAGAACGCAAATAAACTACACGCAATCCCCCCAGTCTCTTTTTTTCCCCTTTGTGGAAATATTTGAAATAGCTTCCAACATGTAATTTCAAGTAAATCTCTAGACATATTTTTGAAATGTTTTTTTTTTAAATATAATTTGTTTTGCTTGGAATTTCATTTCATCCCTCAACTAAACCAAACGTGATTTCGGTTTGATTTGTGTACATGTTGAAATATCAGAAATGCTGTTTTAATTTTCAGTACGTTTCTCAAAATTAAAAACTACTTAACAGATGACATTTTTTACTTAAATTCAAGAATAGATTTCAAATATCAATTACCATACGTTTTTTTATCATTTCAAATCATGTACGGCGTATTACAACTTTTATACGGGAAAAAAATAAAAATTGTGAACCGATCTCACAAAGACCATTTTGGCTCAAATCCAAAATCGTCTGACCTGCTGGCAGCCACCGACAATGCCGTCGTCGATCGCTACTATTGTCACGGCAAACCAGCAAAAGTAATCCTCAATCGTATACTATATATTTTTTTCATCGCTGCGTACGGTCGGATTGATAAAGGATGATGTGCGCATGCGCGGTTACCCGTTTTACGGGTTTTCGTTGCTTTGTAAGGGGAATCGTAATCCTTTATAAGGGCAGCTATTAGCCGAGGTTGACCGGTATGAATTACACACAAAAATGTATCTAGCCAAGCAGATGATATTGGATGTATACGTATGTAAGTTGAGGGGTTCGTAGTTTTGCAGTGGATAGCTCTACTTTAAGAATGGGCAAAAGGAGAGATGGAATACGAACGAACGAGAACACACCTTTTTCCGGTAACACAAACACTTCCTGGTTTTCTTAACCAATCAGACAATATCAACATAAACTTGTTTAAGCAATTATTAAACGGAATATAACCTAGGTAACTGGAACACCAAACAATATAATGCTCAAATATAAAATGAAAATAATTCATAATTTAACATAAGCTTACAGTATCTTACACAACATAACCAGCGCTCAAGACTAATTCATGCTTTCCCCCAGAGTTTGTCTTTTATGGGCTACATTTGAATAAGCTGCCCTCGCTGCTGTGTTCTTTGGCAACATTTTCCCACAGACTCCCACTCGGCAGTCTTCTCACAGCCTCCCTCCCCTTTTGGTGATCATGTCACATGGGGCAATGCAAGGGAATGGAAGAATGGGAGCGACACGGAACGCAAGACAAGTTCAAAACAAAACAAAAACCCGACCTGCCAATTTTGAAAAGGACAGCGTTGAATGCTGGGGGCCCACGGTGGCTGTTGCCATGGCTCTCGCCTAGGAGATCGCTCCTTAAGCCCAAAAATGGGCCTGCTCCTTCACTCTCTCATTTCACTTCAGATTTATTAGAGAAGTACCTTCCTTCCCTACGTCTGCACCGCCACTTTCCTCTTGCTGGCTTCGTTCATGTCATCGTTAAACATTTACTGGATTGCGCAACATTTAGGAAGGCATACTGCATGTACGTCACCGGATAGGTCTCGCCACCTCAAGTCTTACGCTAACATTCGATTTGTTATCTTGCCGATGCCACAAATGGTCATAGACAACTAGAATTCCTCAACATCATTTATAGAACGCTTTAATAACCACCATGGCTGCGCACAAAGTGCTGTACTTAGAGAGAGAGAGAAAAAATAATACATATAAAAACAAAGACTATGAATAAATAACAGACAGTAAACAATAAAACATGAAAACAATGCTGAGTCTCTTGTTGAGTTAAAAGTCAAAGACTAAAAATGTGATTTAAGAAGAGTTTTAAAAATGGACCTGGGAGTGGGTGGGGGGCTTTTGCCAAACATTTAATGGGAGGTCATTCCAAAAGGGGCGGGGTTGACTCTGTACCTCCAGGAGTGTCTGGACTGCTGACCTGAGGCGCTCAGAGAGGTAAGGTGGAACGAGACCAAATAAAATAAATAAAAGAGTCAAAAATGAACTCTTGGATGAAGCAAGGCCAGACTTGGAGTTATGTGCCCTCTCCTGCACGCTCCAGTTAGGAGGCGAGCAGCAGCATTTTGGACCAACTGGAGATGCTTGAGGGAGGACTGGCTGACTCCAAAATATAGTAAACTACCGCAATCGAGTCAAGATGTAACGAAGGCACGGGTTGCTGCTTCTAAGTACTCTTGTCTTTACTTCAGCCAACAGCCTTAGAAAAAAAATAGGGATTTGATGACAGCAACAATTTTCCGGTCCAATTTAAAACTCAAATTCAAGACTGCTAACTTTAGATTCGACGCCAGGAAGTCCAAGTCAACAGGATGAAATGCACACCCTGGCCTTTACCTTTTAGCTCTCAAAAAGTTACAAACTATTACCTTGGAGGTCAACAAATGAGTTGGGATGGCACAAATGAGATGTGACTGCAAAGAAAGGCCTCGGTGAAAGATGTTGACATGGAAAGAATTGGATCATGGCGTATGGACTGATGGAACTGTTAGACGTGAATGGAAAACCCTTGCATGGAGACATTAGCGGGAGGGTCATTATATACACCAACATCCCAGGAAGAAGAAAGCACTTCATGTCACTCTGCAGCGCATGAATCGGAACGCCTCGATAGCGAAAACATCCGAAGTGGAACACAATATGTTCCATTGACTTTGGAGTTCGCTTTCAAAATCATTTTCTGGAGAAAAGGTGTCAAAGAGAAGTAATTTGTTCCAAATGCACAACAAATCAGAAAAAAAATTGAGGATTCTTGAGGTATACGTAAAAAAATGTAGACACAAAACAAAAATATTTATTGAATAACAAAAGTGCACCGATAAAGTATAAACAGAAATATCTGGTCAACTCGAAACAGGACAAACAATACATTAACAAAAAGCGCTTGCGAAAGACAAAGAAGTAGTTAGTCGAGAAAACAACCGAAATGACTCGAGTACAATTGCACGAAACCAAAACAAGAGCAAAAACTAAATAATAATACCGAGGAACAAGAGGCAAAAGCTACAATGACAAGATCGAGAAAAAGACACTTGAGCAACAGCAGCAACAAGGTCAATAATCCGACAAGAGCCATGGAATCTTGGCAGTCCTTAAATACAAGTCTTAATCATGATAATCAAATTGGCAGCAGGTGAGCACGCTGTAGGAGAAACCCTCCACTGCCACCTGCCGGAAACACACAAGAACGGAATCACGACATCTATACAGTGATCCCTCGCTATTTCGCGGTTCGTTTATCGCGGCCTCGGTGCATCGCAGATTTTTTCAAACATATTCATTAAAAAATATATATATATTTTATTTTTTTGCGAGAGACTCGCAGTAGTTTTGCAGCTTCTCGCGGACCGTTTGCGGACATTTTGCGGACTTTTTACCTGTATATGTTAATTGGTCGCTACATCGCGGATTTTCGTTTATCGCGGGTGGTTTTGGTCCCCATTAACCGCGATAAACGAGGGATTACTGTCATACCACAAAACGAAATGATAAAGTAAAGAAAGTAAAAAAAAACAACTTCACTTTGCGTGTTACACATCTCGATGGTTTTGACTTCAATGTTTTGTGCCCCTACTTATGGATAATTTTATGGTTATCTAGTTTTGTATATTTTTTTTATTGATATTTTTGTTTAGAAATTGCTGTAGGGCACAACTCGCACACACAGAAGCAAATTACAGTCAAACCTCGGTTTTCAAACATCTCTGTTCTCGACCAATTTGGTTTTCGACCCAAAATTTCGAGGTTTTCTCGGATGACGAACAAATTTCGGTTCTAGAACAAACTGAGCGAACAACCATTCACCTTCACATTCATGCACATTCATGGAAAACCCCCAGAGATGATCAAGACACTGTAATGCCCTTGCACGTGGGCAAGAAGAGCCAGATTGGCCAACGCACTTTCACTTGTTTATTGAACAGAACAGTCAAATACACAAATACAAAAGAAGGTGCTGCAGGCTCACACTAAACTACAGTCAAACCTCGGTTTTTGAACGTCTCGGTTCTCGACCAATTCGATTTTCGACCCAAAATTTCAAGTTTTTTATGCCTCGGATGACGAACAAATTTCGGTTCTCGAACAAACTGAGCGCACTTGAATGCACCATTTGACTCCTCCCGCCTTCCTTACACGAGGAAGTGACGCTTCCTCGGGTAGACGAGGAAGTGACGCTTCCTCGTGTTGCTTTCCATTGTGAGCAGACGTGTTCAGTCAACATATTTATTTTAAAAAGAGCGTGGTTTCGGTTTTCGAACAATTTCGGTTTTCGAACAGCCTTCTGGAACGGATTATGGACGAAAACCGAGGTTTGACTGTAGCTAACCTGCTCCTGCTCCCGACGTCACTCATTGCTACACTTTGTAAAACCAGTTGATTTCTTTACATTCTCATCTGAAAGAAAATTGAAGGCCCCAAAAATGAGAGCTGTTATTAGCCCATAATTGACACTCAGATGCTCACACGCAGACAAAATGACTCCAGCTCCGGACGTTACACACTACTACACTTCTAATAGCATTTTATTTCTGTACCTTCTCCATTTTTATGTTTTTATACTGTAAATACAACAATTTGTACTTTCAAATAAATATTTTTTACGAGCTGCTGATGTAGGCTGCGACTCACATTGAGCGACACCAGCGACTGACAACCCTCATTGCTACACTTAAAAAATATATACAGTCAAACCTCAGTTTTCGTCCATAATCCGTTCCAGAAGGCTGTTCGAAAACCGAAACCACGCTCTTTTCAAAATAAAAATGTTTACTGAACACGTCTGCTCACAATGGAAAGCAACACGAGGACGCGTCACTTCCTCGTTTACCCGAGGAAGCGCCACTTCCTCGTGTAAGGAAGGTGAGAGCAGTGAAATGGTGCATTCAAGTGCACTCAGTTTGTTCGAGAACCGAGGTTTGACTGTATATTTTCACATTCTTTTTTTTTTTTTCACATTTTTGTATTCTTTTAACAACAAATGGTGTGGATGGTGTTAAGTGGTTGACAATGGCATTTCATTTCTTTTCAATGGGTTAATTTAGATTTGTGATACAAGTAAATGGAGTTCCGATCATGGCAAATGTACCACGTATTGGCAATTGCGCTGTACTGGACCTGATGATGATGTCATCCATGGAGGTGAAAGTGTGCCGCTCGTGAGGGTAAAATCTGGCTCCTGTCCTACTAAATCAGTAATCCATCCCCATGCTGTGACCCCAAATCCTCACGTGTGCTAAATATATGCAGAACACGTATGCACACAGCCTCAAAACAGACTCTTTGTGGGGGATTATCTGTCTGTGTGGTGTCTGATTCCACACGGGGGGCTAACAATGTGATTGCCCCCCTTCCCCCCTTAAAAAAATACACACACACACACCCACGTCAATCTGTACCCCATGTCAGTTTCCATTTGATTGGGCAATTGTGCAACGAGGATGGGGGTAACACTTGAGAGCTGGAGGTCAAGGCCTGGCGTGATGCAGAGAGAGAGAGAGAGAGAGAGAGAGAGAGAGGCTGCAGACTTTTACATAACCCCATTGCTGTAATTCCAGACACGCTCGTTGAAAGCAGGCGAGGGGATTGAATCAAATGCTTCAAGTCAGCATTCTCACAGGGTTTTTGCGAACGCGCCAGTTGGAAAACAATGGAGGCCAACCAGATTTGAGCCGTAGAATGCTAACACCGGCTAATTAGCATGCACAAGGTGAACGAGGCTAATTGGGAAAACAAAGCTATTTGATTTTTTTTTTTTTAAGTATATGGTACATGTTTATGAGCGCAATTGTGTGTAGTAAATGTCCATATTGATTTTACATGGTATGTTTCGTATTCTTAATAATGTATCACACATCAAACCTCACTAGTCGTTAGATTGGCGAATTGGGAATCTATGAGACAAGTCTCTGTTACGGAGATTGTACATGCAATTATACATACCTTTTGCTAAAATTTCACCTAGCATGTCTTCTAATGAAAAATACTTATAAAGTATGTTGCAGCTCCTAAAATGTACTGTAGCTACTACTGCAGTCTACTGGATGATGACATCGCCACAATTTGGGTCTGATATTTGCTGTCCTCTGCTGATGGAAAAAAAGAGCCTTCTGATCCACCTCTGATCATGGACATCAACTAGTCCTCGAGGCCTTTGGAGCTTAAAGAACAATAAGTCACTTTTAATGTATGGTCACGGTGTTTGGGTGACAGAGTAGGAAGGTAACTCCTTCAATCCGCCTTTATTCGACTGACCTCACCCTAAAGGGTTAAATCCTGTTTGGAGCCATTTGAGAAACATGAACAGCTCACATGCGGACCCTAATCAGGCTCACCGAATCAAGGAGAATCAGCTATGGACCGTGACTGAGGAGCCAAAGTTAGACCCACGTGCATGTATGTGTGAGATCACTGTTGGGAGTGCTCTTTGTTGAAGTGTTTTGGCCATTTTATGTAATGATTTTAGAAAATTTGAGAATAGGTGACCTTTCATATGTGCCAACCATCTGTGAGGTTAGGCTACTTGAAAGGTCATGACCAAAGAATAGGTAAGCAACAGCCGGAGGGTTTAGGCCGTCCTTGTTGATAAGGCTCAGATTAGCTTCCGAGTTTTAGTTGAGCTCTATTGTCTTAGAGTATGAACAGAAGGATCTACAAAACATTTTCTGATGACAAAATGCAAGATGCTAGCTAGCTATTAGCAACTCTAAAACTAACCGGCTAGCGTGTGCGATGTCATCTTTAATATACTAGCGATATACTTTTTGTTTTATCGATGTTGGCATTGAGGCCCAGAAAAAAAATGGACAAAAAAAGAAAACAAAATAGAAAATCTAACTCCATTTAGCCAAAACTAGCTCAAAAAGTTTCTGTTAGCTGTCCTCGATTGGAAGAGTAAGATTACTGGAACCCTTCTGACAAGATATAATTTACTTTGATTATAGATACATTCCAAAGATCTGGGAGTAGATCTGTACCTGCTCAGTCAACAAAACATAGCTAACTAATTTGAATGTTAATGTAATTAGAATAACTCTCCTGTGCTAATGATGGCTTGCTCTTTAGCAGATGGATGGATGGATGGATGGATGGATGGATGGATGGGATAACTAGAAAGAAAAAATAAAAGCATTCATAAAGACAACTCATTTTAATTTCAAACTGAATAGAATACAAATAGAATAGATTTTGTGCTATGCTAATGATTAACAGCCTACTTTAGTTCGAGGTAACTATCGTGAATAAATATATCAGAATTGCTCTGAAACTTTTTGACAATTGTGTCACGGTTGCATGTTGCAAGGCAGACTTCATAAGGCACATTTGACCCCACTGTACAAAACAAACACAAAAAAGTACATACACTAATTCTTTTCACGATACTGCCAAAGGTAAGGTGTGTGTGTGTGTGTGTGTGTGTGTGTGTGTGTGCGTGCGTTTAAATTTAGACTCTCTTCCTGCTAATTTTGGACACCTGCGTCCTGTCATATTTAAAACATCCTGCCTTTCATCCTGGTGTCTGTCTCTGGAAACTGATGCAGTTGTTTTGTCGCAAACACAACAAACTATTGTTCTTATCGACACATAATCCTAAATCGGCTTCAGAGTTTGCAAGTCAACGTCTGAGTCTGTCACATGACTGCACTGTTAGTCTAGCATAAATACCAAATGAAGCAGAAATCCTTCATTGGCGTCTTTAATGTGACCCTCAAGCTCAAGATTGGAAGCGCAGATGTCAATGCGTGACCATGATCCAATCTGCAGACCATAGTTTGAGCATGAAAAGAAAAGAGAACAGAGAGACTTTGTATTACCAACACCACAAAAAACACCATGAAATCTCGAGAGGGTCTTCGACTTCATGTTTAATTAGAATTTCAATAGTTTACAACTGATTGAACTATGGGCAACCGATCCTATGATCAATCTATGTATTATCTTGAGGAGACACCGTAATGCACAATCACATGAGCTACTGTGTATGAAACAAAAATCTGGTACATATCCAACAAAAAACATTGACTACTTGCAGCATGAGCAGACTAAATGGTAAGAGTTCAAGAATAGAACCTTGCGGTACTCCATATATCTTCGGGCCTCAGTTGCACAGCAACCAGTTATCGGCAACAAACTGAGCTCTTCAAACCCATTTGGGGCTAACAACCGAGCTGATGATTTAAAATTACCTTAAAAAAAATCATAAATAACATCTATACAACAATTCAGCATGATGTTACACATTCGTCCAGGTGGCAAAATCGAAAGTGTGCTCCGATGGCACCAATGGCAAACAAACGCGTTGATGTCTTTTGACCAATTGAGAAAAAAGGGGAAATGGTTTGAATGACGATTTTAGCCTTCTTCTCTACAGACATAATTTCAAAGTCTGAAGTGTCAGTCAAAAAGAAGATGCTCTGTGAAGTAAACTGCTCAGAAGAGAGACCCAAAGGCGGTTGTAGACATGGTGGAAACACAGACATGGCTAACATTCCTGACATACAGTACTTGCTAATTATTACAGGAAGGCTAAATAAATAAAAAAACCTTAACCTTTATCTGGATGTACTCTAAATGCTAGCACACTAGCAATATTAGGAAATAAACCTAGCCAACAGTGAGTGTTTCTTTTGATGACTGATGCTGTTTGACTTGAAATATGTTAGGCTATGCTAAAGTGTCTTGTTCCTTATTGTCCGACTAAGGCCCGCCACAGCCGAATATGATGTAAGTGAAAAAAATGACAGTTGATTTTTGAGGACATAATCTCCCTTAAACCTGCGAGAGTCATGTTACCCTACATTAGCCGCGTAATTAAATACAACCATTTCCATTTATGCGGCCTTCCCATTTTACAACCAATTTATGATGGCGGCCCAGTTGTCCAGTGGTTAGCGCGTAAACCTCACAGTGCAGAGGTACCGGGTTCAATCCCAGCTCCGGCCTCCCTGTGTGGAGTTTGCATGATCTTCCCGGGGCCTGCGTGGGTTTTCTCTGGGTATTCCGGTTTCCTCCCGCATTCCAAAAACACGCATGACAGGCTGATTGAACACTCAAAATTGTCCCTAGGTGTGAGTGTGAGCACAGATGGTTGTTCGTCTCTGTGTGCCCTGCAATTAGCTGGCAACCGGTTCAGGGTGTCCCCCTACTGCCCGAAGATGGCTGTGACCAGATTAGCTGCTGTAACGAGCCCTCTTATTGTGTCCAGGCATACTCCGGTGATGCTAAACGGCCATTAATCTTCGCAGCAGGCCTGCACCTCATCTTCCCGTGCTGTTGCTCTCCTGGGTTGCATCTGTCACATTAGCCTCCAGTTGTCAGCTGCCACTCCACATGAGACGCCCTCCCGATTCCTCCCATCGGCCCGCCTGTCACATCGCTTTGCGTGGATTTTTGCCAAAATCAGGGGGGAACATGGCAATAAAAGACGGAACACCCTCAAGCACAACGTAGGTAATAATAAAAGGAATCTGTGGCTGGCTCGTCCCCAAAAAGAGGATTTTAAGCAGTAATGCACACAAGCATTAACCTCCCAGCCTTTCTTGTGGAATCTCATAAATTGAAGTGGATGGAGGGATGTAGTGATTATTAGTCAGATGATTTAACACCAACACCACACTGGAAGATTTTCTTTTCCTTTTTTTCATAACACGGCCACAAATGAGGCGACAGGGAAAGATGTGTATCCTGCTGGGGGGGTGGGTGTGTCAGCTTGTTAAAGCCCTCCCAACCCCCATTTTGATGGACTGAAGCAGCTGAGGCGCCCAAACAAATCATAAACGTCAGCAGCTCGAGTACATAGCGAGACACTACAAGGTTATTCAAGTCGTGAAACAAACGTAAAATAAAATAATTTTGTTCACAAAATATTTTTTATGAAAATGCTTTGAAAAAAATAACTATCATCTGTATTATATTAGTATAAAACCAACTACATCTATGTTTATAGCGAAAATGTCGTTTAAAGAGTGTAGTTGACTTGACTTTACTATATTATACTTTATGACTGTTTTTTTAATCTTGCACTTGTCAGATTAAAATAATAATAATAATAATAATAATAATAATAATAATAATAATAATAATATTAAAGCTACTTATAACTATCATGAAATATTTTACAAAAAAAGAAAACCTAAACAAAAACTAACAAACAAATTAAAATGAACTAAATTTAAAAAACAAAAGTCAAAATGAAATAAAAATTATTATAACCCTGGACACTCACTACACAAGGCAAGAAACAAGGCAACATTTTCACAATTCAGCCATTAAAAACTGTATCTACGATCATCCATCCGCCTATTCATCCCTTACATCGATCATCCAGCTGGCAATTTGTCAATCCATCAATCAGACATATCCATGCAAATTTGTGACCAAAGGGGAAAAAAAACAATTATAGAATTTATCACCGTTCCCCAAATAGTGCGTGTCAATGAATAAATGCGACTGCGCATGCGTTAACGAATGTGACCATACAAAATAGACAGACGGGAAGGATTTACAATCTGTTTTTTGTTGAATGTGTCAGTCATTTCAAATTCATTTCCAACAGCATGGAGTGAATTTGTCTTCTCTGTGCGTGGACGTGAACATGCGCAGAGGCGGAAAGGAGGCGTGGGGGGCTGGGGTGGGGGCCTAATCTTCAAGCGCGTTATGCGGAGCGCAGTTTTCGCGTGGCGCTCATTCGTTGAGCAGCAGCGAGCGTCGAAGTGGACTTTAAACGGACTAGCACGGCGCCTTGCCCTGCGCGGTGGGCTTTCTTTTTTCTTTTTTTTCGCAAGATGCTTAAACAAAGGATTTGAGTGATAGGGAGGGGGGAGAAAGGGAAACGACCACCCTCATCTGTGTCGGACCTGCCGGGACACATCCGCGGCTGCAGGGGTCAGCTGATCCGCTGTACATATGCCATTCGGGCTGCTGCGCCCACCGCCGGATCCGAAAGCAAGACAGTCGGAAGCATCTGCGACGGCGGCGCGCGTGTGGATGCGGAGAGTTGAGGCGGGCGACGAGGTTCTTTCCGAAATGTGACATTTGGAGCACGGAGCCTGGTCGACGCTGCGCACAGCACCCTGCGCCCCCCCCCCATCACTCGTCCACCCACCAGCGGATCTATTTGCATCGATTAAAAAAAAAAAGGTTGGTGGTGTTCCTCATGTCACCATAAATAGCTCATGTCCTATGCATTGGGGTAGATGGGGTTGGGGAGGGGGGTGTAATGAATGCACGACTGCATAAAGCCCAAAGGATTTGTTGTTGTTGTTTTGTTTTGCATTTATGCATTCAGCATCATTGACCCCCCCCCCCCCCCCCAAAAAAAGCATTTTGGTGTAAATGCATGGTTGGCTCTGGCGTGGTCCATTTTCATCCCCCACTACACACACACACACACACACACACACACACACACACACACACACACACACACACACACACACACACACGGTAGTTTATTTTGGGGAGTGCCAAGCACTCCATCATTGTTAGGAGGTGAGGTGTCATTCTTTATTCCAGGCACACACACATTTGTAACAATGCTGCCTCAAACAAACGCTCTTCTGGAATGCCCTGGGGAGCCTGCATGTGGCCAACATTGTCATGAGGAGAGGAACTGGTGGGGGGTGCTGGAAAAAGAGCATTCTCTAACAAGTGTGTGTGTGTGTGTGTGTGTGTGTGTGTGTGTGTGTGTGTGTGTGTGTGTGTGTGTGTGTGTGTGCGTGCGTTTGCATTCAGCTGCTCCTAAGGTCAGCTAAAAGCAAGAGTGCACCCACCTTTTGGGGAGGATGCAGGTGGTGGTGGTGGTGGGGGTGGGGGCGCCGATAGTGGTAACCCCAACAGTGTGCTGAAAATGAAGCTCCAATAGCCACTTGGGTACCCTTACCATAAAGAGGCCGTCTACGTGGAAACGGGCGTCTGTGGATGCATTGGCATTAGTGTTGCTCAACAGATTATTGGTGATATGAGCCTCGTTACTGTCAGCTTGTGTGTTGTTTGGATTACAATGGTGCCTTTCGATGCGAGCCGTCATTCAGCCAATTTGTTTGCTTTTCCTTGAGGGGGAAAATCTGAGCTATAAGCACCACGTACTGGCAGTGAATTTAACTCTTTTCACAACAAGTAGTGATTTGGCACTCCCGGTTGATGTTAAATTAAATATATTGCATATTTGGGATAGCTGCGTTCTTAATGTTATCGAACAATGCAAAAGGCCATCGAGGTTTGACGATTAGCATCAATGTCGCAGTGTCCCTCGGAGCAACAGCTATTTGAACACAAAGAATGGAGCAACACATGTAGACAGAGAATATAAGAACCCTCACAGGCATATTTTCTTGATCCTCTGTGAAAAATATTATTGCAGCTGACTCGTAAAACTCTTCTTCGCGTGTTTATGTATATTATACTGCCCCCCATGGTGGCCAAGGTGCACAGCAGCACAATGTCCATTGTATTCAAGAAAAATGCGGACGAAAACTGTTTAATTCTTTTCAGTCAGGTTAATTAAATCATTACTGTATGTTTGTACAAAGTACAATATTATACAGTGCTATTTTTCTCATTCAAAGCACATTCCAAAAATCTCGACACACCACTGCATTACCTCCACCAAGGAGGTTGTGTGGACAACTCTTGAGGTTGAAATTGGCTCTACCACGCTGGTCCACATCCCGTTTGTCTGGATTTAGAATCTAATTTTTCCCCACTGGAAATTACGGAAATTGGATTTATCTGTCGATAGCGTGGAAGCGAGCTCACAGTCCTCAATTTCTGGGTTTGAATCTTGGGCTTCTTCACATCTAAAAGCATTAATGATATCTTTGCGGAAGACTTGTAATTGTCTATCGGCATGATGGTGAGTGGGAACTACGAAGGTGCTGATAGTGCGCTGTAGGATTTGTATCTGTCATAGCATGTGTATGTGTGTGTGTGCGCGCATGTGTGTGTGTTTTTTTTGTAAACGGGAATGTCCCTGCTTCCCCTTTCCATTTGTGTCCATGCGTCGAGCCCTCCCCCAGACGCATACACATGCCGATCACATACACAAACAGATCACAGAAACAGACATCACACACACACACACACAGATCTCTCACACAAATGCACACACAAAGATCACATGTACACACACACACACACACACACACACACACACACACACACACATTCCTGTACTTGTGGCACAGTGGGGACCAAGTAAAAAGGCCTACAAACTTGCGGATCACATACACATGACTGGTCACACAAAAACATATTCATTGTCTCAAACGTTTGTGTATACACACTCCAGAAACCCATGTTTTGGGGACGTATCGGATTCCAGTAATCCCTAGTTTTTCGCGGTTGTTGGGGAACAGAACCTCCCGGGAAAATTGAAAAACCGCTAAGTAGAATCCCCCCCCACCCCAGAATTTTCACGTATGTAAATGTGTGTAGCAGCATGTTTAAAATATTGTGGCACTCACAAGGCAGTGAGGAACAGTTGCACCTTGATTTTTGTAATCAGAAGAACGATCTTAGGTTTTTCTCCGACCACACGATGACAGGTGTAAATAACATTCCCCATTGTTGCCTTCTGAGAGAGGCCAAGAGGCTTGTGTTGGTTGCGTAAAAGGCAGCTCTCACTTGACTCTTACAGGCTTGGGCTTCACTCAGAGATTCTTCTGCTGGAGGCACTGATGGTGTCGCTGAGGTTTTTAAATTGGAAAAAAACATGGTCATGGGTAGCGCTGACGTTCATCTTGTCCTCTTATTCGTTGAAATGGTTTCATGGTTTCATGGTTTCTATTTTTTTTAAATCAGTGCGTTTTTTTTGTGCAGAACAAAACTCTTACTGAACTGACAGTTTCGGCTGTCACTTCAGCCTTCGTCTGGGCTGTCACTACTTCCTTGTTACGTGTCTAAAAAAAAATAGATGACTGGTTCGGGAAACCTTCAAAATAAAACACTCAGACATGGTCAAGGCTGCGAATTAGGCCACCGCTGTTGAAGGCCACGATGATACACAGCCAATCAGTTCACGTGATAAATCCACTCGTGCTCTCATTGGTCGATGTGGCGGCGGTAACCAATCAGGTGCCTTGACCTTGAATGAGTGCCGATGGCACGTACAGTACAGTACAGGCGTGTATAAAGCCTCAGAGCCGTTCGGCATGCAACGAAACATCTCTCGCACATCAACATGAAACACTGCGAAAGATGCATTTAGATTTTCACTTTCGATTTTTTTGATGAATTGTTTTTATGAATACAGTATTTTGGAAAAACCCGCAAAACATGAAGCGCTGAATCGCAAGGGATTACTGTATATCGGTCTGCATACAAAATCTCTGATATTAGCACACATATAAAAGCAGTCCAGTCCCGACACTCTTCTATCCAGTAGCGTCTGGATTTAGCATGTAGAATTGGTCGAAATTGCTCATGTTTGTTCATTCCTACTGTTGCTGACTATTGTTCTTTGTTTAAAGGGTATCACCTGATCAAGTCTCTTTTCTAACATTTCATACCAAAGAAAACAAAAAAACAATAAATAAAAGCACGTATCATTCCTGTTGATATCGTGTCGGATCGATCTCGGTATCGTTCGTTCCTCAAGGCTGCAATATTGGCGTCGCAAGTGAAAAAAATGACACATCTGGACACTCCCGCAGGTCACACACAAACACACACTTTTGGTCTTCCCTGCCAGCTCCCATCGTTTATTATCTTAACGGTCTCCTGCAAATCAATTGCCGTCACTTGCGTGTGTGAGTTGGGTATTTATATAGCGTGAAAATGAAAGACGACATTTGACACCTCGGCTGGAAGCGTGACTCGGAGTCTATTTCGGACCATTTGGGATGTGCCCCTCGATCACCCCTTACTCATATACACACACACCCGCACACCGTCATATCCCATCTGACAACCCGCATTATGTGTTTATGTGAAGGAAGAGGGGAAGGATTAATCACTGGCACTGTTAATTGCCAAGTCAATTAGCATATGTTCCTGCTGCGAGCCTCTGTCCCATGCTAATGAGACCTAATTAGGGCGATCGGAGACGCCCCGAAGACGCTGGCAAATCTACTTTTACTTTCCGCATGTTGACTCTCACCCTCCAGTTGATAGCCCCCATCCCCCATCCCCAAGGCCTAAATTTTCATCTGCGACTTTGACTGTTTTACTGCGTCATATATCACTCTTGAAGATGAAAAGGATCGCCGACATTAGTGCGGTGAGCGCAGACACAGATGGATGCATGATGGTGTTTAACGAGGAAGTGGAGCGACTACATTGTCCTGTATTTTGTTGCCTGCCAGCTGTCCAAAAGGGGACTAATGGCAGCCAAATAATAGCACTGCAACTACACTAACAACGGCGCTGTTGTTTGGGAAAAGTCCCTCCCAACAAGCATGTGTCCTGTCAGCAGGTCTGTGAGTAAGAAAGAGGATTTCGTGTCATTTGCTCAACATGCGTTATTCTTGCTCAAGATAGCAGAAGTGAAAAGTTCAGAAAAGCAGTAGAAGCTCAAAGGTCAAATGGAATTCCTCCCACTTGACTGCAATATGCGATATTTCCCTTTGAAATGCCAGTCGAAACTGATTTTACAACGTGTGATGCACAGGTGTCAAACTCAAGGCCCTGGGGGCCAAATCTGTCCTGCCACATCATTTTATCTGGCCCACAAAAGACAATCAAATATGTCAACTTCCATGATGCTTCCCAAAATCTGTACCAACATTTTCAAATTCTCATATTTAATGAATTTTGCCAAGAAAATGCATATTCTTGTTACCAAACCCCTCATTACAGTAATTTAAATAGCTGGGAAAAAAAACAAAACACAGTCATAACCAGAGATGGCAATTCTATCCCTGGGACAAAACGATGCGTCCGTCCGTCCCAGATAGACACCTTTTTTTGGGACAGAGGATGACAATTTTTTTTAAAAAGGAAGGACTAAGCAAGGATAGAAGCGGGTTTTCGTCCGTCCCTGTAAATCGTCCCGAACAGGGTTAAGTACGTGGTGAGGCAAAATACCACAGCCGGAGTGTTTCATGATCCTGTCATATTGGCTTTGTTTTTGTTTTTGTTTTGTTGTTTTTTTTACAGTGGGCGTTCCCTCATGATTCGTCTCCAAGCTGCCTTTAAAAGCCATGCCACCCCAACAACCGGATTATTAAACCTTGCTCAAAAGCGCTTCAATTTTCTAGATGTTCTTTTTTTTTGTAGCTTTTCACCACATTCATTTATTGTGTTTTTCCTGGAAGTACTTTCTTGTTGTGTATTTTCAGTTTGTATTCTCATGAATTGGATTCTCTTGTCCTTTGAGGTGACAAGAAATGTACGTTTTTCTCATTCCTTGCCGTTTGCAAGTGCTTTCTGTTTCTCACCTGTTCCTGGGCAGTGAACTACTAAATCCTCACTAAACCAATTAGCTATTTTTCACATAGAACACAATGCTATTCGTTAGCTAGTCTATCTATGCCAGTGGCGTATTCTGTCTGGCACAGCAATTAAATGCTCTGCCATTAGGTAGCACGTTTTGTCACATCTTTATTTGATGGCATGTTGTTCTGTCAAATGTTTGCCCTGGCTCAAAATTTGCAAAACGCTGATGTAGGGAATATTTACTCACTACACATTCAAACCGCTCCAGAAAATGGTGAATTTACCATAACAGGGGTATTGCATGGTGGATAGAGAGTGATTTCCAACACAGGCTATGTGCGGCAGCCATGCCGCAGCAGCCCCACAACTGGCAGGAGCTGGATCCTTCCTCCCGTTACATAAGATGCACAGAATGGAGGCGAGGAAGAGCAAGGAGGGGGGGAAACTAAAATGGAAGGGAGGAGAGGGCATGTCATTGGTACAGAGATGCAGAGGAGACATGTTGTTGGAAGAAAAAAAAAATCACAGGCTTTCACGTGGAGGACGGAAATGAAACAGGATGAAACACCATCTTCTCTTTGTTCAATTACAACTGAATACGATACATTTTGTGACTTTCCAAGACAGAAATCATCCACCCACGAATTTTCTACAGTCCTTGTCCTCAATATTGAGGTACCGATCATCATTGAACCTCGAACGCCTCAACTCTTGAGGCAGAAGCGTCAAACCACATTACATCGAATGGAAAGCGCTTTAGCTTAATGCTAACAAAAGTGAAACCCAATTGACAGGCTAAAGAAAATTAGCATTAGAGTTGCGGTAGCAGTCAACCTTCAAAGAAATGCTACTTGGGACACACACGGACAAGCAACGCATATAACAAGCGGGATAGAACAAAAAAAAGAAATAAAATAAGCTTCTTCTTCTTGCTGTTATTTACACTGCACATCTTCCAGTAGTTCTCAGTGCTGCCCGGCATGTTGTGGCACAACGTGGTACTACACTGGAGGTGCACAACTCCAAAGTTGCACTTGCCTCTATACCGCTTTAAATAAATAAATAAATACATACATACATACATACATAAATACATACATAAATAAATATATAATATAATATAAATAAACGAATAAATAAACCGTTAAAGAAACTTACAAATAGGGTGTGACCAACAATTTTTTTTGAACAAATATTGTGTTCATTGTAATTTTAAGTTGTATTTCTATATTGCGACTCACGTTCAACAAAAAATTAAATTAAAAAAGAAAAAGATTCGCGGGATGTCCAGCATCTTGTGCTTGCGTGTAAAGGTCTGCTTTGTGATTTTTGCAAGTGACTGCTCGCATGTGATTGCGTGTGTGTTGCCACTGGCTCTTGTGTGAGTGTGTGTGTGTGTGTGTGTGTGTGCGTGCGTGCGTGCGTGCGTGTGTGTGTGTGTGTGTGTGTGTGTGTGTGTGTGTGTGTGTCCTGCAGCCAGAGCAACCATCTGTGTGAGGAGTGACAGTGTGACATGGGGTCGTGATGGCACTGGGGGGGCCAAGGTCTTCCTGCCTCATGTTGTGAGGGTCCTCACTGTTTTCTTTCTTACTCGCTCATTAAGAGGTGACAAAGACGAAGACCGGGGCCGAATTCAAAAGGAAAACATGAGACAGAGGAGGAGCTGTCCACTCCGCTTAATACGGACGAGCGAGCGCTCTCTCGTCTCCGTCAAGATGGGGGAGGTAACCATGGTTACCGGCGGGCCTGGTCGGGATAACAGAGCTTTTCGAAGGAGCTCAAGTGCGTCTTGAATGTGAAGGTGGCGTGCAAATCACAGACCACCGTTTTGGTCTCCATCTGTGTGTTTTAGTGACTCATCTCTGGTTCAGCCGGGGGTATGAGTGCGGGTGTGGGGATGTTGGGGGGGCGTTGGGATTTGAGCGGGTGCTAAGGCTACATGAGGGAAACGGGGAGGGCCAAGAATTTCAGCGGGTGTGTAGCCCTGCGGGACACATGAAAGAGCTGGATTCACATGAATATGCACCATGCGTGCATATCAGAAGACTCCGGAGGTGGCAAAGACATGAATAGTGATCACTTACTTTCGGTGGTAAACAAGCGCGACTTAAAAAATCACAATCGGGCGCTGGTTTGCATGTGTCGTGTCACCAGTCACATCATTAGGTACATCTGCACAATCTGGTGACATACAAAATTGGACCTTTGCGAAGAAAATGATGCCAAGATTGAGTTGGAACTATCAAAGTAGTGTGATACTCCTTTAAAACATGCATGGAGTGGTTTCAGCACCGCCCGCCCCCAAAAATTAAATACAATTAAAAATTTGAAAAGCAATAACACTTTGGAGTGGTGAATCATTCATTACTGTATTCTCCAATAGACTAAGTCGGGGGTCGGCAACACGCGGCTCCAGAGCCGCATGCGGCTCTTTGGCGACATCTAGTGGCTCCCTGGAGCTTTATAAAAAAATATTTGAGAGTGGAAAAAGATTTTGATAGTAGGCTAATATAGCTCAAATAGATATTGATACATGTTGCAGTAAAGGAGAGCTGTGGTGTTGGTTTTTTAAAACGTACACTTTATTTATGGTTTTAACAGTCTCGACAAACACAGACACGTCCGCGTCCGACTCCGTGCCTTCTCTCTTCTCGTTCGACTCGAGAGGCGTTCAAAAACAGCCTCCGAAAAACGGAAATTCATGATCACTTCACTGACACTAAGAAAAGCGAAAATAATACGCCAAAACAAAAACAATAATTAAGCGAGGAAATTACAAAATAAATTATATGGGGGCGTTTGTGAACACACAACAAAGGAATGAATAACAAACAATTCGGAGACAGTCCAGTCTCCTACATACATACAGCATGTGTTTCCTTCATTGTAAGTTTTATAGAAGGCTTTTATTTTTTTGCAGCTCCAGACATATTTGTTTTTTGTTTTTTTTTGTCCTATATGGCTCTTTCAATATTTTGGGTTGCCGACCCCTGCTTTAGTTCTTAGTTCTGGCACTCTGGTTTGTTTTTATCTTACGATTCAGGACTCATGTATGGGCATTGGCTCCCAAATCTCTTCTTTCCAAAGTCTCAAGAGACAACTAGTTTCTCCCTTCAAGAATTTAGCTCAATTTTATGACATCATCTTGAAAGAATATGATGTCATTGAAAAGCTGTGTCATATGGACCACGTGTCATTTATAACTGCAAGGCCATTTTGGAAATGGTTGATACATTTCATCATTTTCAATCCCAAAACAAGATGAATATGCTTTTTTTTGGGTGCTGTTTCCGATGAGAAATACAACAAAATCATAATTTGGGGATAAAGGCTGTGACTGTAAAAGTAAACTTTGATGTATTTTGTCGGTTATAGCAGCATGCCAGCATGGCTAAAACGGAGTTCAGCTTTGCAATCGACTTCTATGTTTTTGTGGTTGCGAATGTGGTGAATTGGCCTTTTAAAGGTTCATAAAAGTTCCAATTGAGCTCTTTCGGGTCAAAAACTGCATCTGGAGTCTTTCACAAGTCGCTTGTGTGCTTGGCTTCCTCCTGCTTTTATTACGGCTTTTACGAGCGCAATCGCTGTTTCGGAACATTTTCCCCTCCCTCACATACCTTTGCCTTGTCTTGATTGTTTTTTCTCAAAGAAATGGCGTTCCCCCTGGTCCTGTTCCTGCTGCTGCTAACCCGCGAGGCTATGGGTCAAGACCCCGAGGACTCGGAGGCGCTCCCCACAGGCTGCGGTTGGGGCCTTGGGCGACCCTACACCCTCCTGTGTGACCTGGACGCCGTATGGGGTGTGGCGGTGGAGAGCATGGCGGCCGGCGGTACCCTGGTGGCCATCCTGCTGGTTTTGGTCCTGCTGTGTCGCCTGCGCCACATCGGCGAGCCCGAGAAGCGCAGCGGCGTGGGGCCAGTTCTGCTGCTGCTCCTGGGCGTGGCGGGTTTATTCAGCCTGAGCTTCGCCTACCTGATCGAGCGGGACGAGTCGCTGTGCGTGGTGCGGCGGGCCCTGTGGGGCCTCCTCTTTGCCCTTTGCTTCTCTTGCTTGCTGGTGCAAGGGGTGCGCCTGCGCCGGGTGGGCCGCGAGCACCGCAGCCCGGGCGGCTGCGCCCTGACGGGTCTGGCGTTGGGTCTGAGCGCCGTGCAGGGCATCATCGCCGCCGAGTGGCTCCTCCTGACCGTGCTGAGGGAGGGCCAGGGCGCCTGTCAGTACCTGCCAATGGATTTCTCGCTAGCCTGCAGCTACGTGCTAGCGCTGCTGCTCGCCGCCTTGACTGCCGCCACGCTGGCCCTGTGCGGCAAGACGCGGCAATGGCGCTGCAATGCCATCTGGCTGCTGGTCACCTGCCTTCTCTCGTTGCTGCTGTGGGTGGCATGGGTGGGCTTCTATCTCTACGGCAACGACTGGCTGAGGAAGTCGCCGGAGTGGGACGAGCCGGCGCTGGCCATGGCGCTGGTGGCCCAGGGTTGGCTGCTGCTCATCTTCCACGCCATTCCCGAGGCGCACATGTGTATGAAGCCCCCACCGCAGCCCATCGCGCCGGACTACTTTGACACGTCGCAGAACTCCACGCGGATGAGGGAGACCAGCTTCGACGAGGACATCCCGCTTTCTCACAGGCAGTTTGTGGAGAACCAAGGCTACGGATACAACGATGAGAACACCGCAGGTAGGCTAGTTATGACTTTTAGCGGCGCCGCTTTAAGTGAATAACTGACAACGTAGAATCAAACGAGAGCGAAGAAACTCAATTTTTAAAGGAGACTGATTCCGTGTTTTATGGCTCCAATCAAATTTGGGGGATTTATAGCTTGGTGATTTATGCGGCAAGTGTTTCTTCTTCTGGATATCGTACAGGAAATGTGTGGCAGATTTGTGCGTTTTGCCAAATATGTATATAATTGGGACTTGGGTCACCCTGTGCTGCATTGCATTGTTTGTTTTGCTTTCACTATGATCCATCTGCTGTCATGTTCACTTCCTTAGGTTGTATTGTGATCATTTTCATCAAGGAAAACGGTTCAGTGCAAATAGCGTCCGAAATTCAAACATCCATCAAATCCATCAATAATTCTTTGATGAGGATAAATAACATCCACTTACTTCCTGAGTCTGCCATCAATCTCGGACTCACACTAGTAGGTTTTTGTGGGAGTTGAAGCCTGGTTTCATGGGTGCGGCCATCTTGGAAAAATGGGAAGTCCTCTGCCGTTGCATTGAATGATCAAGAAAAGAGTCTAATCAATGGACTGTGCCCTGTATCTCAAAATTGGAACCAGACCATTTGGCGCGTTAGTCATCTGAGAAATATGTATTTCTTTCTTTGTTTCTTCCAATAGTATAGTATATAGTAATTAGGGTGCCACTTTTATTGTTTAAATGATTTTATTTTATTTTTTGAGGCCGATACAGATTATTTGGTGGAATAAAATATCAATAACCAATTAATGGAGTGATTTATACATAAAATATATACTAATATAAAGAATATATGAATTGATATTGTAAAATAACATATTTTTTGATCTATTGAGGACAACCAAGACAAGCAAAAACAATCAAAGTACCTTGCTCGACAACTGAGAAAAATGTCAAAAATCCCAAAAATGTTGCAAATTTAACAACAGTTTCATTATCTTTGTCTTATGTCGTAGTGTGAAAAAAATGATTTTGGCCAATTTGAAAAGAACAAATAACAACCAATTAAATCTGACGGCCATATCATAATCATAATCGATAGTAGTTACATTTTATGAAACCAGTTATTTCTTTGTTTTCATAATACATAGTGCTATTGTTATTAAAATCATGTTGAAAAAAACTTTGGAGGGGGTGGGCTGGAACAGATTATCGGTATCTCAATAGATTTCAGGAGAGCAAATTGATTTGATATCCTACTAGTACATTAAGTTACATGCTTGGTTAGGGAATTAATTCAACGTGAATGGGGGGGGGGGCAGGGGGGTTGCACTGTATAATTACAGGACGCACTCAGCTCAAGATGTGTGATGACTCAGTCACTGTCAGCGAATGACAAATGTTTCCTTCTAGGCCTGAGAAGCGGCGCCGGTGGCAGCGCCGGCGGCGGTGCCGGCGGCGGCGGACAACACACCAACAACACAGGCGCCAGGCCGAGCGCCCCTTTCCGCAGCAACGTCTACCAACCCACCGAGATGACCATGATCCTGAACGGGGGAGCGGTGAGTACATCCTCCCAGTCGCAGGTACACACGCCGGCCGGCCGCCTGCCCGCCCGCCCGCCCGCCCGCCAACCGGACTGCATGCGCCATCACGTGTGCGCCTCCGGATCATTCTGACAAAGCGAGGCTTTCAGCTGCAAGTGTCTGCATGTTACAGCCAAGCCAATGGAAAGCTCTTTCAGCAGATTTGCAATTTCCTTGGGATCGAAAACGTTTCAGCATTTCTTCGCGATCCATCTTATAACCTACAGTACAACTTTTTGCAACCCCTGGTCTTAATGCAGTATTCTGATCAAAACTGCACTTGTGGAATATGAATTAAGAAAAATCCAGCCGTTTTTATCCATCTCTCCCATTTTGCCACTTGCCGTCGACTGAAAATGACATCACAGGGCTCGTGTCTCAGCTCGTGAATGTCACATGACCAAACCCAGAAAACAGCTGAGTTGTGACGGTCGCAACCTGAGCCCGTCGGCGCTGTGATGTCATTTTCGGTCGACAGCAAGAGTCAGTACAAAGCAAAATGGCCACCCCTGAGATGAATCCAAATCTGCCCGCTTACTTCATACTGCACAAACGCAATTTTAGTCACAGCACAATGTTTCAAACAGATTACTGGGAAGGAAATATTTAACTTGACTTCCCCTTTAAGACTGGCCGATGGCGGCAAAGCATTACATGCGGCATCACAACAGATTTCAACAGAGGTCCTTGGCTTCAAAAAGCCAAAGGATGCTGCCCAAGCAACCCTACTTTTACTATTAGGAAGCACGTTTTTCAAATGGGCAAATTTGACAATCACTGAACTTGTACAGTCTTGAGACAGCTCCCTGAACTAGTAGAACAATGAGGGCACATGTGTGAAATGACGATCTTACTAATAACAGTTCTACTGCTAGTGCAGGGGTGTCAAACAAATTTTTTGGGCGCAGGCCACATTGTAGTTACGGTTTCCCTTGGAGGGCCGTTATGAATTTTGGGAAACCATATACAGTCAAACCTCGGTTGTCGAACGTCTCGGTTCTCGTCCAAAATCGGTTTTCGACCAAAAATTTCGAGTTTTTTATGCCTCGGATGACGAACAAATTTCAGTTCTCGTACAAACTGAGCGCACTTGAATGCACCGTTTGACTCCCCTCGCCTTCCGTACACGAGGAAGTGATGCTTCCTCGGGTAGACGAGGAAGTGACGCTTCTTCGTTTTGTTTTCCATTGTGTTCAGTAAACATTTTGATTTTAAAAAGAGCGAGTGGTTTCAGTTTTGGAACAATTTCGGTTTTCGAACAGCCTTCTGGAACGGATTATGGACGAAAACCGAGGTTTGACTGTACATTTTTAATCCCCTCCACATATTACATACAGAATGCACCACAAATTAATGAATAACTAGTTTTAAAAACAGAAGTCAAGAATAATGACTGTTAATGTGGATTACATATGACAATTTGAAATATTGGTTCAGACTTTAGCAAGCACCATGGAACTTGACATGCTTGATTTGCTTTCGTCGGCCACATAAAATTATGTGGCGGGCCAGATTTGGCCCCCGGGCCTTGACTTTGACACCTGTGTGCGATTGCCATATTTCGCCTACTAGTGCAAAGCTTGATATCAACGATATCAATGATATCAATTATCTTCGGTATCCTTGATATCCTGCCTAAGGCTCATACACACTACAGTACTATGATGCTTTTTTTCCCTCATTAATGGTCCAATTTTTGCAGACGATGAAGACATATTACTAGTGAGGCAAAACTGTTCACTAGTAGACATCCATGCACTACTAGTTCCTGACTAGTTCAACTTTATAATGCCGCAGTTTTACCACACTATTAACTCATTCACTCCCAAAGACGTTTTTAAACGTCTTTTCAGACTCGGTCCAGAATTGGCTGGTACTGAATGAGTTAACATGTAGTTGCGCTACTAGTGAGCAAACGTGGTACACTGACCTTAAACAGGATATCAAGCGTATCAAATATGCGCCGATGGGTTTTGGAAAAGCCGTTTCAGCATCTATTTGATATTCTTGATTGACAACTACTGGCTGTCCACTGTTGTAACCGCTGTCCCTGAAAGGGTTAATAGCATGCTGATGTTCTATTACTGTGCCAAAGGTGTCCTAGTGCACAAAAATGGCATACAGGAGTGCAAAGAACATTCTATTCGTGTGTCACCACTGAATTGTGTGCATACCAGGACATTGACCTGAAGCTAGGTATCAAGGATTTGGAATCACCGCTCAAATGGCTTTCCATGGAGGCGTGCGTTTTGTTAGCACATGCACGAATGAGCTTGGACACAAACGGTCACGCCGTTGACGTTGATTTGTGTGCGCAATGCTATCTGTCCTGACGCCCATTCGACACGGTGAATGGCTGCTCTGACTTTGCATTTTAGCTGCTACCCAACCACAGAGCGCGGCGCAGATGCGACGGCTAAAATATTGCAGCTTGTCACTATTTTTAGTGCTGTATTGTCGATCGTCTTTGACTGCCGAAAGGCTCCAAACAAATCCGCCTCACACGTTCACGTATCCAAGCTAAAAAATGCACTTAGGAGCTTTTTTTTCACGACTCACAGTGATTGTAAACAACATACCGCATCATGCTTGGGACTGTTTTTTTTTTTTTCCAGATGGAATTTGAACCTTAGTCAAAGTGGAAGGAATAAACAGCTCCAATACCTGGCATGCAGTCTTATCACAAAACCTTCAGGCAACTACTAGAACAGCTGAACTTGATTCGGGACGTGCGTTGCCTCCCCCTTTACCATGAGGATGAATGTGATTGGTTCATGTTGACAATAAACACATTATACCGCTTGACAGACTTAACCTGAATCCCTTTTTGTGCCACACCCTGCAGGTGCCCTCGGCCCCTCCCACCTACACGGGGAGGCAGCTGTGGTGAGTGGAGGGAGATCGCACGAACGACGAGGGGGCGGTGCGGAGTTTCGAAGGGGAGGCGAGCGTACTTCCCCAAAAAAAAAAAAAAAAATGACAAAGGATGCTGTACAGACTCTGTGCCAATCAAATACTGTGTGTAAAAATTCGGCCATGGAGGACAGAGCTAAATGTCTTCAAGCACACAAATGTGGAAAGAAAGCCTTTTATGACCAATAGACAGTGAAAGAAAAGCGGCAAAAAAGGAAGGCAACGCGGCTTTTTCTTTGGCTTGACTGCGGCACTGTAAAGCACCCTTAAAACTGTGAACATCCTTCATTTAGCTCTGTCCTCCATCAGTTCTCACCGTGTCAACAACAACAACAAGCACCCCTCTCCCCCATGCATTTTTTTTTTTTTTTTTTGCATGGATACAAAAAGTGACAATACAAAAAAAATAATATCACCTATCCAGAAACGCTGGAAGCAAGCACCCCGACTGGCGCCTTGGTGAATATCTAGACCGGGGAATTTTATTCACTACGGGAGAAAATGGAGCGCATTGGTTTCTGCGACGACACTATATTTAGAGCAACGTGTGCGCAGATTTGCAGTGCGAGGCGGCAAAATGAGGAGGGAGGGTGCAACTGTGGAATCGTCCTTCCTTCCGTCAGAGAAAATGAGTGGGAGCGGCCCTCTTCCTCTTCCTCCTGCCGTCTGGAGGACGACTGTCGCTTCACGAGAGTCTGTCTCCATTTCAACGCTGCTTCTCCCTTCATCCTGTCATCGACTTGTACTGGAGGAGCTGTGTACATACTCAAGTAGTGATGCGTACTGTATATACATGACATATACATACAAAAAAAAAAAAGCCAGATTGCTTGTTTACTTTTTAATTATGAATTAACCGTGGTCTAATTAGACAAGTGTTTCCCAACCTTTAATGGGCCAAGACATAAATCTCACAAAGAATTCTGTCCCCTGAAATAATAATGAGCTTGTCTCAATGTCTCATTGACTTCAGTTGGTGTCAAATCTGAGCCTGTTTCGTCAAAGTTTGTGGGATCCCAAAATTGAGTTAATGAAATAACCGAACTGTTTTAAGAGTACATCTCACGTGCATATGTTTTGGACCATATGCAGAAGTTTTTTAAAAAGTATTTGATTGCTACTTAGCGTATCTGCTGTATTGCGTGGGTGGTTTGGTATTTAACTCCCGCGATAAATGAAGGATTACTGTATTTTATTCTGTTGTCTGAATGGCAACAACCCAACACGTAGGTTAATTGCACCTTCTGCCATCTAGTGGAAGAGCATTTAATTGTCCTGCCTGTCACTATGCATTGCTGGCAGAGATTGATGAAGAAAGGCGCAATATTCGTACTAAAACATTTTCACACTCATGTGCTAAATGTTTGTGATTCACTGGTTTAAATGCATAATTTAACGTCGTCAATTGCTAATTTTATTTGATTTCTTTTTAAAATGGTTGCTTTGTATTCATGCATTTGCGTGCTCATACATTCTTGAAAACTTTTGTATACTTTTTTTTTTTAGGCAAAAATATTTGAAGTCCAGTCAGTGGTCTTTTTCTTCTCTGTTTGTGCATCAGCGTCGAAAAAAACCCAGCTATAAATAATTAGCGGCACTTCATGCAGGAAGAGAGACGAGCCTGAAATACTGTTCACAGTTGAAACAAAAATCAGAGCGGCGGAACGGGCGCAGTGGAGCCCTCACAGCAACACATGACTAAGAAAAGGCCGCCGCAGTTTTTTTTTTTAATGTCTGTTTCTAAAACAGGAGCGATGACACGACAGGCACAAACACTGCTTGTCCTGCTACATCGCCAGTGTTACATGAACAAGCCCGACATGGGGTATAGGAACAAGGGTTAATGGGGTCTACAGGAACAGGATTTATCACAAGCTACAGGAACACAGGTTATTATAAGGCACAGGTTAACAGAGGGTCAATGGGCAACGGTAACATGGGTAAGCATTTGCTACAGGAGCAAGGGTTAACATGGTCTGGAACAATAGTTAACCATCACAAAGAACAAGGGTGAAAAACATGGGCAACCGGAACAGGGGTTAAGATGGAAAATGTTCACAGGGGTTCACATACAGGAACAGGGTTGAACATGGCTCCAGGGGCAAGTTAATATCACTGACTACAGAAACAAGGGTGAATAGAGCAGGCTGCAGGAATAGGCACTCAAATGCCATACAAAATTAGAGAGTTAACAAAATGGGCTACCAGAAACCTGGAGTTAACATCTGCAACAGGAACAAGGGTGAACACCGGTTACAGGAGCAGGGGTTAATATAGTCAGGAATAATGGTTAGCATGAGCTACAGGAACAGGGTTGATGTCACAGGCTGTCGAAACAAGATTCATCTCATTAAGTGCAGGAACAAGTGTTAGGCAACATGAGCAAAAGATGAGACATGGAAACAAGGTTTCTTTTGTGGGCTTCCGGAAGAGCAGTTAAGACCGCCGACAGGAACAAGGATAAAGATCACATGGTCAGGAACGTGGTAAATGGGACCATGGGCAACAGGAACAAAGAGTGACAACATGGAATACAGGATACAGGGTCAACATGAGCTACAGGCATGAGGCTACAGGGACAAGGTTGACGATCAGCTACAGGAACAGGGGTTAACATGGTCAGGAACCATGGTTAACTCATTCACTGCCAGCCATTTTAGAGCATTTTGACAGATCATTCAAGGTAGTTTCCACCCCAAAAAACAGTTTGTGACCCAAAAGTGGCGAAACACTTTTGACGCGTGTGTGTGTGAAAAGGAACATGTCAAGCAGTAAACTTGGTGACAGTATTTTTTTGTGGTTGTGACACCTCAAACTGTAAAACTGATAAAGGGCCACTCAATGTCTGTTGCTAACCAAAACAGCATCACGTATCTTTCTGTGGTGGCTCGATTTGAATGGTTGTTTTACATGCCGTTCATCATTAACTCCATGAACGTGTCATCTGTTCTCCACAGGCATTCTACTAACTACTGCAACATATACTCTGTTCGCATGACATTACCTTCAAAATTAAGGTGCCTAAACCTCTTTGGCTTCCAACGTGTTGGCATTTCTTCTCCCTTGTAATTGGTATGACAAGTTGAGATTCATCTCCTAATCTTTATCTTCGACTCATAAACTGTGCTGATATCAACTCCAGAGGCATGCAACGCTTTATTCACTACAGTGGTTTGCAAATCTAAATTTCCAAAGGCAGCGCGAGCGAAACCCTCTTCTGTGTCTACCTGTTGAATAAACATTTGGCAATGTATGATGATGATGATGAATACATTCGTTGGTGGCAGGAGACGGTAGGGTTGCACAATACTAGAAAAACATGCGATACGAGCGCTGATAATTGCGATATCACTATTACTGCAATATTATTCTTATTATTATTATTATTATATTTCTATAAAAGTGAAATTTTTATTCTCTACATTGTAAAAACTAAAAACAGTCATTTAAATTGGAAAAACTTTCCAATAAAATATTTAAAAAGAAAGTTGTTTTCACTTAGTCAAACCTCGGTTTTCGAACGTCTCGGTTCTCGACCAATTCGGTTTTTGACCAAAAATTATGAGTTTTTTATGCCTCGGATGAGGAACAAATTTCGGTTCTCGAACAAACCGAGCCCACTTGAATGCACCATTTGACTCCTCTCGCCTTCCTTACACGAGGAAGCGTCTTCCTCGGTTAGACGAAGAAGTGACGCTTCCTCGTGTTGATTTGCATTGTGAGCAGACGTGTTCTGTAAACATTTTTATTTTAAAAAGAACGTGGTTTCGGTTTTCGAACAGCCTTCTGGAACGGATTACGGACGAAAACCGAGGTTTGACTGTATATCGTTAAGTCGGGTATTAATAAAAGGGACAACCGTTGTGTCAACTCGTTTCTTGGCTGTGAAATGCGAGGCAAGCCAAATTTCACAGCAGCAAAAAGTCATCATCATGAAATTTTGAGACCAACCAAAAAGAATGACAATATATTGCGATTATATTGTGCAGCCCTGGTAGACGCTCACATTCCAGTTGACCGGAGTAAATGTCCACCGCAGTGAATGAGTTAACGGCAGCAACGGGAACAAGTGTTACGGGAACAGGGTTTATCATGGCATACAGGAAGTCAAGAGTTCACATACAGGCACAAGGCTTAAAAAAATATTTAAAAAAAATAAAAAGCACAGGCGATACATGAACATGCGCACGAGTCAACGCCGATGACGTGAACGGGGCTTGACTCGGAAGTGTCAAAGCGTCATCGGGAGACATTTTCAACACTTGGTGTGACGTATTGAAAAAAAAAAACGATAACATGACTTTGTACATTTTGCACTGTTGACTACCTACAGTAAGTGTGCATGCTCAGCGCCATTTCTACATGTGTAAGACCTTTCTCTCAGACGTGCTTTTGAATACTAGCTATTTATGTGGAGGTCATGTGACAACCATCTTCTTCTCGGTGTACGTTGGATGACACGTTCAAAGGAAGCGGATTCTTCAGTTTCGCATCGGAAGGCAAATGGGTCTTTCAAAAAACAAAAAAATGACATCATCGCTTGACCCAGTACAGACTTTGAAAGGGGGTTACAAAATGTTCAACCTGATATGTCATCTCTGTGATATAAATGTGGTGAATTTGCACAACATTTCTATGTTAAGTGGAGGTGGTGGTGGTGGATGGGCGGTTTTGGGTGAGGGGGCAGGTCACCGTCACGTATGTGCTCCCCCAGGTTTTGACTCGTCCTTGCCTGTCCTGTCCTATTTTTGTGTGTTGCCTTCAGACTGCTCTGTCGGGGCAGCTGACGGGTGTGATATTTGGTTTTCACAGCTGTGACTGTGCAGTGACGCAGCATGCCTACGTAGAGCTTCATTCATCCTCCCCCCTCCCCCCACTATTAGCAAATTATAATGAAAAAACACACATAACTCTTTCTGTAACTAATTCAGGAAAAAAATGTTCAATAAAGTGTCATGTTTAGGTACATTTGATTGGATGTGATTTTTTTTAACAGTTTTACACATGATGATGTTCTCAGTATTAAAAAAAATTTTAATCTAACCACACACTTGTACTGTGCACTGATAAAGATTGTGATTTTGTGTTGCTGAAACGCGACAGTACACGCAATAACTACATGTTGCCTTTAAGTTGAAATGATTAGAGGTCCATACAATTACAATATTAGGATTCAATCGTGAAACACTTGCCATGTAGGTGAACATCAGGGGTGTCAAACTCATTTTAGCCGCGGGCCAATTTGGAGTTACACCTTCCCTCGGAGGGCCGTTATGAGAGTGAAACCACAAAATGATCACTTATACACAACAAATTGATAGATTATTCATTCATTCATTCATTTTAGAGTGATCAATCAGCCTGCCATACATGTTTGGAATGTGGGAGGAAACCGGAGTAAAATTGATAGATTACTAGTTTTGAAATAAGTCAAGTCAATTACAGTCATACCTCGGTTTTTGACCATGATCCATTCCAGAAGGCTGTTCGAAAACCGATTTGTTTGAAAACCGAAACCACGCTCCTTTAAAAAAAAAAAAATCTTTATTGAACACGTCTGTTCATAATGCTACCCGAGGAAGCGTCACTTCCTCGTGTAAGGAAGGCGAAGAGGAGTCAAATGGTGCATTCAAGTGCGCTCAGTTTGTTCGAGAACCGAAATTTGGTCATCATCCGAGGCATAAAAAACTCAAAATTTTTGGTCGAAAACTGAATTGGATGAGGACCGAGACGTTCGAAAACCGAGGTTTGCCTGTATAATAGTGTGTTCAATGATTGTACAAGTGAGTATAGGGGTCACAAAATTATTGCAAAATCTCAACGTTCTGTATCACACATGACAAGTTGATATTTCGTTACAGATTTTAGCAAGTTGACACACATGATTTGCTTTCGCGGGCCACATAAAATGACCTGGTGGGCCGGATCTGGCCCCTGGGCCTTGAGTTTGACACCTGTGCTTTACATGCTATTTTTTTCATCAAATAGAGCTACAAGAAAAAGGCAAAAAAACTGGAAAAAAAATGTTTCTCTCTCTGTCCAGGAGGGATGAAAAAAAAAAACATTCTTGGAAGCGAAAAGTTTCAATGCTATTATTGTGTGCCCACGGACATAAAATAGTGACGTGCCAAGCCCATTCAAACTCTGCTGCTAACCAAAACAGCAGCCTGTCGTGTCTATCGGATGAATGACATGACATTGTGGCGCATGTAGTCATTCGCTATTCAAGATTGTCCTTTACTATGTGGCGAAGATTTGATGGGACAGTGATATGTGCTGATAGCATGATTAGATAAACTTAATGGAGCCCAAGACTTTGACCGGCGCAACCAAGTGCCGCGATCCAGTTTCAGTCTGGCCCGGTGCCTGACTGCACACACTCACATGTCCTCCAAATGAAATGGATCATTTCATCATGTGGCCCAACAAGTGCAGCAGCTGTCTCCAGGGCTCTTGAGCGACCGGCGAGGGAGATCCATCACCCTATTGGTCCCGCTTGGCCAGTCGGAGGACATCACGAGGCCACGCGACATTAAATTGCTATTTGGGGCTTCGTGGAGGGATGGGAAAGAGCTGCGGATGGTTCACGCCGTGGACAGAAATTGGGAAAAATGTTCAGACTTTGCGGGGACATTTTTTTTTCGGTAAACAACCTAATGAGACCCAACAAAAGTTTATGTTCACAGTAGTTCATGCACCTGATAACATGATAAGCTGTCCACTGTAGTAAAAGCTGTCTCTGAAAGGGTTAACATAAAAACAGTTTAGTGAAAAACAGTAGTAAATCAATACATTAAAAAAAGCACTTAGGATCATCCATCCATCCATCCATTTTCTGAACCGCTTAATCCTCACTAGGGTCGCGGGGGGTGCTGGAGCCTATCCCAGCCATCTTCGGGCAGTAGGCAGGGGACACCCTGAATTGGTTGCCACCATCGCAGTATTTAGGGACAATTTAGAGTGTTCAATCAAATGTTTTTGGAACGACAAATAAGGGAGGCCGGAGCTGGATTCGAACCCGGTACCTCTGCACTGTGAAGCCGACGTGCTAACCACTGGACTACCGGGCCGCCCTGGATCATAATCAAAGAGTATTAATTAAATATAATGAACACATGCTAGTATTTGCAAAAAAAAGACAAATAAGACAAAAAATGTAATTAAAAAAATATTTGATACATTTATGTAATTAGACTGGTCAATACATTTTTACATGTTTTTTTTTTTTAAATCAGAAATGGAAATAAACTTTAAAGATGAATTTTAGAGGAGAAATGAAAGCAGCGTCAAAAATACCAGAAGGGACACAATGTCATTTCTGATTCAAATTTGTTGTTGATCAGTGTTATTTATCTTTAGATACAGTCCCACAAAAATATTTTGGGGGTTTATAATTTGGAATATTCAAGTATTTTATACAGTATGTGCTTTCAATTAATTCTTATTTAAGATAAGATAAGATAACCTTTATTTGTCCCACACTGGGGAAATTTGCAGTCTACAGCAGCCAAATTGGGGAGGGGGGGGGGGGGGGGGGGACAACGTGTTTCATTGCACAAAATAAATGTTTCAGAAAAGCACTGTACTGTACACAGTTCAATATAAGTGCAATATAAAATATAGCATTAGCAATATATTTGTAGCAATAGCATAGAAAACACAGCATAAGGTGGCTGTGCTATTTGCAATGGTTGCAGGTTTTCACTCATGTTTATTCAGCAGCCTGACAGCAGTCGGTAGGAATTTCATAAACAAATAATTTATCTTATCCAGTGTTGTCACTCAAAACTGAGCATTGCTGGAATTGTAAGGGCAGATTTTCCAAAAATATGTATTTAGATCTTATAAGATAGTGTACAAATACATCAATTTTTCATCTTTCTTTTTATTTATTTATTTCTTTTTATTCTTACCCTCGTTATTGGACTACATCATAGAGCAAAATCTGTACACCATAACATTTATATTTTTCCATGCGTAGTGGTCAAAGAGCCACCATCAGTGGACATTCGGAAGGGAAAAAAAAAAAGTTGCTCTCCATCACCTGCGTCCCAATGGGGATGGTTTCCTGATAAACAGGCCAGAAGTTGCAGCTCTGCACAATGGAATCTCCCCTTTTCCTGTGCTCTCACTTCCTGACCTCAGTGGAACATTTGGGATTATTTTTTTCCCCCTCATTAAAATACGTGCCGTGTTGCCACACCAACAGTATGGTGACACATGACGGCCAAATACGTGACAGCAAATACGAAGGCAATGGAAGCAATCACACGATTGGACGTGCATGTTACAGGATAGATCCCCGCTTTGCTGCATTTGATTGGGTAGAAGCATTAAAATGGCCCGTGTGACGGATGATTCGAGTCAGTGTGGCATCCATGTGCAATTTATTAAAGGCTGTGTCAACAACTCAACAAGAATTTTCCACAAACTTTTTTTTTTTCAGCCGCGCACCAACAATCGTCATCCAACGTAGCCGGGACATCATCTCCATCTTACCCAAGAAACATAAGTCATTCTCAAAAAGTTCAGGTTATTGATTATTTTGGGTAAAAATTCAAAATGAAAGAAATTGGACACTATATACTTTTGGAAAGTCTTATACTGATACTTGGACTGATCTCTAATGAGGTGTCAAAAGATAAAATAATGTGTATAAACACTAAAATGTATAAAAAAATGTATAAATACTGAGTCAGTTTGTGACTCATTTTTGTCCCAATGCAAATCAAAGATTTGTGTCAGAAAAGTTCCAGGAATGGGGTCACGACAAAATATGCCTTCTAAGTAATCCCTTCGAGTGTATATCCATCCATCCATCCATTTTCTGAACCGCTTAATCCTCACTAGGGTCGCGGGGGGTGCCGGAGCCTATCCCAGCTGTCTTCGGGCAGTAGGCGGGGGACACCCTGAATTGGTTGCCAGCCAATCGCAGGGCACACAAAGACGAACAACCATCCACGCTCACACTCACACCTAGGGACAATCTAGAGTGCACAATCAGCCTGCCATGCATGTTTTTGGAACGTGGGAGGAAACCGGAGCACCCGGAGAAAACCCACGCAGGCCCGGGGAGAACATGCAAACTCCACACAGGGAGGCCGGAGCTGGATTCGAACCCGGTACCTCTGCACTGTGAAGCCGACGTGCTAACTCGAGTGTATACTCGAGTACAATTTTGCAGCCTTCTCAGGCATGACGGCGTGGACTCCTGGAAGCATTCTTAGTCATCATGTCTATCTTGATGTGTCCTTCGACGCCAGGAACTGTCAGATCCTCAGGGCATTGTGAGCAGGTATATTGGCATAGTGTCGCGGCCCTGAGTTGTTGTGCCACAACTCTTAGGGAAAGGGGAAAACTCGTAGTTTGTACTTTGGATTTGGAATATTTCTCTCTATTCCCCCCACCCCCTCTAGCTCCCCTCTCTCAAGTTGGTGACACTGTTGGTGTTGCTGAGGACCTGGACCTGGATGCAGATTCGGCGCACTCCAACTCGTCCACGCTGGGCAGGCTGGGCATCGGTCGCTCGCCGCCATCCGGGGTGATCCGGGGGGTGGGGAAAGACATGCTCAGCGGAGTGATGGATAGCACATTGAGGCACGGGTCAGAATTCTCCGACTCTGTCCTTTCTGTGGTCTCAGTCATGGTTGTGCCCACTGCGGACCAAGCAGAGGTACAAGTTATTCGCCGGTGGGTGACTGCACAAAAGGATTTCGGGAAATGAGGGGCTTGAGTTGGTTCTGTATCTATTACTGTGTCGTAACATATCTATTACTGTATGTATTAAGTGTAAAGGTCAAAAGGCGAGTTAAATGACTTCATACATGGTTACTTAGGTGAGTATGCTGGTTATACCATACCGCATGGGGTTTCTATGATGATGTTCCTACCGAAAAACAGCAATGTAACATGGCTTAATGTTCACGCACATGCTAGATGTGTGGCACTAATACTCCCTTGTACTTTCCATGATCAATGTTTGTGACTTAAGCATTTTCTTCCAAAACCGTTTCGAGACGCTACGTCATTCGAATACCATAAATACAACATGCGAGCGAAGGGATGCCTTATGCGACTCGTGAGCCGCACCTGTCCTCGGTTTCTTCACCTCGTGCCCTCAAAGTATCAGCGAGTGTCCCTGTGTGGGTTGCTCACGGGGCTTATTGTTTTTCCGCCTGACTGATGCGGATACCGTGCTGTGAAATGTGCAACGGCAGCTGTTGCCGGATCGGCTTGGTGAGAGCATGCGGTCGGGGAAGGGAAGGGAAGAAGTGTGTGTGTGTGTATGTGTGGGGTGGGGGGTGGGGGTGGGCAGCAGACCCTCACTCACTCGCTCTGAAGCCCTCACCCCCACCACCCCCGCGAGATAGAATGTCAGGTCAGCAGCCATGCTGCGACGAGGAATGTGCATGAGCTGAAACTGGCAGCGTTTACAGGCGGGGACTACGTGTGCCCGGTTGGAAAACACGCTGCTTCGTCAGCATCTCAAGGAGATGCCGGTTGGCTTTTTCTTGGGTTTGTTTTGGTGATGCCCTCGCAGAAGAAGCAAAGTGAGGGGAGGATGGGGTTAGGTTGGTAGGGAGATGTCAATGATGTGCGATGCTTTGGATCACGAGCGGTTCCTTTCGGTACGAGGAGGATGAATGAAGAGTGAGAGCGGAGAGAGGGAGAGCGCGGAGAAAAGATGTGGTATGCTTTGGAATGGGAGCTGGTCCATTGAAAGGATGGATTAATGGATAGATCGGCAGAGAGAGAAATACCGTATTGGCCCGAATATAAGACGGCCCTGATTATAAGACCACCCCCTCTTTTTCAAGATTCAAGTTTGAAAAAAGACTTTTTGAACACCAAATTAATTTTTACACAGAAAATAATTACAGTACATCTGAAACAAATGATTCTAACAATATATTTGGGAGAAAAAGCATGTTATTATGCCTCATTCAAATCTTAATGTTTGAACATTTAAATATGTCAACTAAAGTGCAATCAAATTCGTAAATGAATGGCTTTTGGTTTTAGAAATGTAAACTACATCATAACTTCTCCTCAGCTGCCGGGTAACCTGGCCGATCCTTGACCCACTTTTCTCCAGATTGTCACGACGTTTCTCCATTTCCTGTTATGTCTACTATTATTTTCTCTTTTCTTTCTTAGCACTATTTTTTATTTTTCTTCTTCGTGCTACCGCTAGTTTTATTTTTCTTCTTCGTGACAGGGGTTCACTTTGGCCTGGAGAGTCAAGTTCAGCATTCGCTTCAATGATATCTGGCGCCATCTAGCATCATGAATGAGTATAATGTCTAGACCCCAAATATAAGACGACCCCCACTTTTTCAGTCTTATTTCAATGCAAAAAACACCGTCTTATATTCGGGCCAATACGGTAGATAAATATAGAAATAAAAAACTAATTGTTGTTTAGTGGCTTAGTCATTTGACGCCTTTTGACTTTTTGACAAAAATGTTGGTTATTTTTGGCTCTGTTTGGAGTTTGAGAGGGTGAAATGTCCAAGGCTGTCCGCAGAAAGATATAAAGACTCTCTCTCTCTCTCTCTCTCTCTCTCTCTCTCTCTCTCTCTCTCTCTCTCACACGCACACACACACACACACACACACACACACACGTCTTGTTCTCCTGCATGTACCCAGCCCCCACCCTCATTCCGTCTCTCAGTCGCAGACCCCAAAACACGCCGAGCCCTGCAGACATTTCCTCTTTTCTTGGCTTGTCATCTTCCTGCGCCTTTCTTTCCCTCCCTTCATCTCTGCCCTCATTGGCAACGCCATCTCCTCCACGCACGCTCATCCTTTGGATCCTTTCAGCCGGCGAGCCACGTCGAGCTGAGAACGCGCCGGACGAGGCGGACGAGGCCAGACTCTCATCTACTCTAGCGGGTTTCCGAGGAGCTTGTCCTCTTTAGGGAACACCGGCCATGAGTTAACGTGCTTAATGCGTTTCCTCTCACCTCGCTTCTCTATCCGAGTCCAGAATTCCGAGACGGCCTTGGGAATGTCCCGGGTCACCCTCAGGTTCATTTGCCACTGGCGCAGCTCCTGCACATGAGGCTGCGCCCTGACCTACATAAAACACAAACGCATCCCATCATCATCATTACGTGTGTGTGTGTGTGTGTGTGTGTGTGTGTGTGTGTGTGTGTGTGTGTGTGTGTGTATATATAGGCGGGGGACACCCTATATAGGGCACACAGAGACGAACAATATACGCTCACACTCATATATATGCCCATGCCATATGTTTTTGGATATGCAAACTATGGGATCGAACCCGGTACCTCTGCACTATAACCACTGGATACCGGGCCGCCGTGTATATATATATATACATATATTATATATATATATATATATTGTTTTTTTATTACAGGACTTGAGACTATTTTTCTGAGGGGCATCAAAAATGCTTTTCATTGATTATCAATTACGGAAATTGGGTAATATTTGGTGAAAGTAGTACAGTGATCCCTCGCTATTTCGCGGTTCGTTTATCGCGTCTTCAGTGCATCGCGGATTTTTTCAAACATATTCATAAAAAAAAAACATGTAGTACAGTACTGTATATGTTGCTCTATGTGACTCGCTGTTGTTTTGCTGACTTTTGCAGCTTCTTCCCGACTGTTTGCGGACTTTTTGCGGACTTAATTTTTTTTTTTTTATGTTTACTGTATTTTGTTATTCATAAACTAACCTAACTTCAACATGTTCAAATCTATTAGTATACAGCATTAAGTCATGTTAATTACTTCAAAATTTGCTTCTACATGCATGTATACCATTAAATTTGGCCTTATAAATATGTATATGTACCTATATGGAGTTGGGGGGTCGCTATTTCGCGGATTTTCGCGGTTTATCGCGGGTGCTTTTGGTCCCCATTAAGTGCGATAAAACGAGGGATTACTGTATGTTCATTTAAAGTTGGTTACCGAAATGCACTGCATACTCGCACTGACCACTTTTATTTCCCATAAGAGGGCCTTTATAATCCGAAATGTTCATACACACAAGCCCATAAAAACTTATACTTCAATAAACTCCTCTTTCAATGGAAACATTGCTAGATACAACAGTAGGTTGCCCTCGTACAGTATCAAAGCACCACAACGCTCGAAAATGTTTCCTTATGATGCTAGCTGACAGGTGTTTTATGACCATTTACAAATGTTTTATGGCCAAATGGGTCATAAAACACCAAGGTACCGTTAAATGGTTCGATTCTAGTTTAATGCCACAGTGATAAACTTCTATTTCTAGTCTTAATACAGTGAGGAATGCTGAAATGTTATTTAAAAATGGCCTGTATAGTTAATTAACAGACATTGGTGACAGTTTAAATCTAGGGCAAATTAATTCATATTAACCCGATGGGATAACTGTCCCAGAAAGAATCGTGTTTGGCTTTGGAGTGTCGACAGCTTCAGTTATTCTTCGCAGGCTGCTTCTGCAGGCCGAGGGGGATTATAAAAAAAAAAAAAACAACAACGGCACAGGCACAGAGAGAAAAGAATCCGCAGTGACGAGTCACACGCCAGGGAGCGCATTCCGACTTCAAAAGCCACCAAAGTGCGACTCGCGCAGTCCTTTTGTTTGGCGCAAAGCTCCCTGGGACTCCGTTCAAATCTGCCGGCCTGCGTCGATGCCTTCACTCAACACAGTCAGCCGGACAGCAGTTAACTTTTGGCTGACACACACTGGCGGCATCCAAGTGAGACACGCGCGCGACCTTTTTCCTGCAGACAAAAAAAGCCATTGCTTGACTTTTATCAGCCGGTACAGATAAGGGCTGAACAATTTTGAAAAATAATCTCATTAGGATCCCCCTCACCCCTTCGTTCACCATGATGTCACTAATTTCTAGCAACCATGTGTATTGAAATGCCGAGCCTACAGGGGGTCTATGCGTGCATTTAGCGGATTTCCTGCATGAACGTGTCTGCACGTGGGCCGTCTATTCAAACGACTCACGTACGATGGCAAGTGATTCATTCAGCCGGAAACGCAGACCTACTTCTGCTGTTGAGTCCACAGCAAACTGGGTGATCGCAAGTATGTGTGTGTGTGTGTGTGTGTGTGTGTGTGTGTGTGTGTGCGTGTGTGTGTGTGTGTGTGTGTGCGTGTGTGCGTGTGTCACTCTCATCTCTTTTCGCCCTTATGTCAAGTGGAATCACGACTCACGCTGGCCCACTTTTTTTTGACAATATAGTGAAAATCCTCTACAACGAAACCTACATGGCCGAAAATACCCCCTAGTGTGAAAAACACTACAGTATTTCTCAATTTCTTTCCCTTTTTTTCTTTCTACACTGACTATATGAAGTGTCAAACAAGTGTATGCTCATACTTATGCACTATTGGAATAAAAATGAAGAGTACAGATACGTTTGTGTGTGCGTGTACACATTCGTTTGTGTGTGTGTGTGTGTGTGTGTGTGTGTGTGTGTGTGTGTGTGCGTGTCACTCTCATCTCTTTTCGCCCTTATGTCAAGTGGAATCACGACTCACGCTGGCCCACTTTTTTTGACAATACAGTGAAAATCCTCTACAACGAAACCTACATGGGCGAAAATACCCCCTAGTGTGAAAAACACAATTTCTCAATTTCTGTCCCTTTTTAGATGAAGTGTCAAATAATTGTATGCTCATACTTATGCACGATTGGAATAAAAATAAAGAGTACAGATACGTTTGTGTGTGCGTGTACACATTCGTTTGTGTGTGTGTGTGTGTGTGTGTGTGTGTGCGTGTGTGTGTGTTTATATCTGAGATCAAATTTGCTACAGTGAAAAACCCCCTGTTGTGAAAAATTTCTTGCTGCAAACATGATTTCGTTGCAGAGGAGTTTCACTGTAAATGTCTCACGATGAGCGCACTCCAACAATTTATCTCACCCAGTGAATGAAGGTGGAATTTTAAAGTCCATGTAAAGTGAAATTCCAAATCCCTTTGAAATTTTACCCACCAGAGAGAAGGGTAATGTCAAACAATTTTTTATAATGTAAATGCTGCTTCAAATTGCAAGAAAAACAATGGAGCCATTTTCTCTGCCCTCAATCAATCGTGTACGCTGAATGCGCGGAAGCCACGCCCCGTTCATCTGTCAATGAAAATACCCCTTCCACGTCCCAAGGAAATAGATGCCACTTTGTCGAGCATCTTTCTTCTGCCTACACATAAGCACATTTTCGAGCCGGTAAAACATACCCACCTAAAGCATCCGGTGGCTGCAATATATACCACTGGCTCAACAACGAGGCGCTCTAAAGCAGCCAAGAAAGCATGAAGCCCTTTGAACATATGCTGGCTGTCAAGTCAACACTTGAAAAAAATAATAAAATAAATCTGTACTCACTCCTGGCTCTTGCTCATATTACATAACATACGTAGTATAACAAATCTATGAATTGACTTGAAAGGGTGTTTAAAAGTCTTCCAGGGGGAATTTTCTTCTCCAGGAGGACTCAAACATGAGTTGTAACGTTTATTTTACTGCACTGATTTATTTATTATGAATACATGCATGGGGCTTAAAAATCAAATGATGTTTACAGTAGCTGTTTGGCGAACGCAGCATTTGCTCAGTGCTGCACTTCATTTATTTGTTTCTATCCGTTTTCACGCACAAACAAACGCAACACCCCTGAACGTTTAGGCGGTCCGTCGACAGAAAAACAAACCGCCCACATTTTCAACATATCTATGATTACGTTTCTCTTCTCAATTGCAAAAAGCAACGACAGCCACGTGACTCGGTGCCCCACATGAAATGCTTCGGGAAGCCGAAAGCTAAACTGCTTTCTTCCACATCCTTTGCATTATTAAAGGCTTTACATAATTTCTTTGCTGACAACTTCTTTTTCTATTTTTTCTCCTCCCCTTGCCTGCGTGTTTCGTGTCTGCGGCCATTACTCATGTTAGAATCCCTCGGCTGGGGGGAACAAACTCGGAACGAATAGCTTGAAAGTTGCCATTATGACACTGACTGGACGTCATGTGTGCTCGACGCAATGGCGGCCGTACTGTGTGACGCCTGTTTACTGCACAGTGACAAGTTGGGCTCAGCTGACTGTCCCCCCCTCAACAGAGCCTGAGAGCTTGAGCCATCAGCAGAGAGTGTGTGTCTGTGTTTGTTCGTGTGTGTGTGTGTGTGTGTGTGTGTATACATATGTGTGTGTGCATTACAGTCGCAGGCATGCATGGATGAATGAATGGATTAGCGAGCGGTGTTAAGGCACACAGTGTAAAGACGATTACGTAATACTTTGAGACCCCCGCAACCCTTGGTAGAGTTTGACAGTCGCGGGGACAACAGACAATCGCATTAAGCGTGAGCTTGTTTTCTACTCGTATACACTCTGTGCAATGTTTTGATGCAGATGCACGCACGCACGCACGTGCACCCATGCACGCGCGCGCACACACTGCAGTCAAAGCTGCGTCACACGGCTTATATAACAGACGAGAGAGTGTAAGAGTGCGCGTGAGCGTGTGTGCGTGCACGCAAAGAGGGGGGGGGGGGTGGACGATAATCCTCATTCTGTCAAAACATATTTACTGTTAAAAATAGAGTGATACAATCAGGAATTTGTGTGTATATTCCCATCGGCAAAATGGTCTTTGAGGCACTTTTACACACCCCCGGGACACCACGTTAGGCGCACTTGCACTATGGGATGGGAGCCGGTACAAGAGCCTTACCATAGATGGTGTCTGAGGCAAAAATATTTCACGTTCAATAGATGTGAGGGTGGCCCGGTGGGTCCAGTGTTTAGCGCGTCGACCTCACAGTGCAGAAGTCGTGGGTTCGATCTCGGCTCCGGCCTTTGGAGTGGAGTTTGCATGTTCTCCCTGTGCCTTTGTGGGTTTTCTCCGGGTACTCCGGTTTCCTCCCACATTCCAAAAACATGCATGACAGGCTGATTGAACACTTGAAATTGTCCCTAGGTGTGACTGTGAGTGCGAATGGGTGTTCGCCCATGTGTGCCCTGCGATTGGCTGGCAATCGGTTCAGGGTGTCCCCCGACTACTGCTCGAAGATGGCTGGGATAGGCTCCAGTACCCCCCGCGACCCTTGTGAGGATAAAGCGGATCGGAAAATGGATTGATGGATGGATAGATTTGATTGTGCTTCACTTCATTGGACATTGTGCTGCTCCTTCTGGAGTGCGCATCTCAGCCACCTGGGGTCAGTTTAATACACCCATATGGGTAAACAGTAAGTGCAGATGGTCACCAGTTACTCCTCTGCAAACTACTATAATATTGGTTATTCTTTGCAGAGGATAAAGAATATGTGTCTGTGAGTACTGTCATTCAATGGTGCCTTGAGATACGAGTGACGCAACTTATAAGGTTTTGGAGATACCGATTTTTTGCTGTTGTTTTGCGTTGACTTGTAAGCAAAGATTTTAGATAACCGCACTGTATGGTGGCAGTGAACTCAAGGCACAGCAAGCAGCAGTTGAAAAATGCTGTCAAACAACATAGAAGAGAATTAACTCGGTTTTGTATTTCAAACAACCACCCGTTGCCTTCCGCTCGTTCATTACCAATGCACAATGCAAAACACAACAGACGGGCTAACATAGCATCGATAGTGACATTGTTTCAACATTTGAACACACACAGTGCATTAAGGTGTATAGAAAGACAATATAACGATAATTGGAGAGCATGGCTCGTCCATACATTTCAGTGGGGAAAGATGCTTTGCGATACCAGCGCGGTCAGATAATCAATTAAACTTGTATCTCAAGGCAAGACTACATGTTTATTCCTGGACCTGGAGTACAACTAATCTAGTCCTTTGCCCCCCACCCACTCTCCTTGGTAAGCATCAGCTTAGAAACAGCTCAGCTCTCAATAATTAATATCTCCTTGACGGTGTCAATCAAAACAGAACATTAATAGCTTCGGACGGATCCCCACTTCCCTGATTTTGTGGCCACAAGACAAATTCAGTTAGTTTGTTAATATATAGTAATTGGTTGCATCCAAAAACGATCACATGTTTTTTGCAAAGGCGCAATGTGACAAATGCGCATGATCACACACACACACACACACACACACACACACACACACACGCACGGGCGCAACACGCAAATACGCACTGAGTCAGTGCATGCCCAAAATATCTTGTGTATCTTAAATAAGTTATGATCCTCTTGTGTCCCCAAAGACTCCAAAAGCCACAGACAACCCTGCAGCCTATCAGTGCTGCGTTCAAGTCCTCCACGTGAAATAGAATGACTTAGTAGTAAAGTTTGTTACACTACTAGTACCACTTTTGGTCTCCTATGGAGCTCTTCGAGTGGATCCAGAAATTTCAGTAAGTGGTGGCAGGTAGCAGTGAAAACAAATGCAATTATTCTATTGGTATGCCCTAGTGCAGGGGTGTCCATTACGTCGATCACGATCGACCAGGAAAACAAGAACTGGTCCCTAGTCGATCCAAGGGGTGTAAGATAAGATAAGATAAGATAAGATAAGATAAGATAACCTTTAATCGTCTCACAATGGAGAAATTCCCACTTCACAGCAGCAAAAGAGGGGAGGGTGGGGAATTGTGTCTCTGTGCATGTTAGTAACATATTTTTTGTGTTAATGCACACTGCACCCTAATCATTCTATCAGTCTCACTTTCACAAAAAGTATTTAAAAAATAAAATAAAATAAAGCAGGAAATATTTAACCTACGGTGACATGTGACTGCGTCACCGGAAGTTGTTAGCGCTCAGCAGTCTGTGGTTGCAGCTTGTGATCAGAGTTGTTACGCAATTTCTTTTGTCGTTATCATTATTCTCATTCAAAGTTTGTTTTGTACAATTAACCGAGGGGACGGGCAAAGAATGGAAATCTGGAGGGGAGATTGGTTGATCAAAAAGTAGATCTTCGGTCAAAAAAGTCTGGGCAGCCCTGCCCTAGTGGTTCTACCAGTACCCTTAATCAATTGAGCAATTCTTGGATATCCTTGATCGGCACCTTAAAGTCAGTGTACTAGTTCACACTTTTTCCTCACTAGTAAGACAACGTGTGAATAAAGAGGCAACATTGTGCACTAGTTGGCAACACAGGAAGACAATAGCCTGAATTGAACCCGGCACTTCTGCACTGTGATGTGTGAACGAGTCGACCACCGAAGCCACCCATCATAAAACATCACCACATCATGTCACACAATTTCATATATGCCACCATATCAAACCGCATCATATCATGTAGGATCTTAATGCATGCTGCGGCTTTTTGAAGAAATGCCACGCTGTAGCATGTACAACTTGTAGGCTACAAGTACAGTATATTCGAACATACCGGCGAGTACCTTTCAACGTTTTGAATACGTTTCAATACGTTTAAACGCACTGAAGAATACCTTTGAGCGTATTTGCCCGTCAAAATATTTGCCTCCAAACGTACGTAACTGCAGGACCAGCGTGCGACTATCATTCAACCACAGTCCTAAAGCGCCCTCTGCTGGTCATGCATCGGTAGTGCAAAGTGAATTTGAATCTCAACGCTCTCGATTGCTGGTAGAACATTTTGCACGTTCGCCCTGTGGATGTTTTTGTTATCATCTCTAAATTGTACATGGGTGTGAATGTTTGCCTCTATGACACCTGTACCAAGCCTCTTTCCCATAACACTTGGAGGACACCAAACCTCTTACCCTTAACACTTTGAGGACATTTTGAATGGATTTTGTACCTTGTAGCCCCTCCAGAAGGATTGGATGATCAAAGCGGCCTGCTCGTCACTCAGCTGCAGGAAGAGCGGGATAGGAGGCCTTGGACTGACAACGTGGGGGGAAAAAAAACAAGCGTGTGTCATGTGATTTGTATCGAAACACTATGTGGATGAAAATCAATCAGGTTCAATAATATTCACGTTATGATCATCAACAAGACAAATGTTCTTTGAAAAATGACACTCACTGCATGCTGAGCCAGGCTCTGACAAATGGGATGTTGTTGAATTGTCGGGGGGGCTGTCCTTGTCTGCGGGGGTTGTGACTGGCAAAGAGAGAAACAGTGAGAGTAGGAGCGGATGAAACAAACAACCCATCTTGGACTCCATCGAAAAGTTCCGAGATGAGACGACTGCTCATTATTGAAGGACACAATTGAAATCTTTGGCCTCGTAACAATATGACATGACAGAGTGCATGAGACTTACTTGTAGAGCCACTCCACCAGGAAGTCGATGGGGTTGAACGTTATTACTTTCTTCTGAAACACAATGTAAATACATTGGGTGCATGCTGACAAAGCATTCGAACAATTTTAAAAAGAATTATTAACAGGAATTGGGCGAGGCCATTCTAAATTCATATAATAAACAGGTCAAATGAATGGATGGAAAATAACATACAATGATGCCATTGTGAATTGCTTATTGTTAATCAAATAATCAGGAAAAGTAGAGAGGAGGGGTAAAGTGGTACTCTTGGGAATTGGCAACAACAGCTGTTGCCCCTGTGACCCAACCCCAGATAAATGGTAAAAAATGGATGGACGGATGGATGGCTAATTGGAGGAATTTAACATCTTCGTCAAAGGTTTTGCCTTTGGGAATAGTCTTAGTAAAATAAACTGAAATAAATTTCAATTGAAGAAAAAATGGGAAAAGTGGCACAAAATGAACGACTTGAAAAGGAAACAAAATAAACAGCGACGCCATTGGGAAATTCCTCCATTTAAAACAATAAAAAGGAAAATAGCAGGAAGTGGAAATCAAATTTGATTCAACTTTACGTGTGACTCATTTTAGCAATGTTAGAATAAAAAGTACACTGTGAGCCGTGCTTGTTCTCTTGCCACCAACCATACGGGGAGGGGGGGGGGGGGGGGGTGATGTCAAACAATTCTACATTTGCAAAGAAACCACTTGTAAAATGCAAACTGCATACCTGCAGACAGCCTTGCCTCTCGGCTTCTTTCAGCACAGCCTCAAGTGCGGGCACCAGCACAGGGAAGAGCTTCTCCTCCATGTACTGCGTGACAGGATCTGACGCGCACAATCGTAATGAGGATACTGAGCTGATTTAAGCAAGCAGATGACAAAATTGTCTTACGCTGAAACGGTTGTGGACAGAAAGGAGGGTGAGCTCGTTTTTTGTGGTTTAGAGGAGGATGGACTCCAAACACGGAGAAACCGGCGTGGGCAGGGTGGTGAAGAAGCGGGTCCAGGTCCAACAGTAGTGCATTCTCCTCCTCCTCGTCATCGTCCAGCAACACCTGCGCTTAGTGCACAATCTTCAAGGTCAGCGAAAGCAAGATCTGCCACCCAGAACACCATCAGATGCATCTAGCTACATTTTTTATTTCAATTATATTATTTGTTCCATGACATTTTATTAAATTATTCCCAACAGTCCATTCTCGTCATTTTCTAGCATTTCTCTTGGCTCTGCTGCTTCCAGTGTATGTGGATGTTCGAATTTTTTTTAAGGTGGGGGATTACATTTCAGCCTGTATATCCTATGTCAACATAATCTGCCCAGAATGACTAGCGCAGGCTCAATTTACTTCAACTAAATTAGCAAGTAGTGTTTTTTTCCCTGGCATTACTCAATGTGGCAGCTCGCAAGTGTGGTCCATTAATGGACGTGGTACACAGGCTCCCTCTAGCGGTAGGCGAAATAATAATACTGTAATAGAATTTAATACAGCAAAAAGAAAATGTAAATTGAGGGTTCGTAGTTTTGGAGGGATAGCTCTACTTTACGAACGGCAAAAGGAGAGATGGAATCATTTAAATGCAGTTTAATTAAAAGGACACAAAAAAAAAACGCCTGCACCGCAGCACGTTCGAGAACACAACCCCCGTAACTAAAATCACTTCCTGCTTCTTTTACTTTAACAGCCAATCAGAACCTATCAACATAAAAAACATGTCTACGCAATTATTAAACAACAGAATATAATTTAGGTATGCTTAACATGAAATAATATAATGCTCAAACAGAAAATGATAATTAATAATATAACATAAGCTTACAAAAAAAAAAACCCAAAGTACAATCAAAAATTAGAGAGACGTTTTTGTAGCTACGCAAATATGTCCAAGCAAGAGAGAAAAAGGGGCAGGAAAATGATTTGGCTGTGGACATTCTTACCTTGCCAGATGTGTGTGACGAGCCGCTGTCTTTGGATGGCTCCGAACAGGTCCCAACTGGACATGGAGGACACGGCAGTGCTGCTTCAAAGTCTCCAAAGACACACATGAAGACAACTACGGTTTTTAAACTCCTTTCGTAGGTTCCCCATTAATAGTGTTAGCTTGATGCATCGACCCGTACACACACACACTTCATAAAAAAATGTAAACATAATAATCCATCAGTTCTTATTTATATCTTACTTCACATAAAACAACTGCACAGACATTATTCCAGGATAAGAAAAGAGAGAGCGGTGTGATCTTACCGGCACAAACCTCCTCCCAAAGGGACTTTTTGGAAATTCGTGAGGACTCCTCGGCTGGGAAGCTACTCATTTTTTTCTTTTGGAACTCCACAGATTTGTGAGGTACAATTTGGGCATAAAGTGGCCTTTCCACTCGCTACTCCAGTGAACACGAGCGATTTAAATAATCTGGACTAAAAACGGCTGGTTATTGCCCGGTGTCGCTTTCACGACAGACTCGAGTGTGTTGGTGCCAAGTGGTTGCTATGCAATCGGTCGTTACTAAGGAAGTGCAGCCAAATCACTTCCGGTGGTTCAATGGCATACGCTGCATCTTGTCTCTTATTCGCCCACCGAGTCACTCCTCCTGAATTTCATGTCTTAAATCAGTGGTTCTTAACCTTATTAGAGGGACCGAACTTTTTTAATTGTGCACAAAATGAACCAGCCAGTGATGGCCAAGCGGGACTGTCATAACTAATTGACATGTTGAGTCGTGTTTGTCTTAACCTCCATGGCAGAGGCTCCGTCGAACCCCTGAGATTGATTCACCGAACCCCGAGGGTTTGATCGAACCCAGGTTAAGAACCACTGTCTTAAAAGTAGAGGGAATAAGCGAACGAAGCACCTCGTTCTTGTGACCACTAGGGGGCCCCCAAGGACAATTAACAGAAAACAGGTAACGGTGTGATTATGGAAGAGCAGAGTCGCAGAAGAAAAATGGATTAAGGTCGTTTGTTTTGATTAAAGCTTTTCCTTTTTAAACAGTTTTGACCCAATTATCCTACTTAATATTTTTTAACCCTTTTTTGCCACCTTCTTTCAAATCCCTCTATTCAGTAACATTTTATACTGTAGCTGTAAGACTTTTGTTGTTGTTGTTGTTGTTGGACTTCAAAAATGCACTAAAGTGACCGTGTGGATGAACGCACAGCAAAGACTCTCTGGAACCACTAACAGCCCGGACTAAGCTTACCTACCCACCTGTTGAGATCAACATTGCTCTTAAAATATTAAAATTGGGATGAAAAAAAAAACTGTGCAGTCTGATTAAATTGTGCCGCACATAAAAGATAAATTAAAAAAGAGTCCTGAAAGGTAAAATAACTCTTTAAGATCAAATGCATGAAATGTATTGAATTTAAAAGTTAAACACAACCGATCTGTACTGAGGGAGTGATACTTTTACATACCACTAAAGGGAGTGGCAAGTTCCAGGTTTCCCGCCACACCTGAACCTGAAAGTTTTTTTTTCTTAAAGAACTAGACATTTCTGATTCTGCCACAGCTGTGGGCCTGTGAAAATAGCCTGGAAAAGTGTATTGATTGATTGATTGATTGCCATTTCTGGGTCTGTCCAGAGTCCTCGCGTGTTTACGGAAATGCTGCTCTTGCACAGTCCTTTTCTGAACACCATGTGACGATTTCATCTTGAGCACTGTTGCAAACAAGAAAATAATATGTCTTTCATTCATT